>JAUIMM010000016.1:4482500-5075000 GCA_031769625.1 Taudactylus pleione | reverse complement strand
CTTTATTGGCATGATTAGAAGTTGCATCAAAGGTGCTTGTAAATAGCATCCTTGTCGGGTCCAATCTGGAATTTTCTGTCAGACCTGTCTGTGAGTGCCGTGTTCTTGCCTTAGATAAACATCTACGTAAAGTCATGTCTGAATAACCTTGTTCCAAAAATCGCTGGGTCATCCCCGCAATTTGTGTTTCTGCTTGGGAAACTGAGGAATTGTTCCTAAAGATACGTAAGTATTGAGAAATTGGTAGACTTTCTTTTAATTGACTTGGATGTTGACTCGTAGAGTAAAGTAAGGTATTGCGATCAGTGTCCTTCCTATAAAGGGTGGTGCCGAGAGTGTTGCCATCACGATATATCGTGACATCCAGAAAATTGATCTCACAATGATGTACTTGACTAGTAAATTTTATAGGGGAATCCAATTCATTCAACAAATTGACCATGTCCATAAATTGAGCCTCAGAGTCCAACCAAATCAAAAACAAATCATCAATGTAACGCTTGTAAAATAAAATTTTTGACCCAAATACAGGTAGGATATGCATCTGTTCAAATTGTGCCATATATAGGTTGGCATACGCCGGCACCAAATTTGACCCCATGGCGGTGCCTTTACGTTGTATAAAATAACTATTACCATATTGAAAATAATTATTAGTCAGAACTAATTCAATAAGTTCCAGCATAAATTCAACTGGAGGACCATGATAATCATTGTTTGTGAGAGCTTGTTTAACAGCCTGTAGGCCGCCATCATGAGGGATCACAGTGTATAGCGAGGATACATCTAACATAGCCAACAGTATATTGTCAGGAAGATATGTCAATGATTTAAGGCTAGTGAGAAAATCATTAGTATCCTTCACATAACTAGGCATCTTAACAACAATAGATTGCAAAAAAGAATCGACAAATTGAGCTAATGGTTGTAGAGTAGAATTGCGTGCCGATATTATCGGTCTCCCTGGGGGATCAACCAATTGTTTATGTATTTTAGGTAACATGTACAATATCGGACACACTGGATATTCCACTCTTAACCACCCAGCAACCTTTTCATCAATCCAACCATGCTGGCATGCCAACTCAATGGCAGAGTCGACTTTACGTTTCACTTTAATCATAGGACTAGTATCAACCTTGGTGTAAGTGTTTATATCAGATAACTGTCGTTTAATCTCTCTGTCATAGGCATGCCAATCCTGCACCACTGTAGCTCCGCCCTTATCAGCTTGTCTAATCACAATTTGATCATTTTGTATTAGAGATTTAAGGGCAATTCTTTGAGCTCTAGACAGATTATCATATCTCGGCTTGGAGTTGACCATCCTCATATCATAATCCAAAAGCCGTAAGAAGGTTTTAATGCTTGCGTTGTTACTTTGGGGATCAAAGATACTAGGTGATCTAAACGATGAATCTGGTATAGAATTGTTGGAGTTACCAAAAAATTCTCTAAGTCTCATCTTCCTACCAAGTTTATAATGGTCGACAGACCAACCAAAACTATTATGTAAACTGGTAGGAACAAACGATAAACCACGAGATAAAACTTCCAACTCTGCTGTAGATAATTCATAGCTAGATAAATTGAATACGTTATTTAGTAGCGTTTGCCCCTGCCTCTCCTTCTTCTTGTACCCCCCTCTCCTCGTAGGGTATCTGGACCTCTTCCTCTGACCTGATCCACATTGGATCTGGTCACTCTGCCTAAAAAAGTGCCACTGGGAGGTCTAGAGACAATAGAGCCCATCACACTTGAATCAGTGTGTTCACTCTCCGAGAGAGATTGGGATGAGGAAGAATCAATATGTTTAGATGTATATGTATGGGCTCTGGGTAGTCGTCTTGATCTTTTGGGACCTGAATCACCTTTCAACCACTTATACACCTGGTGGTTGTTATAGTCATAATTGACCGTTATAAGTTTTTTACGTTTGAAAGTGATTAAATCCTGCTGGAACCTGTCAATTTGTTCCTTGAGCTTATCACACCAATTAGCCGTTTTATCTGTTGTAAGAAGAGTCAGAGAGCTTAAATCTTAATCTTGCTTCAGAGACACTTACTGTAATATATGCACAGTTATTCCAGTAGGTGTTACTAGATCACATTATAGAGTGTATATATATATATATATATATATATATATATATGAGACAGGGGGACAAACAGGGATACAGGAGGAAAGGGAGAAAAATAGGGCAAGAAGGGCTTAAGGAAAGAGGGAGAAAAGAGAAGGTGGAGGAACAGACAAGAAAATAAACACATACACATACACAATAGCTTGTGACATATATATATATATATATATATATACACATATATATATATATATATATATATATATATATATATATACACACACACACAGTATATATATATTAGATATATATATATATATATATATATATACACACACACACACATAGTTTTACACACATACAGTAAGAACAGGTGTGTTATTTAACTGTATGAGAATTTTTCTTAAGTTAAACTTACCCAGTCTAAAGCGCCATGTTGTCTTCATAGGCAGGAGACCAGTGTCCAGCACAATCACCCCATGGGGCTCACTTGGGGGGTTATATTAGTCAGGGAAGTGGTAGCTTCCTGTGATTCCCAATAGAGACTGGCTGCAATGTACACTGCGGAAAGGGGGAGGAGGGCTGCACTGTGACTGGGTGGGGGGTGGAGGGGTGGGGTTGGTGGGCAGCTAGATCTGCACATTCTGCTGGCTACACTGCTTGGGGGGGTCTTGTCAGGGTGGTTTTGCAGCTGCTACCACAGTGACTACGGGGGCAGGGCACTGGCCATAGCGGCGGGGGAGTTTGGTTGGACAGGGCTGCCTAGATGTGCATGCGGCCGGGGACAGAGCTTGTTACACTGTGGTGGGCTGCACTGCGGGGAGGTGGCGGTAGCTGCTGCTATCGCTGTGACTGGAAAGGGGGAGGTTGGTTGCTGGCTACAGCAGAGCTTGTTAGATAAGCAACACACGGTGTTGGTAGAGGGCTGCCTACATTGCAGGGGAAGGGGAATGGAGGAGCCTGGCTGCATTCGCTCTGACTGCAGCAGTTCACACTGCAGTGCACACATCACAGGTGGGCGGAGCCGATTGAGGTGAGGAGCAGGAAATGGAGCCGTGCTGCTGCTGCTATATTGCATGTGTATCTACTGTAGCAGCAGTTCAACCAGTGCAGCAGGTTCTCTCCAGTACCGTATTTCAGGGGGCCCCATCGTGGTTGTTGCAGGCCCCTTGGGACTCTTCGGGCCCTAGGCGGATGCCTAGGGAAGCCTAATGGTAAATCCGGCCCTGATCAGTAATGTTGTGAAATACATGTTATTTGATATCTAAGATTTAGTGCATGATAAGCAGACCGTGTTTGGTGTAATTCTAAACCAATGTGTCTTTACAGATTTCCAGTTTCATCGGTGAGGAGATTGCAACATGTGTCTGCAAATTATGGATCATAGAGAGTTAGGCATTAAAATGTATCTTGTAATGCAGCCAGTGTAGATTTGGTATGCAGCGGGAAAATGGACACAAAGCTGTTGGAGGCTGGATTGTGACCATATGAATTGATCTATGAACTGTACTGTAACAGAAGAACCACCAATGGAATCATGCCAACCTGTTCTATTGTATTGCCTATCTCTGTAAGAGTATATATGCAGGCTCTCTGAAACTAGATGTCAGTCATCTTTCTTTGCTGTTGACGGAGGTTTCATCTTTGATGCCGGGATCTGGATCCAGAGCGCGTGCGTATGTAACGACTGTACCTTATGACTGTATAATTTGTTTGCGCTAATTGTAATTTAGATCACAGCATGTAACTATCTGCTTTTATGGTGAATAATAACTTTTTGTTCTTTGGAACCACAATCAAAGTCTGAAAGCAATTGTTTCTTGTGCGACTCATAACGCTAAATAGCGACAATTTTAGAGTGTATAGATGGGATAATCTGGTATCGATTCCTACCTATCACCCAAGTCTATGTCGTCATCCCATCCAGTGTTGTGTATAAATTACAGCTGCACTCCCTGTTAGATTGGGGGATTTATTGTCCACTTTAGTGGATGTGAGCTAAATTCCAGTACATATCACCCCACTCCCTACAAAACTTCTGACCTGGGCTACAGGAGAAGCAGCTGCACTCTGGAATACGGTTGCATGGAGTTGACCCTCTGACACACTGAAAGTCAAGTTGAGAGGCCATGGGTAGGGAGTAGGGACACTATAATCTGAGAACACAGTTTTAGCTGCTTTATTCCATTTTTTTAAACCATATCCTACATTTTCACCTTTGAAAATGTTTATGCAAATCTCAGCAGAGGCGTTTGTGATGCCATGGCTAACGCACACACACACACACACACACACACAAAAAAAAACACATTGATTGATTGATTAATGAATTTGTTTTTTGGAGGGAGAGCACCCGAACGAGGCAGCAGCCTCTTGATAAACGACACAGGCATCACCCCTGACACACACACAAAAAAGATTGATTGACTGATTGAATAAATTTTTGGGGGGCACTTGGGAAGGAGAGTTCCCAAACGAGGCAGCAGCCTCTTGATAAACACAGGCAGCACAGCACCCCTGCACACCTACGTTGCTGATAAATATGGCTAACGCGCACACACAAAAAAAAAGTTTTTATTTTCACACTGGTGGTGTGGCTAACACGCACACACAAAAAAATGTTTTTATTTTCACACTGGTGGTGTGGCAGGCTATCACGCACAGACTAAAAAATTGTTTCTATTGTCACACTGGTGGTGTGGTTAATATGCAATTACACACACACACTAATTTTTTTATTTTTCTTTTCAATGGTGGTGTGGCTAACAAGCACACACAAAAAATTGTTTTTATATTTTTTACACAGGGGTGAAGAAGAGCCTCCCTGATGGACAGCACAGCAGAACAGCCAGCCAGCCCCTATGGACTACAGCCAGCTCCTATGGACAGGACAACAGCCAGACAGCTCCTATGGCTAACAGCCAGCCAGCCCCCATGGACAGGATAACCTCAAAACAGCCAGCCCCTATGGACAATAGCTAGCCAGCCCCTATGGACAGGACAACCGCCAGCAATAGCCAGCCAATCAGCCAGCCCCTATGGATAACAGCAAAACTAGCCCTCAATTATTCAGCACAGCTCCAAGCACTACCTAGTACTAGTCACAAGTCACAATGCACTACAGCAGCCACACAGCAGTGCAGCACAGTTCCCTCCCTCTTCACTCTCCACAGCTGGAATGAAAAATGGTGGCGACCGTGGGACCTTTATAGAATCCAAAACCCGCGAGAATCCGACAGCGGGATGATGGCGTTTTGCCTCATTTTCAGATCCGAGTCAGGCGGGAAAACCCGAGCCGACTCGGCTCTGACTTGGATCCCCTAAGTTCGAGTGGGTTCGGATCTCTGAGATCCGAACCAGCTCATCTCTAGTTTGGGCAGACCTAAAGGAGATTGGTTGTTTGAGGACAGGGATTATTTTGTCCCAATTTCACTTGTCTAAGGGAGGAATTCAATTAGCCACAGGATATACTACAGGGCTACAGCTCCCAGGTAAAGTTCCTGGAGCTATTTAATTAGCGGACTGTAGTCTGCCCTAATAGCAGAGAATAGCTGAGTGCACCTGACCTATTTCACCTATTTGCTGAGTGACCAGGAAAGGACACTGGGGTTCCTAACTTGATAGATGGTATGGTGTAAATATATGTATATAAACACAGACAGTACACTGGGAGTACACTGTGGGCCTGATTCAGGCCTGCTCGCAAGCGGGTTGCTTGTCAGGCAGTGCGCACGCCCGGCATGCGCGAGCCCCGGAGCGAGCACAAAAAGCACTCTCCGGCGCTCGCATCCAAAAGGGGTGGCTGTCAATGTTGATCGACAGCTCGCCCCGTTTGGAAGGCGGCGCGGGGGGGTGGCTGGGCAAACGGAGGTGTTCCTGCAGGAATGCCTGCCGTTTGTGGGCGGCCCTACTGACATCAGTCATGATGTCAGTAGGTGGACTTCCTGCTCTATTAGAGCAGGAAGTCCACTGGGGCTTGCGGCAACGAGACCCTACCGCAAATGTCTCGTTGCAAGCACCTGGCCGCTCGCATAAGCTGTGGGTGGTAACCCACAGCTATGCGAGCGGCCAAGAGACCGCAACTAAAAAAACAAGCGCCCGCCCTGATTCAGAGCGAGCGCTCGCTTTTAGTGAGCGCCTCTGAATCAGGGCCTGTGCCCTGTAAGTAATGGGTGTTATGAGTTGTGCAGCAGAGGTGCTGTTCCACCCGCAGGGTGAAGTGGCCCGCGGGTGGTCAAATTGGGAGGTTGAGGACCCCCACTGCCTATTATAATTAGGCCACGCCCCCAAATATGGTCGTGCGATGTTAGGGCGCCTTCTCAAGGGCTGGCACAGGGTGCTCCGAACCCTGGAGGCGGCCCTGCAAGGTTGTGTGTAATAAAATAAATAAATTAAAAATAGCCCTCTGTGTATAAAAAAAATATGACAATTCCATCTTGCACTACCTTTCATTTCTGCCACTGCCGTGTGACAATTTTCATAGATGTGCTTTAAACTGTGGTGTCTGTGCCGCTGCACCGCTGCTCTGTCACTTATTAACCAGTCAGCTCACTGCAACCTTTGGCCAATAATGGTGTAAGCAATACTATAAGCTGTGAGGTGGTCTAAATTGACTGTAAATGACTGGAAATTAATGTTATTGAGGTTAATAATACTCTAGGAAGAAAAAAAAGCCACATTTATGTGATTTTAGCTTTTTTGTAAATTTTTGTAAAAAATCCAAATCCAAAGCCAGTCACCGCAGTTTGGCAAATCCAAAGCCGGATGACGAATTAGAGCCAAATCCGGCAAAAATGGAACGGCGCACATCCCTATTTTGGACACCTCCCTCCCAAATGTAAATCTCTCTGCACATTTTAAATCTGCCCCACCTCCAGTGCATCATGGTTTCACCAAGATGATCAGTTGAGAGAGATATCTCACTATTTCCAAAGCTGAATCAGGCCTTATATTCTCAGCCACTCACATATTGAATAATACTTTCAACATTTAAGTAACAGAAGGTCCTTCAATGTCTATAAGGGTCAAGGGTGTGTAGTGAAATGCTGAGATTTAGAGCTATAGATGCAGAGAGATAAATTAAGTGTTATGACTGAGCAGTGTCAGCCAGGACAGGATGCTTGTCTACAACAGAAGTATGACAGATGGTTACAGTTCATAGTGCAGAAGCTCGTCCATTATTTACATTATATTGACATTTCTAAGGTTATAATTCAGAAAAACCATTTCTGAAGATATCCTACTGGTTCTGTACATTAAGGTTACTTCCTAGTAGACATTGTTACGCCATAAACAAAGGCCCTTTAGCATCAAAATTCCAATATTTATTAATTCAAATCAGGGTTGCCTACCCTCCCGATTTGGCCGGGAGCCTCCCGATAATCAGGTGCAGCTCCCGCGCCCCCTGGAAAGGCAAGCAAGCCTCCCACCTGCGAGGGCGGCCAGTGACATTTTGTGTCACAATGCCTGTATTATCGGCATTGTGTAGCAGGGGCAGAGCCAAAATGACGCGATCGCGTGACCCCGCCTCCAAACATCAGGCACCTGTCCAGACACGCCCCCTTTTCCGGCCACATCCCCCGCTACCCTGCTGATCTGGCTGCTCCCTCCCAGAAGGAGCAACCAGAAAGTCGGCAACTATGTTTCAAATGTTTGTGCAATTATTATTTCTTTATTATTATATTATTAAAATAGTTCACAGTAGTGTATTCATATTATATACATCATTATAATATATTATTAATACATTTCTTATTATGGCCCTGTATTTATATGGTGTCTACATATTACACAGAACTTTTCAATGATTAATCATTCACATAAGTGCCTGTCCTAGTAGGGCTAACAACCCTCATTCTCCACTACAAAAACACCCACTAAGGTTCATTTCATCTACTTTTGCTACCACACAAACTAGGGTTTATTTGTCACAATTTATTTGGACTGTGGGGTGAAACTAGTGCACCCTAAGAAAACCCACATAGGGGGAGAACATACAAACCCCACACATACAATGCATAAGACAGAATTGATCTGTGCTGCCCATGCTATACTATCTATATTATTATTATTACCAAATAACTCATGAAATTACTCTAACACTACCTCAATATATGCTCTTAATGCCCATCATGGATATTAGATGATATTGGTAATAACCGTGAGAGTGATAATGGTAAAAATAAATATTTCGGCAAGCACAAATTATCTCAGCATTTCCAACAATATCACCCCTCCTTCACACAAATAAATACCCACCACTTCTGTACCTGCTCCTTTAACTACTATCACCTTCACCTTTAACACCCATATCTTTACATAGTTAAGTCCATCTATTTTTATTTGCACTTTTCCTTAGCTCATTGTTATTACCAATAGCATCTAATTCCAACTTTCCAGAACCATTTTCTGTTATATTTAATTTATCCCCTTATATCTGAAGTGGCCGTATTATATTCCCTTCAATCTCTACTCCTGTATATTTTGAAACTAATTCTCCATTCTATGTCATTTTCGACTCTTAGGGCGGGATGTACTAACCATGCGGCAGCCGCAGGGTATGCTGGAAGGGATCCGATCAGATCCCTCATACCAGCGCAATGTGGTAGAAGACCATAGGCTCCTATAGGGTAACGCCAGCAAAAGCTGGCATTATCCTCCACGTCAGCTTCCAGGCGGCCACCCAACAGTACATATGGAATGTGGGGTTTTCATCGCATTTTCCATTTAATACATCCCGCCCCTAGGGGTAAATTTACAAAGAATCGTGTTTGGTCGAGATTGCAATCTTGGATGAGTTTAGGCATTTTCTTCAACTCTCAAAAAAAAAACAACCTCGGAAGAGATTTGAGATTACACTGAAAAACTCGGTGAGTTTAATCTTGTTTGCAATCTCATTCATTGGCCAAACTCGAAAGTACTTTCAATTAAAAAGATACAACTTGGGAATTTACTTACAATCGTCATAACAATCAAGGGTGTAATTGTAGCAAACTCGGAGCTAAATAGAAGTTTCAATAGACCACCTCCTGAGCTGCGAGTTTGGCAGAAACATACACAGATCAGTGTGATTTGTGTATGTTTCTGCATGGAAACTACTTAAAGTGTTATTTTTTTTTTTAAATGACGGAGGGTCCCCCACATTGGTGTCACAAGGCCCAACCCCCCCCCTTCCTGGGTCACCCAATTAGAAGCACAGGACCTTGGGGTTTTGTGCCGCGTTGCCCCCTTCCCGCATGGCCTCGCCCCCCAGCATCCCTCCCCACACCGGAGGCACGCCACTGTTCCCCCCTAAAAAAGCATAACCAGCTCCTGGCTGCTCAGCAAGTCCTGCTTCCTAAAAATACAGTGGAAAAAACGAGCAGGGTCCCACTGTAGTATAGGAATCAGCACTGGCCTGCTGAGCCAGTCCTGGTTTTAAAAATAGGGGGAAAACATTGCGTAGGGCTGCTGGGAGATGTAGTTCTCCCAAAGCCCATTTTGGCGGACACATAGACACTGGGGGGCCACACACACAACACTCATACACACTTGCAAACACTCACACACACTGACATACTCACCCTGCTGCAGAAGACTCGGCTTCCGAGGCTGGATGCAGAAGACAGCTGTGCAGAAGGTAAGTAATTATGGATTAATTAAGCCAATTGGAAACTTCAAACTGCTTAATTAGTCCTCAATGGAGGGGGGGGGGGGGGGGGGGAGTGCCGCCGAGGTCCCAGAGCAAGTACCACTGATTTTGCCTAAGATTAATGATTTTAGGAAAAATCACACTTGCTCTGGTTGTGCGAGAATAAAAAGCTCCCGGAGAATAAAAAAAGAAAAAATCTGCACCTAACTGAATAGCAAAAATTCCACACCTGCAGGGAAAGCTTGTAGGTGCGGGATTTTTGCTATTCTCGCTCCCAGTTGAATATGCCCATAAGTCTCGATTGTTTTCTAGTTTTATCTACTACATGGGGGATGCCATGCTGTTAAAACACACAGGAGCACATGCTACAGCTATGCACAATAGTACATCTAACTATGGGCCCCATTTCTGAATGAGTTTTATAATGGGCACTGCCGCTCGCTGCGCTATTTCAATTTTTTCTTCTTTATTTAACACTAACATGCTCACAGTGGCAATAACTAGGGTATTTGGAGCCCTGGGCAAATTTGAAAAGGGAGCCCACCCCCCCCCACCATCCCGATATGTGCGTGCGCGGGGAAAAAAATGGGCGTGGTCACTTAAAAATGGGGAGTGTCAATATGACACACCCCTTTATTTTCACACTGAACATTCCTATCCATATGCACCTTAACCCCAGTAGTACCCCTTATACAGTACCCCCAGTATGCAGTTGTGGTCCCTCTTATGCAGGCCCATAGTAGTGCCTCTTATACAGTATCCCCAGTAGTGGTCCCCCTTATACAGCCCCCAATTAGTTCCCCTTACTCAGTGCCCCCAGTAGTGGTCCCCCCAAATGCAGTGCCCTATGTAGTGTTCCCCCTTATGCAGTGTCCCCAGTAGCAGTCCCCACAATGCAGTGCACCCAGTAGTGGTATCCCCTTAAGCAGTGCCCTTTATATAGTGCCCCCAGTAGTAGTCCCCCCCTATGCAGTGCCCTTTATATAGTGCCCCCAGCAGTAGTCCCCCCCATGCAGGTTTCCCAGTAGTGGTCCCCCTTATGCAGGCACCCAGTAGTGATCCCCCCTACCTAGTGCCCCCTGCAGTGGTCCCTGCAGTGCCCTAGCAGTAAGCCCCTTATATAGTGCCCCCAGCAGTAGCCCCCCCCCTCCCATGCAGTGCCCCCAGTAGTGGTCCCCCTGATGCAGGCTCCCAGTAGTGACCCCTCCCTATCCAGTGGTCCCTGTAGTGGTCCTTCCTGTTATTGCCCCCAGTTGTGGTCCCCCCAGTGCAGTGCCCCTAGTAGTAGGCCCCTTTTATAATGCCCCCAGTAGTAGTTCCCCCCCCCAAGTAGTGGTCCCAAGTTGAGGTTCCCCCTCCCGATTAAGTGCCCCCTGTAATTGCCCCCCCAGTAGAGGTCCTCCCAATAATGGTGCCCCCAGTAATAGCCCCCCCCAGTAGAGGTCCTCCTAATAATGGTGCCCCCAGCAATAGCCCCCCCAGTAGAGGTCCTCCTAATAATGGTGCCCCAGTAATAGCCCCCCCAGTAGAGGTCCTCCTAATAATGGTGCCCCCAGTAGTAGCCCCCCCGTTGTGCCCCCACCCCAGTAGAGGTCCCCTCAGTGGTAGCCACTCCCGTTGTGCCCCCAGTAGTGCTGACAGGTTTTTAAAAATATATATATAATATATATATAAAAACATACTTACCTGAATCCATGCTGCTGCTACTCCTCCAGCGCTATTGGGCAAGCGTTCAGGGGGAGGGAACGAGCTCAGGTGTGCAGCACAGGACCGGCGCTGGAAGCCTAGCGCCGGGGCCCGTGTAAATGTGTAGCGCTGACCGCACTCATTGCGGTCGGCGCTACACTGGTGGCTAACTAGGGCGGGCCGGACCGTGGCCAGCGGCGCCCCCCCGCGCCGCCGGTCCCACGGCGCCCAGGGCACGCACCCTTCCCGACCCCCCTAGTTACACCACTGCATGCTCACCAGTGAGCGATAGTGTTAATGAAGCAGCAAGCTGTGTTTTTCTAACCCCCCAGTTACCAGCAAGTTAAGAGGATCAGTGTGGACTCCAGACAGCAGGCAAGAGGGGGTAGAGAGCAGGAGGGAGGGGCTGGGAGTAGGAAGTGGAAAGTGAGAAGAAAGGGGCAAAGAACAGGAGGTAAGGGGCATAGAAGGAGCTGCTGCAGTGCATTGTAGGTAAGGACCTGGATGCCACAGCCTCTCCACCAGGACATTAGTGCTCGGCAGCACTAGATAAAAGCAGCAACAACTGCGTAATTTAATGAAGCACAACAAGCTTATAAAAACACTTTTATAAATAGCAGCAGCACCTTTTAGGATTTGCAGGGATGGATTTGACCATTGGGAACTCGGGAGAGTTCCTGCTGGACCAGCACCCTGCTGCTTGCCGCCAGTCCAACTCACACTGTTGCAGTAATGTACTTTTACAAATAAACCACACAGCCTGGTTAAGCTACCTGAGTGGTGATAGCCTACACAATTTACCCGCTACTGTGTACAGTACTCTGTTTATCCTATGCACACTGCACACACATTCCCAAGTGGTTATGGGCCCAGGTACAATAGACCCCAAGCACGGAGACACCACAGTACTACAAGCAGCGCCGTAGCTAGTGCTCCTGGCACCCAGTGCAGACCATGCCCCCTCACATGACGTCACGTGGAGGGGCGTAGCCTGCACTTGGCGCCGGGAGTGGGTGTTTACAGCAATGCCCGAAGCATCCTCAGGATGCTCCAGGGGCTTTCAAAAAACAAAAGAAAAAGACAGGAGTTGTCTTTTTTGTGGCGCACTAAGATCTCTGTTATAAAATGTAACCTTTATTTATTCCAATTGAATTTACAATGTATACAGCAACATATTTAAAACCTACATATAAGGACATATACTGGTGATTAGAATACAAATAGAAAGTGTAATTAAAACAAAAAGCCTCACTGTGTGTTTCTTCCAGATATTTATTATTATATTTGCCTTTGATGTGTATTCATGTACATTCTGCAGTTACATTAATGTATGTTTTTCTCACACTGTTATATTCATACTTAAAAAGAATCCAAGATAATAAAATTATATATTCTGTCCATCGCTCGTGCGTGTCAATTATTTATTTGTATATGCCAGATCTAATATTTATATGCAATATCAGTTCTAAATCAAGGAATGTGTAATTAGCTGTTGAAATACAGGGTCAAATGCAATATAATATATATATATATATATATATATATATATATATAGAAACCCCCCATAAAAATCCATATTATATATATATATTATTGTAGGTACATGGGACAGCACTCACCAGACTTCATACATGTGTACATACACATGAACACACACACACTATATATATATATATATATATATATATATATATATATATATATATTAGGGGTGTGCACCGGCCACTTTTCGTGTTTTGTGTTTTGGTTTTGGATCTGGATCTTTCTTCGTGTTTTGGATCTGGATTGGTTTTGCCAAAACCACCCTTCCGTGTTTTGGGTTCTGGGTTTTGTGTTTTGGATCTGTATTTTTTTTAAAAAAAGCATAAAAACAGCTAAAATCACAGAATTTGTAGGTTTTTCTGCTCCTATGCTATTATTAGCCTCAATAACCTTAATTTCCACTCATTTCCAGTCTATTCTGAACACCTCACACCTCACAATAGTGTTTTTATGTCCAAAAGGTTGTACCGAGGTAGCTGGATGACTATGCTAAGCGACACGAGTGGGCGGCACAAACACGTGACCCATCTAGGCGTGAAACTGCAGTGGCAGACAGGATGGCAGTTTGAAAAACTAGGCTCCAAACTGTACATAATGCAAAGAAAAAAAAGAGGTGCAAGATGGAATTGTCCTTGGGCCCTCCCACCCACCCTTATGTTGTATAAACAGGACATGCACACTTTAACAAACCAATCATTTCAGCGCCAGGGTCTGCCACACAACTGTGGCTGAAATGATTGGTTCGTTTGGGCCCCCACAAAACAAGCTGGCAATTAATGTGTACCTGCACAAACTGGCTCTACGGAGGCAAGATGTCATCCTCATCCACCTCATCCACCGATTCCTCACCCTCTTCAGTGTGTACATCCTCATCCTCACAAAGTATTAACTCGTCCCCACTTGAATCCACCACCAAAGGTCCCTCTGTACCTTCTGGAGGCTGGTCTCCCTGGAAGAGCTGATAATTCATTTTGATGAACATCATCTTCTCCACATTCTGTGGAAGCAACCTCCTACGCCTTTCGCTGACAAGGTTCCCGGCTGCACTAAACACTCTTTCGGAGTACACACTGGAGGGGGGGCAACTCAGGTAAAATAGAGCCAGTTTGTACAGGGGCCTCCAAATTGCCTCTTTTTCCTGCCAGTACAGGTATGGACTGTCTGACATGCCTACTTGGATGCTGTCACCGATGTAATCCTCCACCATTCTGTCAATGGTAACAGTATCATATGCAGTGACAGTAGACATGTCAGAAATTGTTGCCAGGTCCTTCAGTCCGGACCAGATGTCCAAACTTGGTCCTGCCTGCCCTGCATCACCGCCAGCGGGTTGCTTAGGATACCTAAGTTTTTTCCTGGCAGCCCCAGTTGCGGGAGAAAATGAAGAAGGAGCCGTTGACGTGTCACGTTCCGCTTCAGCTGACAGTGTGTTCACCAGCAGGTCTTTGCACCTCTGCAGATTGACCACCCTGGAATCCTCGCAAAGCGAATGAAGGGCTTCATCCACAAGTCCCACATGCCGAGCGGAATCGCTCCGTCTTAGCTCCTCCTTCACTTTCTCCAGCTGCTTCTGCAAAAGCCTGATGAGGGGAATGACCTGACTCAAGCTGGCAGTGTCTGACTGACTTCACGTGTGGCAAGTTCGAAGGGCTGGAGAACCTTGCACAACACGGAAATCATTCTCCACTGCGCTTGAGTCAGGTGCATACCCCCTCCTTTGCCTATGTCATAGGTGGATGTATAGGCTTGTATGGCCTTTTGCTGCTCCTCCATCCTCTGAAGCATATAGAGGGTTGAGTTCCACCGCGTCACAACCTCTTGCTTCAGGTGATGGCGGGGCAGGTTCTAGAGTGTTTGCTGGTGCTCCAGTCTTCGGCACGCAGTCGCTGAATGGCGAAAGTGGCCAGAAATTTTTCGGGCCACCCAAAGCGTCTCCTGCACGCCCCTGTTGCTTTTCAGAAAATTCTGCACCACCAAGTTTATTGTGTGAGCAAAACATGGGACGTGCTGGAATTTGCCCAGATGTAATGCCCGCACAATATTGGTGGCGTTGTCAGATATCACAAATCCCCAGGAGAGTCTAAGTGGGGTAAGCCACTGTGCGATGATTTCCCTCAGTTTCTCTAAGAGGTTGTCGGCGGTGTGCCTCTTACTGAAACCGGTGATACACAGCGTAGCCTGCCTTGTAATGAGCTGGCGTTTCTGAGATGCTGCTACTGGTGACGCTGCTGCTGTTGCTGCGTAAGATGATACATCTACCCAGTGGGCTGTCACAGTCATATAGTCCTTAGTCTGCCCTGTTCCACTTGTCCACATGTCCGTGGTTAAGTGGACATTGTGTACAACGGCATTTTTCAGGACACTGAGGACACTTTTTCTGATGTTTCTGTACAGTCTCGGTATCGCCTGCCTAGTGAAGTGGAATCTAGACGGGATTTGGAACCGGGGACACACTACCTCCATCAATTGTCTAAATCCCACTGCACTAATGGTGGATACCGGACGCACGTCTAACACCAACATAGCAGTCAAGGCCTCAGTTATACGTTTTGCTTCAGGATGACTGCTGTCGTACTTCATCCTCCTCGCTAAGGACTATTGGAGGGTCAATTGTTTAGTAAAAGTAGTGGTGTTCCTACTTCCTCTCTGGGATGATGAACGACTCCCAGCAGTAGCAACAGCAGCAGCGGCAGCAGTAGGCGTAGCAATGCAGGATCCTCCGGAGGAATCCCGGATAGGAGAGTCAGTAATGCCAGTGACATGGCCTGCAGGACTACTTCCGATCCTGACTAAGGAGGAAATTGATGAGGAGGGAGTTGACGGTGTGGTTTGCAGGCGCTTGGATACAACAGGACAACGGGATTTAGGTGTCCCTGGACTGCTTACGGTCTTAGCCAAAGTTTCTGAACTTGACAGTAACTTTTTATGAACGCGCTGCAGGTGCCATATAAGGGAGGATGTTCCTAGGTGGTTGACGTCCCTACCCCTACTTATTTCACCCTTACATATGGTACATATGGCAAGACAGTTGTTGTCCGGATTTGGATAGAAATATTGCCAGACCAAAGAGGTGGAATGTTAGGTCTTCTGCCCAGGCATGACCGTGATGGGCTTTTTCATCCCACGGACAACAACTGTCTCCCCCGGAGCCTGATTTAAACAAACCACATCACCATCAGAATCCTCCTCGCCAACTTCCTCCTCAGCGCCAGCTACACCAGTATCCTCATCCTGTTGTACTTCAACAGTGACATCTTCAATTTGCATATCAGCAAGTGGACTGTGGGTGCTCCTTTCAGCACTTGCAGGGGGCGTGCAAATGGTGGAAAGAGCCACCTCTTCCCGTCCAGTGCTGGGAAGGTCAGGCATCGCAACCACCACCACACTTGGACTCTCCTTGGGGATTTGTGATATCTTCTTAGAAAGCACAGTTCTTCGCTGTGCTTTTGCCAGCTTAACTCTTTTGATTTTTTTAGTGGGAGGAGGGCTTCCATCGTCATGTGAAGCTGAACCACTAGTCATGAACATACTAGGGATCGACCTTAGCTGTTCCTTGCCACTCCGTGTCGTAAATGGCATATTGGCAAGTTTACGTTTCTCTTCAGCTGATTTAAATGTTTTTTTCAAGGTCATTTTCCTGAACTTTGTCATTTGGGATTGTATGTGCCCTCTACTATGACATTGGGCATCGGCCTTGGCAGACGACGTTGATGGCATGTTATCGTCTATGTCATGACTAGTGGCAGCAGCTTCAGCACTAGGAGGAAGTGGTTCTTGATCTTTCTCTATTTTATTTTTATCGGAGAAAGTTTGGTCCTCCATTTATGTTATATCGATTTGATATATACGTGCGGCTAAACACAGAAAATATTTTTTTATTTTTGCTGGAGAGTAGTGCACTTTGTGGGTTACACCAGCCTTTAAGAAATGAGCCAGCCGGCTCTTTACTTATGGGACACAGGCGCATGCTTGGCGCTGCTCCTTTGTTGATGCACGTGCGGCTACTGCGCACACAATTCACAAACACAGAAAATTTTTATTTTTTTGGTTTGGAGTGTACTTTGGGGGTTACAGCACCCTTTAACGGTCAAGCCAGCCGGCCCTTTACTTATGACACAGGCGCACGCTTGGCACTACTTTGTTGATGCACGTGCGGCTACTGCACACACAATTCACAAACACAGAAAAATTTTATTTTTTTTGTTTGGAGTGTACTTTGGGGGTTACAGCACCCTTTAACGGTCAAGCCAGCCGGCCCTTTACTTATGACACAGGCGCACGCTTGGCACTACTTTGTTGATGCACGTGCGGCTACTGCGCACACAATTCACAAACACAGAAAATAATATTTTTTTGGGTTTGGACTGGAGTGTACTTTGGGGGTTACAGCACCCTTTAACGGTCAAGCCAGCCGGCCCTTTACTTATGACACAGGCGCGCGCTTGGCACTACTTTGTTGATGCACGTGCGGCTACTGCGCACACAATTCACAAACACAGAAAATATATAATTTTTTTAGCACTTGGGGGGAGCACCCCTGATGGACAGAGCACCCCCTGGACAACACAGCACCCCTTTAGGACTGGGACACTGCACAGGACTTTGGAGTGGACACAGCCCCTATGGAGAACTGACTGCACAACACAGTCCAGCCAGCCCCTATGGACTTTGAAGTAGTGGACAACAGCAGCACTACACTACACTACACAGCCCTAACTCCCACCCTCCCTCTTCACTGTCCACAGCCGAGTGAGATAATGGCGCCGACGTGGGTACCTTATATAGGATCCAAAACCCGCGAGACTCGGAAGGCGGGATGATGACGTTTTGCCTCGATTTCAGATCCGAGTCAGGCGGGAAAAGTAGAGCCTGACTCGGATCGGACTCTAATATATATATATATATATATATATATATATATATATATATATATATATAGACACACACACACACATACCTTACATGCTCACTCATATATACACACAAATGTGTCACATATGCACAAACAAACTTACCTTGCAGCAGATCATCTGACCGGGACAGGACCTAGCAGGCTGACAGCATGTTCTTAAGCCCCGCCCCCTCACTGCAAATTGCCATGATTCGCGGGTCGATCAGGAGGTGCGGGGCTAAATGACTGGATTCTAATGAAATCGCGTCATATTGGCTCCGCCCCTCCATATTGACCCGTGAATAGCGGCAATTTGTCGCAAGGGGGCGGGGCTTAATATCATGGTTCCTGCACTTCCGTCTGTCAGGGGGGGTTTCTGGGTACTCAGAAACCCCCCTGCATGCGCTACTGAAATTGGTAGAGGTTACCGGCAGTGAATGGGCATTATCGACAGTATAACATATTTGATCCTTAATACAGAGGGAAAATACATGGTCTGACATGGAGCTCTCCACTAGTGTATGGTGGCTTCTCAGGTGCCGAGAAGGGGTGTCATGTATTGGGCGGCCGTGACAGTACACTCCGGGTACATAGTTACAGCACTAAGTGGGGTGAATATGTTGTAGACAATGGAGTAGGAATATGTTGTAGACAATGGAGCCCAGCGGCAGGTGCCTCCATTGTCTCCCATAGTTCTGCCCCTGGGGTTGGTGCATAGGTAGACTAAAGGGGGCCCCAAGAAAATTTTGCTATGGGGCCCCCATAACTCTAGGTATGCCCCTGTCTATATCATATTCTATGTCTGTATAATAGTGGACCATAATAGAGGGTATTAAACCAGGACCAATTACCCCAAAGTGACAATTTAATATTATCTGAAATTATAAGGGCACAGTCATGCCCTTATATTAAGGCTGCATCTAAAAAAATGGATTTCTCCATAGAGAATTCCAAAGGGGGAGCAGGGTGTTTAAGGGGCTACACCACAAAAGCTATAGGAGGTACAGAGTTGAAATTTGGTAGGGGCGGGTAGAACTGTCGTACGGTGCTGCATGCCAAATTTCAGGGCAAAAACCATAAAAAATAATTACGATTTGGGACTGGGAGTGATCTAAAGCTCCAACTGTCAGTTTTTTCTGACATTCTCAATTACGAACCCTTTTCTGCTATAGTCTATGGGGGATTTTTGGGAAGGCACAACTCAGGGTAGGGGTGGAATTTAGACTTGGGGTTTGTTTTATTAGGTAGCTACTGTGCCATGGTACGTGCTTTTGTGGTTCATGTAAATTAGAAAGTTACAGTTTTTAAACTATTACCTCAAGAATGCGCCATTGTAGAGATAGGACTTTTCAACTTGTTGCGCAGCCTCAGTAGGAGCCTCCAGCAGGTGTAGTCATAGTGGCTTCACTTGGGTGCAGCAGTATGGCCATCGTTTGTGGGCGATAGCGGCGCTAAAAAAAAACAATGGTAGCAGCGGCGGGGACGCAGATGCAGTGGTGGGGACATCAGCGGCGGCGGGGACATCAGCGTTGGCAGCAGGTGTCGTCAGCGGCATCTTTGTCTGGTGGGAGGCAGCCACGAAAAAGAGTTAACACAGGCTGCCGCCCACTAGGCGAAGACACATAGCCCTGGCGGGTTGTCTCCCACCAGAGGAAGATACTCGAAGTCCTAGTGGGAGGCAGCCACAAGAAAGAGCTGACACAGGCTGCTGCCCACTAGGTGAAGACACCAAAGCCCTGGCGGGTTGGCGCCTGCCAGGTGATGATGCCGAAGCCCTGGTGGGTTGGCGCCCACCAGGCGAAGACACCAGAAGTCCTAGTGGGAGGCAACCACGAAAAAGGGCTAACACAGGCTACCGCCCACTAGGTGAAGACACCAAAGCCCTCGCAAGTTGGCGCCTGCCAGGCAAAGTCGCCGAAGCCCTGGTGGGTTGGTGCTCGCAGGCGAAGAGGCCTAAGCCCTTAGGTGGTGGCTGCCATGTAAAAAAAAGCTTAAAGGCCGCCATCCCCCAGGTGAAGACCTGTAAAATAAAATATTACAATATGAAAGTGTGTTGTGTTATTTTAATATTTTTTTTTACAGGTGGACTACAGGTGGCAGTGGGCCCTAATGCCCAGCATGCTGGTACTTGTGGTTTTCCAAGTACCAGCATGCAGGGAGGCATGCTGGGACCCATAGTTCACCTGCAAAAGAAAATATTCTTTAAAATGCACCACATCACACTATCAACCTGGCACCCACCATCATGGGGTGCTGGGGATAACCCGGGGCTATCAGCCTAGACCTGGGGTGCCCTGAGGAGGGGGACCCCTTTATTGGGGGATCCCCAGCTCCTAAGGGATCCCCGGCCTGGACTGACTAGTGGTCAGGGTTGATGATATGGCTGGGGGGCCTGGCTAAAGGACTCCCCTGGCTGTGGCATCAGCCCCCTGTTAGAAATAGTCCGGTGCTGGTCCTGGAGAAAACAGGGGGACCCTACTTATTTTATTCCCTTGTATTTCCAGAACCAGATCAGATCCCAGTGCTGGTTGCACAACATATGGGGGCCCCTACGTAATTTGTCCCCCGTATTTTGGCAACCAGGGCTGGTTCTCACTAGCCAGCTGCTGGTTGTGCTTAAATACGGGGGAACCTTATGTCATTTGTCCCCTGCATTTAAGCACCACCAGGGCTGGCTGTCTATGTTCTACAAAAAAAAAAAAAAAAAAATGGTGTGGCCCCACCCCCCCAAAGGAAAACAGCACTGGGCTTTGAAGACCCAGTACTGGTTGTGCTCAATACAGGGGACAACCGATGTAGGGGTCCCCCGTATTAAGCACAACTAGCACCAGGCTTTTCAGAACCTGTCCTGGTTGCCAAAATACGGGGGACAAATGACGTAGGGGGTCCTCTATATTTAGCGCAACCAGCACACGGCTCTGAGCCGGTCTTCGTTCTGGAAATACAGGGGGAAAAAATGCATAGGGCCCCCCTGTATTTCCCAGAACCAGCGCCGGACTCCTTCTAGGGTGGGTAGGGTGATGCCACAGCCAGGGGAGCCCTTTCACCGAGCCCCCCAGCCATATCATCACCCCTGACCTCTAGTCAGCCCAGGCTGGGGATCCCTGGGGAGGTGGAAACCCCCCAATAAAGGGGTCCCCTTCCTCAGGGCACCTCATGCCCAGGCTGATAGCCCGGGGCTGTCCCCGGAACCCCTGGACAGTGGGTGCCGGGTTGATTATATAAAGTGTGGTGCATATGAAAAAGAAAAATATTGTTTTTTGCTGTGGAACTACAGTTCCCAGCAAGCCTCCCCGTATGCTGGTACTTGGAGAACCACAAGTATCAGCATGTGGGGCATTACGGGCTTGCTGGTACTTTTAGTTCCACAGCAAAAGCAATATTAAAACACACAACACACCGTAGAAAAGTACAATTTTATTAAAACATACATGCACACACACACACTATCTCACATTCTCACCTATGTATCCCTGAAGCCAATCTGTCCTCTTCTCCAGTAGGTAATCCAATGGTGTACCTGTAATAAAAAATTTCATACTCACCTCTTCCTATGCATAGATCTGTCCTCTTCATTCCAAAGTAGCCAAATCCTGGGTCTCGGAAAAAAAAAAAACACGAATTACCCGAACCCACGGACATTAGTAGTGTCCTCTAAGGACACTACTACCCGAATTACAGCTCCGCTGCAGGATTTCAGTCCAGAAATTCTGGTGTGGAGTGCTCATTGGCTGAGAGAGGCGAGCCTTCCGTCTCTCAGCCAATGAGCGGTTCTCACCATTGAAGTCAATGGTGAGAACCGAGCGTGCCCTTTTCAAAAATGGCACCTCAGTGCCATTTTTGAAATTTAAAGATGGCCACCGTGCGCCAATCATGGTACGTGACATCATCTCCCCGCCCCTTCGGCTGGCTTAAATACTGCCAGCGCGAGTTGCCGTGCACTCAGTCAACGGCAGGGAGGCAGCAGGGAAGAGCTGCCGACGACAGAAGATGCCGTGGAAGCCCTGGATGGGCGACGGCCAGGAAAAAGAGCTTAAAGGCCGTCGCCCTCCAGGTGAAGACACCATAGAAGTCCTGAGGGAGCGGCAGCCATGTAAAAGTGCTTAAGGCTGCCGCCCCCAAGGTGAAGGTCCCGCTAAATAAAATATTTTAAAAAACGGTGTCTGTCTGTTTTATTTTAATATTTCTTTTGCAGGGGTACTATAGGTACCAGCAGGCCCTTAGTGCCCCGCCTGCTGGTACTTGTGGTTCCCCAAATGCCAGTATGCAGGGGATGTCTGCTGGGACCTGTAGTACTGCAAAAGACAATATTTATATACTCATATGCACCACACAACACAAATCAACCCAGCACCCACCGCCCAGGGGTGCTGAGTATAGCCCTGAGCTATCAGCCTGGCCCTGGGGTGCCCTGAGGAGAGGGACACCTTTATTGGGGGGGTCCCCAGGGATCCCCGTCCTGGGCTGACTAGCGTTCATGGGTGATGCTGCGGCTGGGGGGCCCGGTGAAAGGGCTCCCCTGGCTGTGGCATCACCCCCCCCCCGCTAGAAGGAGTCCGGCGCTGGTTCTGTGAAATACAGGGGGCCCTATGCATTTTTCCCCCTGTATTTCCAGTAGCAAGACCGGCTCAGAGCCCTGTGCTGGTTGCGCTAAATACGGAGGACCCCTATGCCATTTGTCCCCCGTATTTTGGTAACCAGGACAGGTTCTGAAAAGCCTGGTGCTGGTTGTGTTTAATGCGGGGGACCCCTACATCATTTGTCCCCTGTATTTAGCACAACCAGTACTGGGGCTCCAAAGCCCGGTGCTGGTTGTTTTCTGGGGGGTGGGGCTACGCCTTTTTTTTTTTTTACACATTAAATTTTTAACAGATGCATAGATGATCTCTGCATTTGTGCATCTGTGATTTATTGATTTGATTTTCTCAGGTGCATATGCACTACCAGTGTCGCCCACTGATGCCCCATTTGCACTGCACCGCTGCCACTGCGCTGCTGCCACTACCCCACACGCATACAGCCATCTCACACTCTGCACCTCCCAAACCAACCTCTATATTCTGTCCCCTCTTCCACCTGCGCTAGTGTACCATTTTGTTGCCCTCCTCCCCTGCAGGTGGCCCGGTTTGCTCATCCAAACCCTGATAGTTAAGAAATTTTTAAAAAGCTATGAAATTCCAAAGACAAAAAAACCTTATGGTTTCACATGTCTCATTAAGGCTGCTTAGACATGATCTGAAAATTCACAAAACCTATTGATTTTCTGTCACTCAAGCTTCAAATAGCAATGAAATTACATTCATTAAGGCTGATGCCTTAATGGACGTGTTCCTTGCGCAATACAGATATGGTATGCCATCACACCCTGTGGTTAACTGCAGGTTCAGAACTCTCACAGAATGAGATTGCTGTCACTCACAAAATGGTGGAGCTGCTAATTCACAGAATTGTGTGCTCATTGGAATACACACATGCAGTCTATGCAACTGAGGTTAAAGCAGAAAATAGAACTGTGCAGATGAGATAAAAGTGGTGTGGATGGGGGAGGAGACACAGCAGCGTGGATAGGTGAGACACAAAGGCATGTATAGGAGGGAAGGTTAAGCAGTACAGAGGTGGGGGGGTAGCCAAAGTAATGCAGATGGGTGGAAAACAGTGATGCGGATGGGGGGAAAGAGAGTGGCATGGTTTGGGGGGACAGCAACGTGGATGGGGGTAGAGAGTGGCATGGACATGGGAAGACAGAGCAGTGCAGATGGGTAAAGACAGATTGGTGCGGATAAGGGAATACAGACTAGCACAAATAGGAGAACACACAACAGTAGGGAATGGGGAAGACAGATTAGTGTGGATGGGTAAGAAGACAGAGTAGTGCGGGTGGTGGGAGGAGACAGAGTTGCACAGTTGGGGGTGACAGAGTGGTGCAGATGGAGGAAGAAAGACAGTGGCGTGGCTTAGGGGAAGGCAGTGGAGCAGAAGGAAACAGAGTGGCACAGATGCAGGGAGGTGCAGATGCAGAAAGACAGATTGGTGCGGATGAGAGAACACAGACTACCGTAGTTCAGAGACCACACAGCAGTAGGGATTGGGGAAGACAGATTGGTGTGGATGGGGAGGAAGACAGAGTATTGCAGGTGGTGGGGGAGA
This sequence comes from Taudactylus pleione, assembly GCA_031769625.1. Classification (NCBI taxonomy): domain Eukaryota; kingdom Metazoa; phylum Chordata; class Amphibia; order Anura; family Myobatrachidae; genus Taudactylus; species Taudactylus pleione. Next base: position 5,051,024 of record JAUIMM010000016.1, on the reverse strand, counting down.
CAGAATTATTATTATTATTATTATTATTATTATTATCAGTTATTTATATAGCGCACACATATTCTGCAGCGCTTTACTCTCTGTATATTTGGCCATTCACATCAGTCCCTGCCCCAGTGGAGCTTAAAATCTATATTCCCTACCACATACTCACACACATACATACACACTAGGGTTAATTTTTTGTTGGGAGCCAATTAACCTACCAGTATATTTTTGGAATGTGAGAGGAAACCGGAGCACCCGGAAGAAACCCACGCAAGCACAGGGACAATATACAAACTCCGCACAGTTAGGGCCGTGGTGGGAATCGAACCCACGACCTCAGTGCTGTGAGGCAGTAACGCTAACCATTACACCGTCTGTGCTGCCTATGCACAGTTGGGTGACGAAAGTGCCACAGATGAGAGAAAGACAGCAATGCAGGGTTGGGGAAAGGCACGGATGCAGGGTTGGGGAAAAACATTTGTGTGGTTGAGTGAACACAGACTATCACAGTTGTTAGACCACACAGCAGTAGGATTGGGGAATATATAGCAGCATGGAAGCATATAGGGGAAGAAAGTGTACATGCATAGACAGAGTATGATATATTTTTAAAAATAAGGGAGCTAAATAAATGAGATAAAATGTATGCAGTGAGAAGGATGTTGGAAGCCAGTGAGATTGTTTTGGTTATCAAATGGGAAGATTGTGGGCACTGAGTGGAATGTGGGAGCCACATAACTGCTCAAACCTCAGTTGCATAGACTGCATGTGTGTATTCCAATGAGCACACAATTCTGTGAATTAGCAACTCCACCATTTTATGAGTGACAGCAATCTAATTCTGTGAGAGTGTTGAATCTGCAGTTAACCACAGGGTGTGATGGCATACCATATCTGTATTGCGCAAGGAACACGTTCATTAAGGCGCCAGCCTTAATGATCATAATTTCATTGCTTTTTGAAGTTTGAGTGGCAGAAAATCAATAGGTTTTGTGAATTTTCATATCATGTCTAAGCAGCCTTCTTGGGACATGTGAAACCATAAGGTTTTTTGTCTATGGAATATAAGGTTATGTCTTGGACCTCTATGTGTTGTATGTTAGCCATCCTGGCATGTAACACCAGCGGGGACATATACGTGTGAACACAAGATTGTATAATTAACTGTGTCTGCCAGAGGATCTGAACAGGCAGTGACAGCCTGTGGGCCCGGTCACAACTGAATGATACATATTATTGATACAAATGTAACATCCTGAGAAAGTAGCAACTATTGCACAAAGCACCTTGTCGGAAGATTATACCGGTATGTATCGAACTGTACTTACAGACATGATTAGACACTGACAGCACTTATGCACAGTGGTGCTAAACTAATGTGCAGTGATAAGATAAATGATTATTACCAGTAATGGACGTATAGTTGCTGCTAATAATCAAGCAAATAAGATATAATAATATCATTTGTTTCAATTACGTAGCTCTTTGTGTACTAAGACTGATAAGATATCAATTTAAACATACAACCTACAGTAAAAACAGGTGCTATATGGGATTGATAGTACCATAATTCTATGTAGGAATTAAATATATAATTTTTGATAATGTATAATTAAAGACAAATATATATATATATATATATATATATATATATATATATACACACACCCTTTTTAGGGAAGGAATAAATAAAGGAATGTGTAATAAACTGTTGAAATTGGTAGATGTTACCGGCAGTGAACGGGCATTATCGGAAATATAATATATATGATCCTTATTACAGAGGGAAAATCCAAGATAAATATACAACATTGGGAGTTCATTAATATCTGAATATCACTCAGAGCGAGATACAGTCATTTGGATAGAAGTTCACCATAGATTCAGTGGTTGTATGTGTGTAACACACATTATTTCTATTGTGGAGTGAATGAGATTACTAGATTGGTTAGACAATACAGTGGGAGAGAATATCTTGGAACTCTATATCATATTCTATGTCCGTATAATAGTGGACTGTAATAGAGGGTATTAAGCCAGGAGCAATTACCCAGAAGTTACAATTTAATATTATCTGAAATAAGAAGGTTATGTCTTGGACCTTTATATAGGCTGTCACCTGTTTCAAATGTTATCCTCTGGTAGGCAGTATAGGGCACAACGGGTGAGAACTTCCAGACATTTGAATAGTTTTTTACCACAGGCTGTTATTGTGTTAAATAGTTGAGGGGGTAGGGTGAGCTGTTACTGTGGTATGGTTGATTGGCATTGTTGTTGTGAGTTCTATGGGAGTGTATTAATCCGGAACTAATTCCTTGTATATTTATGTATACTTGGTCAAATAGAGTTGAATTGAATATTAACAATTTGTCCATAAACTAGTGGACTAATTAAGAGGATAATAAACCAATTTTTCTCCCCTCTGTGAAGAGCTGTGCAGGAAATGAATCCCATTCATTCACGATAATCATACAGATCTGTGCAAGAAGTTGCTTGATTTAGAACAGATATTGCATAGAAATATTCGATCTGGCATATACAAATAAATAATTGACAAGCACGCACAAGCAATGAAAATAGAATAAATACTAAGCGCTAAATGAGCAAGAGGATCGGGAAATAGTGCAGCAGTATAAGAAGAGGTTATTTGCCAACCCAACTTAAAGGACAATAGATACAAGGATATACAGCGCTTAATCTCCCCTGCACGGATACATGTATAAACCAAAGGCAAATAAAAAAGAATGGTTGATTAAATAATATATTTTAAGTGTAACCTGTATATCACAAGATAAATGTATATATATATAAAAAACATACATAAACAGACACATACATTAAACGTATATTCAGAGGGGACACATAATGGTAAGACACTTCATACATAATATGCACAACATGTAGTATTTAAGCATAAAAAATAATATTCAAACAGAAGAAAAGAGTTGATCAGACTCATAGAAAATATTAAAATATAGCAATGAATAACAGTTTGAAAATGTAGAATGTTGCTGTTTAAATAACAAACCACAATCAGAAATTTGATATGTCCATATAACTGTTAATTAGTAATCAGTGTCTAGATGGTGATTTCCTGGGGATACTTCCTCACAAATATGTGAAGTTTGGCAGTTTTGAACACCAGTTCTCCTTTAGATATATAAATGGGGAAGGAGTAAGAAGTAATAAGCCCGTCAGGTTGGGAGTCAGGATGATTGTTCAAATGACAGTTCAGCCGTATAAAGGCCCAAGGTATTATCCAGTGTGACTCAAAAACGTCTGCTGTTATAAAGTCTCATATGATCACTGACACATATATGTAAGGGCTTAACAATGCCCTTCCGTTAGCCCACCGTACCCCAACACTGTACCAGTGTAAGGCTTTGAACCCGGAGCTGGAAAGCAACAATGTGTGCCAGGAATCAGTGATCACAGGCAGCGTCCGTCTCCATGTTGTCCTTGCAGCGTGAGGGATGAAGTGGACATTAATTAGCAGACAGCTTCCGCAATCAGCTCGCGTCTCGGGGTCAAGCCTGGCTATGTGGAGCTTGTGGCGGGAGGTGGGCACATGATAATAGTCACAGGTGAACAAGCAAATGGCGCCTGGTCTTAAAAGAGGATCCCCAGTAATCCTGGAAGAGAGCAGCAATGCGTTTTCGCTACCTCTGTATACTTTTTTCAAGCGATGGACAGAATGGAATAGGTATGAGATGCCGGCAGTTGAAAATACCGACAGTGAAAACCTAACCCTCCCCTCCCCCCCAACCCTCCCCTCCCTTAGTGGTGCCTAACCGTAACTTCCCCCCGATGGTGCCTAACCCTAAAGCACCCTAAACCTAACCCTCCCTGTAGCTTAACACAATCCCTCCCTGGGGGTTGCCTAACCCTAAATGCCCCATGGGGTGCCTAATCCAAACCCACCATCCCCGGCTAAGTGCGCATACTTACTGCTGTCCGGACTTTCGGGCTTCCAATAGTCGGGATGCTGATGCCGGTATCCTGATGGCTATTGGAGTCGGCATTATGCCGGGCAGAGGGATTCCTGTTTAGTATTTCGACTGTCGGCATCCCGTCCGCCGGCATATCAACTGCATCCCGACAGAATATATAATTTTATTATCTTGGATTCTCTTCAAGTATGAATATAACACTGTGAGAAAAACATTCATTAATATTACTGCTGAATGTACATGAATACACAAAGGCAAATATAATAATAATAATAATAATAATAATAATAATAATAATTTGGAAGAAACACAGTGAGACTATTTGTTTTAATTACACTTTCTATTTGTATTGTAATCACTAGTATATATGTCCTTATATGTAGGTTTTAAATATTTTGCTGTATACGTTGTAAATTTTAATTGGAATACATAAACGTTACATTTTATTAAAGAGAATATTAGTGCACCACAATAAGGACAACTCCTGTTTTTTTCTTTTGTTCTTGAATATTCTGATTAGTTGTCAGTAGGCGGCACCCCCAGTATAACACAATAATTGATATAAATTAGTATATATTCTTAATTAGTATATATGGGGTTTTCAAAATATACATTTATTGAATCTAAATGTGGTGACTGGTGCAGTAGTTACTTCTTTTTGAATGCTCATGAGGACTGTAAGGGCAGCAGTGTGCACATCTGAAGCATCCTAAGGACGCTCCAGGTGGCACTGCTGCAGAGATTTTGGCATTACAGGTACCCTGCTAACCAGATGCAGGAGCTGTGGGTGAGTGGCAGTGCCGCCCACAGAGCGCTGCACTCTGTATGGCCACACCGCTCGCACTCCCCTAGTTATGGTTCGGACAACAAGACCTAGGCACTGCATGAAAGCTCCAAGAGTGCGCAGCTGTGACAGGTACCCAGGTATCCTGAATCAGAATAACAGGAATATTAAATTGACATTCCAGATTAGTGAATAGAACAGACTATGTATTTTCTTGATATCATGGTGTATATTAGAGATGGAAGGATCCCCAGCAAAAATTTCTCAAAACCTACGGATTTGGGATCCTACATTGGAGCCACTGGTTACCATCACAATAACTGGTTGGAGTCAATACCCTGTGGTCAACTTAAACATCTGAGAAGAAATTTCATGAAAAAAGAAGTCTTCCAGACTCAAGCGATAGAGATGTGTAAAAGATATGGGGTTTATGCATTATGTTAATTATCTGGGTCTGGCGCAGAGACAGCTGATCTGAAAATTAGCTGTCTCTCCTAAGCGCTTCACTGCTCGTTTCGGAGCAGGAGCAGTGACACTAGTGTGCATGCATGACCCTGTAGTAGTGCCCATATACTAATGCCCCTGTAGTAGTGCCCATATGGCAGTGCCCCCATAGTAATGCCCCTGTAGTGCCACTTACAGGAAAAAAATATATATTACTTACCTTAAACCCCGCTCCAACGGCGGCCGACGTCCAGTCTGCCTGGCTGCTCCTCGGAACTATGGGAGAGACGTCATGACATCTCTCCCATAGTGCCCATGGGGAGAGCCGAAAGCTGGAGTTCAGGAGAGAACTCCAGCCTCCATCTACCGTGGCACTGCAGGGAAGGAGCCGTGTGCCCACTTTGAATAAAAATCTCAGCGGGCATTTGGCTTGGAGCCCCCCTGCGGTTCGGGCTGAAGGACACTGGTGGCGGGTGCAGCGGCGCACCCGGCGCACCTCCAGCCGCCCTCCCCCCTAGTTGCGGGCCTCCTATAGGTTTCCACAGATGCTGTCTTTGGCAAGGCAGCAAAAACATCAAAAAAGTGACGGCAGTAATAAGATTGACGTGACTACTATTAACAATAATAGTTGTTAATAGTAAAAAGTATCAATAAATGAGTTCATCACATGTAACAGTAAAAATGTGGTGTATGCCATAAAAGGCATATGTGATAAGTATTATATAGGGAGAACCTTCAGACCAGTTAAGGTCAGGATAGGGGAGCAACTAAGAAACATTTTAAAAGGTGTAGAGTACCATGCACTGTCTTTCCATTTCAAAGAGGTCCATAATTGCTCTACGTCTTGTGTTCTGGGATTTTATGGGTTTAAGGTTATTAAACCAAACATTAGAAAAATGTAGCTAGCAGATTAGCAAAACTGAGATGAATGCAAGCTATTCCTAAGAGACATTAATACCAGGATGGTTGAACAGTAATTTAGAAATGAACTGGATTTGTAATGTATCTGCTATAATACCTTTTCTATAGTGAAGTTGTGTGATTCATGTCTATTTTCTTTCTTTTTTCTTTTTAAAGTATGGAGCTATGCTGAACTCAAGTCACATTATCTTCCTACAGATTTAGATCAATTATGCTCTTTTCATATGCTTTTTATTGTGTGTTATTGATGTTCATTTATGGCTACTTATATAGTTTTATATGGTTTATTATTATTTCAGACATTTACTGATATTTGTACATACATAGTATATTTATTCATTCCGGTGCGGTCTAAACCACTTCTGGTATGAACACATTCATTGTTAGTCACCTTATACAGGTAACCATATTGTGTATTGGCTGCTCTACTTCTGGGTCCTTAGTGGAATGCATGCGCACTTCCGGCTTAGCAATCCCGACAATGAAACAGTGCTTAAATATCCTCCTTTTTTATCACTACATTCTCAGATTTTTTGCTTAGGTGATAAAGATACCTTGATATGTTTAGCCATGGCAAAAAGTTTTGAGAATGACTCGAGTATTGGTTTTCACAAAGTATACTGCTTCAGTTTTTATGATGGCAATTTGCATATACTCCAGAATGTCATGAAGAGTGATCAGATGAATTGCAATTAATTGAAAAGTCCCTCTTTGCCATGACAATGAACTTAGGGCCTCATTCAGACCCACTCGCAAGCGGCTGTCCGCTCGCAAGTGGGTCAATGGTGTGCACTGCGCATGTGCACGACGGAGGGAGCTCCGTCGTGCGCATGCGCCAGACGCGACGAGCGAAGGACTTTCCTTCGCTCGTTGTGTCTGATCAAAGGGGGCGTGCTGTCAATGTTGATTGACAGCACGCCCCCATTGGTGGGCGTGCCTCCCAGACGGGGGCGTTCCCAAGGGAACGCCTACCGTCAGAAGCCGGCCCACTGACATCACTAGTGATGTCAGTGGGAGTGATTTTGGCTCTGATAGAGCCAAAATCACTCTTGGCCTTGCGGTTGAGAAACTCAACCGCAGGCTCCGGCTCGCAGTGGCGATGGTCGCGATGGTCAAGACCATCGCGGCCATCAACCTGCACGCTCGTATAGGCTGTGGGTGGTGACCCACAGCTATACGAGCATCCAGGAGGACGCTCCATAATTATGGAGGTGGGCCCTGATTCAGAGCGAGCGCTCTGGTCAGAGCGCCCGGCTCTGAATCAGGGCCTTAATCCCAAAAACAACATTTCCACTGCATATCAGCCCTGCCACAAAAGGACCAGCTGACATCATGTCAGTGATTCTCTCGTTAACACAGGTGAGAGTGTTGACGGGGACAAGGCTGGAGATCACTCTGTCATGCTGAGTTAGAATAACATACTGGAAGCTTTAAAAGGAGGATGGAGCTTGTTCTTCTCCATGGTTACCTACAAGGAAACATGTGCAGTTATCATTGCTTTGCACAAAAAAAGGCTTCACAGGCAAGGATAGTGCTGCTAGTAAGATTGCATCTAAATTAGCCATTTATCGGATCTTAAAGACCTTCAAAAGGAGAGAGGTTCAATAGTTGTGAAGAAGGCTTCAGGGCACCCAAGAATGTCCAGCAAGCGCCAGGACCGTCTCCTAAAATTGATTCAGCTGTGGGATCAGGGCACCACCAGTGCAGAGCTTGCTCAGGAATGGCAGCAGGCAGGTGCGAGTGCATCTTCATGCACAGTGAGTCGAAGACTTTTGGAGGATGCCTGGTGTCAAGAAGGGCAGCAAAAAAAGGCCACTTCTCTCCAGGAACAATATCAGGAACAGACTGATATTCTGCAAAAGGTACAGGGATTATACTGCTGATGACTGGGGTAAAGTTATTTTCTCTGATGAATCCCCTTTCAGATTGTTTGGGGCATCTGGAAAAACGCTTGTCCAGAGAAGGAAAAATGAGCACTACCATCAGTCCTGTGTCATGCCAACAGTAAAGCATCCAGAGACCATTCATGTGTGGGGTTGCTTCTCAGCCAAGAGAGTGGGATCACTCACAATTTTGCCTAAGAACACAGCCATGAATAAAGAATGCTACCAAAACATCCTCCAAGAGCAACTTCTACCAACCATCCAAGAACATTTTGGTGACGAACAATGCCTTTTCCAGCATGATGGAGCACCTTGCCATAAAGGTAAAAGTGATAACCAAGTGGTTCAGGGAACAAAACATTTTTGTGTCCATGGCCAGGAAACTCCCCAGACCTTAATCCCATTGAGAACTTGTGGTCAATCCTCAAGAGGTGGGTGGACAAACAAAAACCCACAAATTCTGACAAACTCCAAGCATTGATTAGGCAACAATGGGTGGCGATTAGTCAGTATGTGGCCCAGAAGTTGATTGACAGCAAGCCAGGGTGGATTGCAGAGGTCTTGAAAAAGACGGTTGAACACTGCAAATATTGACTCTTTGCATAAACTTAATGTAATTGTCAATAAAAGCCTTTGACACTTATGAAATGCTTGTAATTTTACTTCAGTATACCATAGTAACATCTGACAAAAAGGTCTAAAAACACTGAAGCAGCAAACTTCGTGAAAACCAATACTTGTGTCATGCTCAAAACTTTTGGCCATGACTGTATGTTCCCGTGTTTACATCTGTGATTTGGGGTAGACTTATGTTGATCTATTAAGAGTAACTAAAGATTCCGTTATGTGCATTTACTATCTGCGATTCCTGGGAGTATGTTATGATCACCTCATTCCACTAAAATAAGGTGGAGGGAACCCTAAGTAACCAGCACATCATAGTGTGATTTTTCCATTTCAATTGTGATGTACTACACTATTCCACCCCTCTTTTTTTGGTTTATGGTTTCATCAACAAGAGGAACACACATGAGGGTCATTCACATTGTATACAGAGAAGAACCTCATTTTTTGGAAGATAATCATTCAGCATTAGGGAAGTTATTGTTATTGGTTTATTTTTAGTGCTTTTGTCTGCATTAACCCATCCCATTTTGTATAGGCACCCAGAACACTTCACTACAGAAAGGATACCTCAATATATAAATAAGAGAAAAGGGATTAGAGCCTCCAGAGTGTATACAGAAGTGCCCCAGTCAAGTGTTGAGGCACATCTTGGTCACATGTAAAATTGCTGAGAGCTGCTGTTGCAGCACACAGTAAGACAGGCACAGTGCATTTTGACCTAAAAGGTGTCATAGAAAACACATTTTACAGCATTAGAACTGCAATATAATAATTGTAAGGAGCACAAGCATAGGAACAACACCAACAATGGGTTTCATTAAACTTAAAGATGCAAAAAACTACACAACATGGAAATTTTCTATAGAAATGCAACTTAAGTGGGAGAGACTGTGAAAAATAACAGTAGATCCCAGTGACAGTCCAAACCCAGATGAAGTAGAGAGAACCATGGGTACTATAGGCATTAATGTGGAGCAACACATACAGTATACTCCATAATACATAGGAAAGTGTCAGCTAGAGACATGTGGACTGCATTTCAAGAGGCATATCAAGATGGTGGTCTCGAGGAGAATAAACTTAAGACATGTATTATATAACACAAAGTTACATGAGTGCAGAATACGAATGACTATATAGACAGGATGATGTCTGTACATCAGCCATTAGTGTCTGTGTGTAAAGACAGGAGATGAGAAAATTGCAAACACCATGCTTCAGAATCTAACACCAGAGTTTGACTTCTTAGTCGTAGCATTGGAAGTAAACAGTACAAAATTTGAAACAGACACAGTGAAAGCAAAGCTATTGCAGTTCCAGGAATGTGTACCATGTGAACCTAGTGCTCAGACAACTGCATTAGAAGCAAAGTATGAAGAGTTTACAAAATTAAAATGTAAGTGTTATAATTGTCACAAGATAGATCACGAGTCAATTAACAGGGAAAATTGGATCCAGTGCAGAACCAGGAGTTTGATGAAAAAGATCAGTCAGCCCTAAACTTGCTCATTCACTGGAGGGCGGGTGGTATCAGATATTTAAACGCTATTATGCCTAATAAACTTTTTCCTCTCTTTTAGACCTTCAATCTGAGCTTACCATACCTTCTAGATACTTTTATCAATTCCTCCAGCTTAAACGCTATCACTCTAAAGTTAAACAGCTTCCCTCTCATAGGCCACTCACGACATTAGATGCCCTATGTTGAAGAGTTCCTCGACTAGAGGTTTAATTTCCCACCTGTAATTACTGTTAATTGAGGAGTCATCTTCTTCACGTGACTCACATGAAATGAAATTGATTGGGAAGCTGACTTGGGGGGGTGACTGTTCAGAGATCTGAGAAAATGCAGCCTACAGTTTGAAACGTGTTCAAATAAAGGAAAACATTTATAAATCATTGTATAGGTGGTACTATGTACCTTCCCACCTCAGTAAAATGTTCCCAGATACTTCAAATTATTGCTGGAGAGGCTGCACCTCTGAAGGTACCTTTCTCCATATTTGGTCGTTGTGTCCAATAATGTCAAAACGAAAATCATTGCAGAATCTTAAAGCACCATTCGCTATTTGATTCCTCTATGACCCCTAGGCACAGTATTTCCTCTACTTCCTGTTTAACCACTGGCCGCTTTGCCTCGGGTATACGGTATGGCCTCTGTAGAGGAGTAACTATATCATACTGGATAATTTGGGAATTTCCTGGAATGGCAGAGAACACATCTTGGTGCCGTGCTACTAAACTCACCGCCTCCTTTGCTTTCAGTGGTGGGTACCAGAACCAGTACCTTGTCTCCTAGTTTAAAAGACCGATTAACCGTGGTCATGTCATATCAATGTTTTTGCCGCTGTTGTACCCTATCCATGTGCTCGTTCATGAGTGGCGCAATTTGCCTTAAACGGCCATACAATTGGGTCACAAACTGAACGATGTTAGGCTCTTGGCATGACTCTTGTTCCCACTCTTCTTTCAACAGATCAAAAATCCCTCTAGGTTACCTCCCATAGAGGAGTTCAAAGGGACTAAATCCAGTAGAGCATTGGGGCACCTCTCGCATTGCAAACATTAAATAGGGTAGGAGTAAGTCCCAATCTTGCTTTTCCTCAGAAAATGCCATTTTTTTCACTTGTTTAAGGGTTAAAGCGTTCAACAAGCCCATCTGTTTATGGGTGGTAAACTGAGGTAGTAATCCTATACACCTTTAACAATCGGGACATATCTTTCATTAGTTTAGAGACAAAAGGGGTACCTTGGTCTGTTAAGACCTCCTTTGGTATTCCCAAGTGGGCACATAGCATCAACAAATCCCGGGCAATAGTGCTAGATTTCATGTTACGTAGTGGGATGGCCTCCAGGCACCTTGTGGCATAATCTACCACGAGCAGATTTTTCCACCGGTCCTATCAGATCTATACCAATACTCTCAAAAGGTACAGAAATGACAGAGAGGGGAACCAAGGGTGCCCTAAACCCTGGCTGTGGTGCGGTCTTCTGACACACTGGACATTCCTGACAATACCTTTTTACTGCTGCATGAATGCCGGGCCAGAAGAATCTTCACTGAATACACTGGAGAGTTTTCTACTCCCCCAAATGGCCACCCCACAGGTGTGTATGAGCTGCCCTTAACACCAACTGCTCGTGTTTCCGGGGAACCAACAATTGGTCTACTCTTACCCTGCAAATAGGTTACACGATATAACAAATCATTTTTCAATGCACAGTATGGTACACCTTCTGCTGGTAAAGCTGTGATTACTTTAAAATTTATATCTACAACATTTTCAAATGCATTTATCAAGTTCCCATCATTCTGTTGATCCTGGCCAAAGTCCTGCAAGGACACTTCCTTGCCAATGGGAACCCACTGTGTCTTGGTCTCACTCCCCTCCGGCTGCTCACTAGCCAAGGAGGGCATTACTGCCACCAAACTTTGGGAAACAGCAGAGCTTGGCACCTGGGACACCTCTGAGGTGGACCTTCTGCTATCATCATGTCACACACCACATCTTGTAACAGCGGAAAGTCCCAACCTAGGATCAATGGGTAGGGTGACCTGGCGAATACTGTGTCTACGACCTTCAGGGACCGCTCTTTGATCACTATTGGGAGGTGCACTCGGGGGCATTCTTCTACATCCCCATGTACACATATAATCTTTACTGGGGGTAGCACCTGATCTGCCCCAGATGGAACCAGATTGGCAGAGATGATGGTTAATTCACTGCCAGGATCCACTAAGTCCCAGACCTCCCAGCCTTCCATCCGCACCATCAAACAAAACAAGGTGGTTTGTGCCACTGATGTGCTTCCAGCAGCCACTGGTCGAGTTGTTTTTCTGGCACTACAGTCCATTGGCTCGCCCTGCTTTGGGCAGTGCCGGCACAAATGACTGGGCTTGCCACAATCAAAACACACAACTGGAGGTGGGTTGTTAGCTTTAACAACTGGGACCTGTGTTTTAGGCTTGGGAACTGTCTGGAATGCCTGTTTGGCTTTGTTTAACTTCCCAAAAGTCAGGTACCGTTCAATCACCACCGCTAACTCCTACATTTGAGGATCAGCCTTTAGGGCCCATTCTTGCACCACACAATCCAGTACCCACACAGCATGGTCCAAACCCACCACCTCTACTATACGCTGAGCAGAGTTCTTATCCGGCTGCAACCACTCCTTACTCAGCTTGGCTAATTTGGCCAGCTGGACCCTTGGAGCTTCAGATGGGTGTAGCCGCCATTCCTGAAACTCCTGAGCTTTGCTAGGTCCAGTCACTCCAACTCAAGTGCGGATAGGAGTTTGCCTCAGTCACGTCTAAATCAACATATGCTCTCTGAGATTGCCTTTCGAGACGGAGCAAGTCTGGCAGCCCACTCCTCCTCAGGCCATTTTAAACATACAGCAGTACGCTCAAAGGTGCACAGAAGCTTCAATGTCATCAGATGCAGTAAGCTTATGCGTAACCTCTCGCTCATGCCCACCTTTCCTTATTTCAGTTAACTCTGCATGTAATAACTGAATTTGAGTTTGTTGTCCTTGCATCTGTGCTTGATGCCCTGCTCCAAGAGCTTGTTGCCCTGCAACTATTTCAGCAAAACTTTTCAAAAGCTCCTCCATATTACACTGCTTTATCCCTTTAAGGACAAACTTAGGAGGCTTTATAAATTCTCTTTTGGAAGCCAGTTTCCCAACAAACTATATCAGCTAGCTTCTCTTAAAACTGCACCACATTCCCTGGCCATTCACCCATATACAGGAATTAAGTTTTTATATTGTGCACAATTTGCATATACACACATATTATCACTGTGAACAACTGCCATTTTATGGCTGGCCTGCCACACTCACCCACCCAGCTGTTAGTAAAGTGACTTACTCACCAAGCCACTGCGCAGTGGGTAGTGTCCTGCAAAGCGTCTCACTGCCACTGTGGGTGGATCTGGTCACTGTATCTGGGCTCTTGCTGCATAGCAGTATCCAGCAAGAGCCCCTGTTTGGGTGCCAAATGTGAAATGAATCACATAGACCGGGTAAAATCCATCAGTAGCTTTTATTGCTCACCACAGGCAGGTACACAGGATATGGCAGTTTCACAAGCAAGATGTCATACAAAGTCTTCCAATACAGTAATATTTCTTCAGTGGACTCGCAGGTCCAGGAACCCTAACACTAGTCACCCAAAGGCCTATAAGATGGGCAACTATTTCACTATCAGGCTCAGTTTCCCCAGTGTCTCTGCAGTTCTTAAACCAGCTTCTCACATGTGTCTCTAGTCAGCTCCCTTTCCAGGCACTGATTGAGGCAACACCTGAACTGGACATTTACACAATCCTAATGCCTTTGCTCTGCCAAACCTGGGAGATCTGGATATTTACTTCATGTGGAATTATGCTAACCCTGTCACATTTATTACCGGTGCCATATTATTTCATTTAGTATTAAACTTATACTAATGAATATGCTTCTGGCATTTAGCATTGTGTACCCCTCTGACGAGGACCTGCAGTGTATCCATCCTCTTTGGAGCCCTCAGCTGTGTTGCTGGCAGACTACCGCTGCCAGCAATGGGCTAACAAGCAATGTGCACACGGGACATCTGTCTGCTCATGTGCATTGTGCTGGCAATAGGAACCGTGGGCCTATTCACTACGGAGTGCAATTCTGCTTATACACACGCACCGCAGTTGGTAATAACAGCGGTGATATTTAAATGTTTGCATTCACATTGCAAACGCAGCCTAACACAAGGACGCCCACTTCCCCTTACTCACATCCGTATACTAGGGTAACATAGCGAAACAATCGGGAACATCGAGTAACATCGGACCCATTTGCACACTTGCACAAGACCTGACCTTACTCAGAAATTGCTAACATCCACGCACGCTATCTGTGCTATGGCTGCTTATGGCCACACAGTGGATAATTCATGCATGTCCTTGCAACAGTGTTGCAAAGCACTGGCAGCCTGCATTTGCCCGCCCACCACCTCAACCTTCACCGCCCACCACCCCACCATCACCATCCACAAACGACACTTCCTGTCAATCACTCTGCTCTGGGTCTGCGTAGCCTCTCCAATCGCAATTCTATTTGCAAAGCACGCACATAATGCAACTATCGACCGATTGCATGCGTCTTTGCAACTGCAATCCAAGATAAATCAGGCCCTGTACCACTAATGCCAGCTATAGATAGATAGCTATATACAAAACTGAGAACATAACCCCTTTAGTGAATGCTAAAGGAATTATGGGCCCGATTCAGAGACGAATGCAATGGCGATTGCGTACGCAGATCGAGCAATTGTTTGCCAGTGCGTATGCATATAAGCCACATTGCGCGTACGCAACAATCGCATTGTGATTATGGATGCACAGAGGGATCCATCACAAAGTGAGAGACAGATTGTCAGTATTTAGGGGTGGTAACAGCGGGCTGGTCAGAAAAACACAGGCATGTCTGACTGTTTAAACGCTGTTACATGGGCATGCATAAATTAGCTCTTGCGATCTCCTATGCAGCATGAGAGCCCTCTGTGTGTCAAGAGAGCTGCTGAGTCTGCAGCAGGTCAGATCTGCCAAAAGGGCAAGATGGCCGCTCAATGTGCGTCGATGTTACCGATATTTACACCGGTAAGCGACGTCGTACGCATATGAGAAGGCAGCTGTGGGCGTCCTTGTGCTCGGGTAAGCTTTGGAACTATAAGCATATTTTCGCAGCTGCGATCCATTAGCGCCCATCTCTGAATCATGACCTTATGTCTCATTCTTAAATGGAGCCTAGTGAAAGGAAAGGCTGCATTTCTATGTAGGCATAAAGGAGTCTATTTACTAAGTCTTGGCTGGAGATATAATGGACGGAGATAAAGTACCAGCCAACAAGCTCCTAACTGTCATTTTTCAAACACAGCCTGTGATATGGCAGTTAGGAGCTGATTGGCTGGTACTGTATCTCTGTTCACTTTATTTCCAGCCAAGGCTTAGTAAATAGAGCCCAATGTCATCAACTGTACTTCACAAATGCATAAACACTGTGAAAATATCCTTCAATATTAAACATAGTAAACTAGAATCCTTTATGCATTTCCTAATTAGAAGGAATAAAATGAGTTAGACAAATTGAGGTTCAGAGGAAAGGTTTATGTAACAAATAAAGTTTAGTCAGGACAAGGACACATTAGAGCTATGTGAAGGAAAAGGAGTGGGTGTTATACAGAACAGACAAACAATAGATGAATTTTGAGGCTTGTTCTATGACTGTGTAAACATAATGTATTCTTTATACTGTCTTTAGTACACAATAGGATCAGCCTGTCATCGGAAATCACAGCGTCTTCCTGCCCACTTCCCACAGTGCCTACTGACTTCTGCTTCCGGCCTGATGTTATCACTACAGCCTGCGATGTTGCAATTGTCCTGCCACAATGAAACGGACAGTGATCAGCAAGGCAACAAGAGACAGACCAGTTAGACTCACTGACACCAACGACACACAGAAAATAGTGACAGCAAAAAGTACAACCAAAGTCCCAATTTAAAAGTTAAGTTATCAGGGCACCAAACATTCACTCCAAGAATGTTTATCATGTGCCCTGCTTAGCATCTCCATAGAAACTGCAGCCATTTTAGTTTTTCACCGACTATATTACTATTCATCTTCATTTCTCTACTGATATTACAGTCAACATACTATACGATGAGTAATGATGAGCAAGTCACCCAAAATATAAATATGTGATGGATTCAGCCATACGACTTGCAATAATGCAAATTGATTTTGTGGTTCCCTTGTTGAAACATTGTATCCCTATAATAAGTTCCTTTATAAAAAAAACCCACACAAACAGGTCCATCTGGCTACACCTTTGGTATTACGTTATACCAGAGATGGTGGTGAGAGCAGATGATAGTGTAAACTGTCACAATGATTTGCATGCGGAATTTGCTGGGAGCAGTAGTATAGTATAACTGGCCAGAGTGTTAGTGCTGTTGATTAGATGTATAATGCAGTAGTCAGTGCTGGTGGCGGTAAGACCACATGTGGTATGCTTAATCAGTTCTTACATTTATTATAGACTATATCAGGTAGAACAATAGGTAGGATGTGACATAGGGAATTACACAGGTGTAACAGTGGTAGATGTAATATTTATTATTAACATTATTATTAACAGTTTCTTATGTAGCGCAGCATATTCCATTGCAGTAATACACTGTTTGTTGCAGCCTAGAGCTCAGAGTACTACCGGGTATTATAGTGTGGCGGTCCTGATCATGGTTCTGATGCCAGTAGATAGTAGCCCTGGTGGTCTAGGGCTTGATTCAGAGATGGACAGATTTGCAGAGCAGCACACAAGCAGCTGTGCAATACCGTCCATCTCTGATGCAAATGCAGAAGGAGGTGTCAGACACATCCTTGCTGCACTTTGTGATCCCAGCACTGCGACCGATGTTGCAGACTGGGGTCACCATCGCAACCGTCAGGCTCCTTTGCTCCTTTGGTCAGGCTGCGGAAGCTGAAGCCTCCCACAGCCTGACCAGGTGCTGGTCACGTCAATTTTGCACATGCGCAGAATATCCTCTGCAGGCGCAGACCCCTCAACATCATCGGATGAATGTACATCTCTGAATTAGGCCCTAATGGTGGTATGCGGCCATACAGCAGGGCACAGTAGGGTACTTTGGTGGTTGGTATCTCCTGGATAAATCATGCATTTAAGAAGCCAGACCTCTCTTAGCTGAGTTCCGGCAGGTCTTAGTGACCACTGTTTCTCTCCTGCCTCGACAGTGATACACTTAGCCAGAAAAGGGCTAAGTGTATCACAAAACAAATGGGGTTGAAAGACAAATGGGGTTGAAAGACTAAGAAAATGTTGGTGTTATTGATGATGATAGAGCTTTGAGGGAATATGGAGACTCAGGGAGGAGGGAAGATAAGCTCTCTTTTGAGGTTTAGGTAATATCCATGTGGAGATAGCAGAGAGCAGGTAACATGAGATAATACAGAATTGGTAGATTTGGGTGTTAAGCTTAGACGTGGTACTGGAGGACAAATGAGCCAAATAGTTCCACAAGAGAAAAGGTATGATGTCCACCAGGGCATTTCAGAATCTGGAATGTCATTCCAGGTGCTAGGTCACTGTTTATCCACCAATTATTCTTCCGCTGTACTGTGCCTCTTCCACTATTTACGGTTTTGTTCACACCTCAGAAGGTGCTGGATTTAAAAGTATGCTTAGTGCACAATACTACTATACCTGGGCATCAGGTTATTTTGCTATTAAACTCTACTATTTTATCTTATTACTCATTTGTGTCCTCACTGGTGACTGCATTTGTGCCTCATGCTTGCTGTACTGACCATTTGTCACTGGTTCTGCTTATTTCTGACCATCCCTGTTTTCTTGCAACGCTTTCTATGTTTAAATGGGTGTTTTCACATTATTTTACTGTCACCTAAATCTGTCAGAGGGCTTTTGGAGAAGTTTTTGTAGAAAGATCCTCAATGTCCTGAAATTCACATAGTTTTCAAATACACATTGCATTTCCTATACCTATAATGGGAAATGTGATCTCTTCAGATTTCTAAAATGTAAATTGCAAAATAATACTGCAGGGAACCACACAAAATGAACAGCATCTTCACATGGGCCCTCATTCAGAGCCGTTCGCTATTTGTGGTCGCTCGTTTAAAAACAAGGGGTGGCTATTCAAATGATCCGTACGCACATTGCAGTCTGTTCACACCTCTATGTCTGAACGAGCGAGCAAAACATACGCTCGTTTATTTGTTAAAAACGCCCCCTGGCCGCTCGCATCCTACGTCATGTCCGCTATTTATTAGATTAATCGAGTACATCGACCAGCGTATGAACTGCTCGCTATTCTTGTGGTTGGTGTTTGCTACCACAAATTTGCGAGCAGTTCTGGCTATAAAATAACCCAGTGACGTGGTCACTGACGCTGCTGTTTTAAATATGCACACCCATAAAACGCCCGTTTTGACCTTTAAGCACGCCTGCGTTCGGATCTCCACTCCCCATTTTCAAGCACCTTCCCCTGTTACCACCCACATACGCCTCATTCTGTCACTCAAAATAGCAGGCACTCGCTATATTGCGTACCAACGATTTTCGGCCGCACTGACTGGTTCGCGCATGCGTACTAAAAACCGTACGCATGCGCAGATGTGCAAACATCGCTCGGAACGAGCGTACTGCCGCTAACGAGCGGCTCTGAATGAGGGCCATGGTCCCTCTGTTCAACAGGGCAGAGATGGAGATCTCTCCCCCGATCACATGCTCAGCTGTGCCGAGAACACAGACACAGTAGAACGGATGTCACTGACAGAGGGCCTGATTCAGACCCGCTCGCGAGCACATCAGCACTCGCAAGCGGGTCGATGGTGCCCAAGTGCGCATGCGCACGACGGAGGTGGCTCCGTCGTGCGCATGTGTGAGACCCGAATAATGATGGCCAAGCCGTCGTTATGGGTCTCGCACCAAAGGGGGCGTGCTGTCGATGTTGATTGGGAACGCCTACCGTCTGGGTCAGGCCTCACTGACATCACTAGTGATGTCAGTGGGAGTGCTTTTGGCTCTGATAGAGCCAAAAGCACTCCTGGGCTTGCGGCAGCGAGACCCTACCACAGGGTCTCATCACAAGCCCGATGGTCGCGATGGTCTTGACCATCACGACCATCATTTTGGCCGCTCACTATAGCTGTGGGTGGTCACCCACAGCTATGCGAGCGGCCAGGAGGCCGCTCCAAAAAGGAGCAGGGACGGCCCTGATTCAGAGCGAGCGCTCTGTCAGAGCGTCCAGCTCTGAATCAGGGCCAGAGAGTGATGAGTGAGCTGCATTGAGATCTGTCCAGCAATTCACCCATTCCTCACAGAATAGGTTTGGACTCCTGGTTGCATGTAGAAAGAAGGCTGCATGCAGAAGGAAAACAATATTTGTAATAGAAAATAGATAAAATGGACTTCCAGTGGAAGGGCAACTCGAGGAAAACGCAGTTTTAGCGGGACTCCCTGAAATCCGTGAGCTGCTGGGCTTTCACACCGGTCCAGTGACTGGGGATAGCGGGCATAATTCCTCCAGCCCCAGTAGGAAAAAGCCAGGAGTCCGGACCCAAGCCGTTGAGTCACATGATCGCGGTCATTTTCAGAGTGTACAGCCGGCGCCCAGTGTTCAACATGAGCAGAGAGGAGAGGAGCGCCTGTCAGGTGCGGAATCGGCGGTCTCACCTCTGAATGGTACATCAGTCTAAAGCCTAAGGGTATTGACCTGGGTGCAGGGCACCATAAGTGATGGGCGAGAGCGGGCTGAAGGTGGACCCTTGTGAGGAAGATCTGGAAAATAAAGTGCATAGGCAGCTGATATCATAAGAGATCTTACTTCCGGTTGAGCAGGGAAGGAAGCAAGGAGCCTGTCGGTAGGGAAGACTGCGAACACAGGTGATTTTTTTTGCGGGGGGGGGCTGTTATTTAGTGCCTATTAGTGCATACCTCCCAACTGTCCCGCATTCAGCTGTCCCACCCTCGGGCCGCAGTGTCCCATGGTGGGGGGGAAGTTGGGAGAATCATACACTGCTGCTCTGCTATGCAGAGCAGCGTGTATGCAGAGTGAGACATGCGCACAGTATCTATTCACAGCATGGAGGGGAAGCCCGGGATCAGCCCAGCATCCCGGACATGCTGGGCACACCCCTTAGTGATGTAAACGGGGCGTGATGTTAGGCCACGCCCTTTTACGTATAGGCCACGCACCCTTTCGGGAGCGCACGCGCCTTCGGCGCGCGGGTGTCCCTGTTTCCATCTTATAAATGTTGGGAGGTATGTTAGTGGCATATTACAACAAATTGTAACTACATCAAAACAGCCATAATATAGACTGAGCTTACAACTTGTTTTTTTTAATACTATATGGGCAGTAAAGCAGTAATACTGCTTGGTGGAAAAGGGGGATCTAACAAATCTCACTCATATGATCTTATATAATAAAATAGACAGCCCAAATTAAAAATAAGGGATTCTGGACTGTTTGGAGTCTATAGGAAAGAAGCATCCAGGGATCAAAATTGTTATGAAAATATACTTGGATAATTCGGGAGTTTTAAAAATAGGGAAAAATAGAGCTGTTAATTCGGGATGCAGTAATCCTCATTCCCCTGAAATTCTACCATCGTCTCCAGAAACTTCAATTAATATGGGGTCTCAGACACCATTAGGCACATTGACTGCTTCAGATGTGGCCAAAGAAGAGTCACTTATCCGTATACCTTCAATTGAACATTTTATACCTATATTTGACTCTTCACAAGCTTCTCTGACATCAGTAATTGCAACCTTTGAATCTAATACTAAGCAAATTAATATGGTAGAGCAAAGGGTGAGTGATATCGAAGATGTAGCAATAGACCTTCAAAAAGTCTCTTGTCACAGACCTTGATTGTAACTGTTTTAGAAGAAAAGGTGGACGATCTTGAAAATAGGCACCAGCGGAACAATCTGAGACTTGTGGGGGGTCCCAGAATCTACTAAAGGACAAGATTTAATGGAATTTCTTCAGAGACCTCTTAAAGGGGATTTGGTCAGATTTTTGCTCAGTTTATTCAATTTCTTTATACAGCACCTGTGACATCTCTTATTATTAATACTGTATGTGTAGTTTATCACTGATGATGTATAGGGCACAAGACAGGAGTGCACCCTATCACCCTAATTATTTAATTTAGCACTGGATACATTGATTCACATTTTTCTCCTTAGTTCTACATTTGAGGGGGGATAAAAATAGGTATACATGAAGGTAAAATAACTACAGTACATTTCTAATCCATCACAGTCTATTCTATATATTATAGATACTATCCTACAATTTAATTTTGAACAGGATTTTCAGTCAATTAAAAATGCTTTGCAAATACATAAGAATACTAAACCACATTGGCAGGAGGGACCATTACTAACTTGGGCAACCACATCCAGGGGCACCGAGAGGGGTGGGAGTGAGTACAAATTACCCGGGCCCAGCTTCCTGAGGGGCCCGGCGTGGGCCCGGGTCCGACGCTGCACCCCCTCCCTCACAGCAGCCCAGCACACAGCGTGTGCTGAGCTGCAGTGGGAGACTGCTCGTGGCTGCTGAGCAGCAGCCACAGCAGTCTCCTAAGCCTGTAGGGGGGGACCTATCACACTGATCGCGGCCCCCCTTGCTTTTCGCCGGGCTTAGGGGGCTCAGAGCGCCCCCCTCGCAAGCGCGCAGTGCCACAAACTTTTTTTTTAAGGGGGCATGGCCACGCCATCCCGCGATTAGGCCATGCCCCCTGTTACCCGGACCCGCCTCGGGTCTTGGCAGGCCTGATCACATCTACAGTATAAAATATTTGGGAATTCAAATACGGAAATATATTCAGCTATAGTGCAACTCCATAGATGGTAAAAACTACCCCTTGCCTACATGAGAAGGGCCAATCTATTTAAGATTATACTGTTTCCTAGAAAATTATATCCACTATAGGTTATACCAATTTTAATTACAATGGGAGACAGAAAATTATAAGATAGGGAGTTTGGGAAGATTATTTGGGAAAATAAATGGTCACATACAGCTATAAATAAACTCCAGCCAAGGGCCTTGGAAGGAGATATACATTTCTCTAGTATTAGGATGTATAATTTGGCTATTAGAGATTAAATGCATCATCTGGAGAATTATACTAACACTCTGTTGGAACAGTCTTTTCTCCCTAATATGTCATTGGTTATGTTTCTTCACTCTTTAAGAACTGACCTTTCTGAAGAAATTCAAAATAACCCATTATACATGGGAGATGTGGAAATATAAAAGAAAATTAAATTTTCTTAATAGTAAATAAACTTTATTTCTCCCACTCCTCAATAATCCAGGCTTTCAAAGAGCAGAGGCTGCTTATCCATTTGATGGATGGACTCAGTATGGTATTACACACATACGGCAGTTAGTAGATGCGACAACTGAAAAATCTATGAAAATTAATGAGAATCGGAAGAAAACCAATTTACCCATTACACACATTTGCATTAAACCAAGCTTTGCATTATACATATTAAGTAGGTTATTATCACTGTCTGATCTGATTAATGAGCTGGATAAGGTATTGTGTCAACCACTTATAGCCAAATATGCAATAACCATACATTATAACTTACTTCAAAGGAAAATAGATTTCTATAAAATAAAGTTAGGAATATCAAGATGGCATGATAGTTTTCCTGCTGTAATGATAGAAACGCTTAAACGTGAGCAAATTCAGGTAAGGTTATGCAAGCTGTGACATATGGAGAAATGCTTCTAAATGTTTATCACAGGGGATCTTTATCCCCTCAAAGGAGATTTGTAATGGGATTGATAAATTCAGATGTGTGTTTTTAATGTGGGGAATAGAGGATATAGGTACAAATGTTTGCACATACCCATTTGGTGGAATATTCTCTAGCAGCAGAATGGGCAATTTTCAGAGTTTTTGACATTGCACTTAGGTTTACCCACGATAGTAGAAAAATACTTATGATTATATCAATAGTAGCTAAAAAATGTATATTACAGTTTTGGATTGAATTTAATCCTCCACTGTTATTGTTATTTTTAAATAAACAGTTTTTTGAATGGATTGGTTGGAATGGAGTGGATGGAATGGGGTGGTTGGAATGGAGAGGGTGGAATGGAGGAATGGGGTGGTTGGAATGGGGTGGTTGGAATGGAGTGGTTGGAATGGGGTGGTTGGAATGAAGAGGTTGGAATGGGGTGGATGGAATGGGGTGGTTTGAATGGGGTGGTTTGAATGGAGA
Organism: Taudactylus pleione; assembly: GCA_031769625.1. Taxonomy (NCBI): domain Eukaryota; kingdom Metazoa; phylum Chordata; class Amphibia; order Anura; family Myobatrachidae; genus Taudactylus; species Taudactylus pleione. The sequence continues at coordinate 5,027,597 of JAUIMM010000016.1, read as the reverse complement.
TGTTGGAATGGGGTGGTTGGAATGGAGAGGTTGGAATGGAGTGGTTGGAATGAAGAGGTTGGAATGGAGTGGTTGGAATGGGGTGGTTGGAATGGGGTGGTTGGAATGGAGAGGTTGGAATGGAGAGGTTGGAATGGAGTGGTTGAAATGGAGTGGTTGAACTGGGATGGCTGGAATGGGGTGGTTGGAATGGGGTGGTTGCAATGGAGAGGTTGGAATGGGGTGGTTGGAATGGAGAAGTTGGAATGGGGTGGTTGGAATGGGGTGGATGGAATGGAGAGGTTGGAATGGGGCGGTTGGAATGGGGCGGTTGGAATGGAGAGGTTGGAATGGAGTTGTTGGAATAGAGTGGTTGGAATCTTTGACACATACAGTAAAGAATGATATACAGAAAAATTGTTTAAAACATGGGAAGGATTTATTTACTCAGTCTATACCCTTATAATTAAAGACACAGAAACATAGTTGTTTTCAGAGAACAGGGTAGTATGAGCATGGCTGCCATCAGAAATTGTGGGGCCCAGGACTGTCAAAATAGGCAGGTGCCCCTCCCCCCTACCTTATTCCTACATAAAAACTCTTTGTCAATCTCTTCAGCCCTGGAGGTCTCCCCAACCCCAGCCAGTCCCCTTCTGTCTCTCCAGCCCTAGCCAGCATTTAAGAAAAGATACAAGTCACTTACCTGTTGTTACTGGCTCCTTCTTCTGTTGTGGCTGCTCCATCCTCACAAGCCACGGTACCTCTCTCTTCTTTCAGCGGCATGATACCATGAGGTCACGTGCGCCGGCTCACAAAAAAAACTTTATTGCACCGCACGGCCTGGTGGTAGGAGGCAGAACAGGAGGACGGCAGTAGGCTGATCACTTGGATTGGAGGAGGCAAAGTAGTTGGGTGGGCTGCAAAGTTTAGGTAGGAAGCAAAGTGGGCGGGAGGTAGGAGGCAAAGTGGGTGGGCGGCCGGCGGGCTCCCGTCATTCACTTTTTTTGTGTGGGGTATTAGCAGGTGGCGCACCTGTAAAAGCCTACCTTCCCTGTTACTTTCATGCAAGGGGGCCCCCCCTCTCTGTCCGAGTGTCCAGGTCTGAGATTCCAGTCCCGGCAATCCCCCCCTGATGGTGGCCCTGAGTATGAAATAAGAATATTATTAGAAGATCCTCCAATTGTTGTGGCTGACTAAATAGCTATAGAAAATTATTGTACAGGTTGAGTCTCCCATATCCAAAATGCTTGGGACCAGGGGTATTTTGGATAATGGAATATTTGCATAACATAATGAAATATCTTGGGGATGGGACCCCAATGTACACACAAAAAGCATTTATGTGTTATATACACCTTATACACACAGCCTGCAGGTAATTTTATGCAATATTTTCAATAATTTTGTGGCTCAAACAAAGTTTGTGTACAGAAATGAAATTCAGTTATGTTTCATATACACCTTATACACACAGCCTGAGTATATGGGAGACTCAACCTGTATCTCTCTCTACCTTTTTCTTTTCTTTTAACCAATCACACTCGAAACAAATGGTAAAGGAAAGATATGTGAGTTTTAAATATTTTGACAAAATATAAAGAAACATATTATTCATTGTCGAATGTTATATATGAATTTTTTCTATATGAATATATTTGTATGTGAATTTCATCATATTCCAATAAAGAAAGTAAAAATAAATAAATAATAGCTCTTCTGCACCCAAGTATCAGTGATCTCCTTCTGTAACCCAACCAGGTGAGCTGCTCTTGGCTGACATAACAGCTGACCATACAGGTCAGCTGACCAGGTTACAGAAGGAGCTCATTGATCACCAATCCCTGGGTGCAGATAAGCTCATAATTGCCTACTCTCCCAGGAGGCTTCTGATTTTTAGTGTTGTCCCATGCACCCCCTGAAGAGTAGGCGAATCTGAGGGAAGTGGGTAGGAGGAAGATTATACGGGGAAATTGCGAGTTCATACAGAGGGGTGAGTCTAAAATCATGCAAATTGCGCCTCCTCCATGAATAGCAACAAATCACAGAATTTTGTTGTGTCGGGGCAGGGCCAAATGATGTGGAGAACCCATGTAGCTGTCAGCTGCATCGGCCCTCTGGGCTTTTCCCAAAGTCGGCGAGTATGGGTAAGCTATTTTTTATTTAGTTTCACATTTGCAAAAGTCTAATGCTGACACATCGCCGAGACAGAGTTTTCTCGCAAGCTCTGGGCCTGATTCAGAGCCGGACGCTCTGACAGAGCGCTCGCTCTGAATCAGGGCCGTCCTTCTCTTTTTTTAGAGCGGCCTCCTGGCCACTCGCATAGCTGTGGGTGACCACCCACAGCTATAGCGAGCGGCCAAAAAGATGGTCGCGATGGTCAAGACCATCGCGACCATCTGGCTTGTGATGAGACCCTTGTGGTAGGGTCTCGTTGCCGCCAGCCCTGGAGTGCTTTCGGCTCTATCAGAGCCGAGAGCACTCCCACTGACATCACTTGTCAGTGATGGGAACGCCTCCATCTGGGCAGCCACGCCCACCAAAGGGGGCGTGTTGTCACTCACCATCGACAGCACATCCCCTTTGTATCCCGGTCCTCGTGCATGTGCACGACGGAGCCGCCTCCGTCGTGCACATGCGCACTGGGCCAACATCAACCCGCTTGCGAGCGCTCGCGAGCGGGTCTGAATTAGGCCCTCTGTCCCAGCACCAAAGTATTGATATATCCCGGCGATATATGGTAGTATCGCAATGCGAATGTAGTCAAATTTATTTAATCACAACTGCATCCGAAATGTGAATACTGATAAATAGGCCCCTAAGGGAGAATGTCATTATTTCAACTTTTACATAGCACTGCTCTAGAACACATTTCCTGTCAGCTACAGTTACACTCACATTGCATGCACAGAAGTAAGGACATGATTCAGACCTGTTTGCTAGGATGTGTTCGCACGCAGCCATCAGCAGCCAGAGTACGCAAATCCCGCTATCGCTAGCAAGACATTAGCATGCCCACTATGCCTTAACGTGCGATCGTGGTATGTATTTAGACGCCCATCAGCCTGTCACAAGATGCCCACTTTCCCTTAGTAACACACGTCATCTCCAGGAAGTGTATGAAACAATCGGTAACATTGAGTAACATCGGAGCCATACGCAGCACTTGTGGTGACCATACCCCACTGCAAGCACTGCGAGTGCTGCAGTGTGTAATTCAGCCATGTGACATGTATGCTGATGATTCATATTAATTATGCACGCCCTTGAACAGACATGCCTGCGTTCGCACCACCACACCCGCGTTACCATCGACCACCGTCTGTCACCACCCACAAATGGCACGACCAGTTACTCATGCTTGCGGACCATCTGTGTACAGGGGGCGATTCTTCGCGATTGCAGTGACTGGTTCGTGCAAACGCACTGCGTCTCATATGCATGTGCAGATTGCAAACATTGGCAGGCTACATGCGAACGCAGCCTAGCGATCGGGACTGAATCAGGCCCTAATACAGATATTCGCAGAGATGTGTACACCTATGCATTGCACCACCCCTATCTATACAATCTATAATGTTATAGCCGTTATCATTACTAAGCACCATTGTACCAGCCCTATCCTTAGTGCAAAAGATCCCTATGAACACAGGACCCGACACATTTCATTCTTTTAAGCACTTATCAACTTATATATGTATATATACTTTGTAAGTAAGTGTGGGCTCATTTACTGTATGATTCATCACTTAATATACTGTATGTATGTATGTTTTGTGTATGTAAAGCTGGATACACACCTAAACGAACTGGTGATGTAACGGTAGAGTAGTAAGTGCTTGGAGTGTGTGGAGAAGAAGGCATCTTTAATCTGTGTGTCTGTGAGGGTCAGACACTAGCAATCTGCAATACAGCCTCCTCCTGTGTATGTTTGTGGAAGTGAGCTGCCCATACAATTGTTTTTCAACAGGGTATCTGTGGGCCTGCATCAGATTTGAGAATAGAGTAAAGCTGGGTACACATATACACTAGACGATATGTGTACCCAGTGACTGCAGATGCGACTGGATGATATATTGGGTGGTCTGTATACACTGCACGATCTGGTGTACAACTGTCTGATATGTCGTTCCCCTGCTACATCCAGAAGCATGATATTAATCCTCGAATCTTCAGATTGGCCTCCTGAACTGTAGGCCAATCTGAAGCAGGCTTGCCTACCCTCCCGATTTGGTCGGGAGCCTCCCCAATATCGGGTGCCACTCCCGACCCCCCAGAAAGACAGGCAAGCCACCCGGCTGCCGCCTACCCCCTGGACTACTAGTAAAAGCCCCCGCAGCGGGGGGGCCCCGATGACGTGATTTGCTCTGAATCGCATTATCGTGACTCCGCCCCCTGCTTCACAATGCCTTTTTTCGGCACTGTGAAGAGGGGGCGGGGCCACGATGATGCGATTGTGCGGTCACGCCCCTGGCCCCGTCCCCAAAATGGCATCATAGCCCGGGCATGCCCCCCGCAGAATGCAGGCATTCAGCTCCCTCCCAGAAGGAGGGAGCTGAATGTCGGCAAGTATGATCTGAAGATGCGACCAAGAGCACACTGGGCGATTTGTCGTTTCAATTAATCGGAAAATGACAAATCATCATATATATTGTCTAATGTGTACACAGCTTAAGAAAGAGGAAGTAACTGTGCTACTTGGTAAAACCATGTTGCACTGCAGGTGGGACAGATTTAAAGTGTGCAGAGATAATTAGATTTGGGAGGGGTGTGTCCAAGCTGACATCTACATTGCAGTGTAAAAATAAAAAAAATAAAGCTGTTCAGCATTTGTGGGCTATATGCAAATACAGCCAGTGTTTACCCACATGCAAAAAAAAAAAAGTATGTACTTGCACCCCTTTCATTGCAACATTGTTTGGCCAGGTAGACAGATAGTTGCTCTATCTGGCCATACACGCTGCAATTATCGGGACGATCCGCCCGATATCGGCGGATCGCCGCGATAATTGTAGCGTGGGGGGGGGGCGACCGAGGGTTAAATATTGCTCGGTCGGGCATGCTGGATTGTCCAGCATGCCCGTCCGATGCGATTTTTATCCGGTAACTGTCGGCCGCATCGGGCAGTGTATGCCCAGCGCGGCCGACAGACAGACATTTCCTGTGTTCCTTCCTACGGAAGGAACAGGGAAATGTCTCCGCCCCCGGGGGCGGAGCGCAGATGTCGGGCTATACACTGTGAGATTTCCCTCACAGTGTATGCCGCGGACATCTGCGGCTGGCAGCCGGCCAGATAAAATGTCTGTCGGTCTGACAGACATTTCATCTTGCCGTGTATGCCCAGCATTACTCTGTTCACAAATCTGAACTACTGCAGTATATATTGTGTATGAAGGAAGAGACAGAACTCAGGGCCGAAACTAGGGTAGTGTAACCAGTGTCATGGCACAGGGCACCGCAGGGCAGGGGGCGCTGTTTGGGCCTGTCAATTTTCCTATTTATTATCATTCTCACTTGTAGCTTCTTCTTTTATCCCCAGCATCTCCTGGCCTCTCCTATCTCTTCCTTGGCCCTTCCCCGTCAGGCCATGGACATTTTTCAGGTGCACTATCTTATGTCCTTATTTAAAAAATGGGGGGGGGCGCCAATGCTCTCTCTCTGGCACAGGGCACTAAAAAGTCTAGTTACGGCTCTGACAGAACTGTGACAAGATTTCAAGTTTAGCTGACCAAAGATAGTTTTCTTAGTATTGGGCCTTAGGGCTCTATTTATTAACATTATTTTTACTAAAATAAAGTGAAAAAAGGTGTTTTCACACCCATTTCACATTATTTTAGTATCACCTAAACTTACTAAAGGGCAATTGGAGTACAAACCTTAATTATCACTTATTTTTAGTAAGCAGATCGCATTTCCCATAATTGTAATGGGAAATGTGATCTGGCCAAAGTTACTAAAAAATAATTTGTGAAAAAATACTGGGGAAAGCCCTGTGATAATAACACCACCTGAAGGTGGCGTTATCCAGGGTCTTCCCCGTTAACTGGACTCCTTCTCTGCTCTAAAAGGCAGAGCAGAGCTCGGAGCTGGCCCTAGTGATCAGCTGTGTGGTCTAAATAGACCACACGCTGATGCACTGTAAAAAAAAGAAGAAAAAAATTAGTAAAAAAAAAATGTACCAGAGTCCAGGGACCAGAATTTGGGGCTCCGGTGATGTCCTCCCTCCCTTCGGCTGGTCTCCCATCCTGCACTGGGACCTGGTCATCAGCTGACTGGGTCCCAGTGCAGGTTGGAAGATCAGCTGACCGGAGCCACGGAGGACATCCCTGCAGCACCGATCTCCGGAGGTAAGTGTAATTAAGGGAGAGGGGGTCACGGAGGGAGAGGAAGGGTCGCAGGGTGTCACGGGTGCGGGGCTTAGCTGTGGGGGCGAGGCTTAGCGGTGGCCGGTCGGTGCATGCACGGGCACTTGTCACTGTATTTTTTGCGAAAGTACCATGATAAGTGTGCGGAGGGCTTTATCGCAAGCTCTGTTCCTGCAAGGGATTTTTAGTGAGATTTTTTAGCAATGTGAATTCAGTTGGTAATATCACACTATAATCTGCATTCAAAATGCGGATTGTAGTAAATAGAGCTTTCAGTGGAGAGAAAAGTATTTTAAACTGTACATGTCAAAATAAATATCAAGTCTGTTAAATCAATTTAGATATTTCAAGGGAAGATTGTGTGGTTTTGAGAAGCAGCATACATTACAGTACTTACTGGGTATTGTGTCCTCATCAGCTGCACTCCAAAATAATCAAAGCTGGATATAAGTATTTTAATAAAACTGCATGGTAAAGGTAACAGTCCCTCATTTCCCTATCTCATTGTACATTCAGTTGGTGTGGTGGCAGTTACATGTTCAAGTAAAGTAGCTTTACTCCTGTCCTGGTGTAAATCAATTATGAATCAGTCTATAGAAGAACAGTAGCATCCCAGTACTAGTGCTGGAAGTCATAGTACTCCTTGAACATCTACTTTTAAGAAGGCCAATGGGTAAGAAGAAGGTGTATGATAAGGCACTTCAAATATAAACAATGTTTAACAATCTTTAAGGAAACATCACCTCAAACTATGAAGGGAAAGTTACTGCTGAAAAACGAAAAATTGCCAACATGCCAGTGGCACGGAAAGGCTCAGACAATGGCCTTTATTTGCATTGTTGAGGTCCTGCTACTGCTGTTTCATGCACTAAAATGCCTAATGCGAAAGCCAAGGCCAAACACATTCTGGCATCTTCAGTAACCTCTAAGAATTCCAATGATCAAAATATTTATAATACATTCCAACAATTAACATGGTTTTTTAAGTAAGGTTCTTAGTTTATATTTGGCCAAAGCTGTTTGCCCACCTACCACGTCAAAGCGAACCTCATAAGGTGGGTCCCTAACACTGAAACATACATTTATCTAGGACTTACCTTTAATAGAGCCTATTTAAATGTGTGTACTGCAATGTAAATAACCCATACCAATCATAGAGGTCTATTTACTAAGCTGTGCCAGGAGATAAAGTGAACGGTGATTAGGTGCCAGCCAATCTGTTCCTAACTGCCATTTTTCAAACACACCCTGTGACATGGCAGTTAGGAGCTAATTGGCTGGTACCTTATCACCGTTCACTTTATCTCCTAACACAGCTCAGTAAATAGACCCCAAAATCACCTGGGGCAGTTGGTAGAAGTGCTAGCACAAGAGAAGGAGATCCACCTTCAAACGTACCTTAAGTGCGCACATACACTGAGGAAAAAAGAGGGCTGGGCTGCACATCCTTAACTTAAACACAGTAAGAGATGCTACCATGCTGAGACCTGTGTAGTACACAGTGTGCACCTGGATCTCCCCTTTTTTCTGCTGTAGAACTACAGATCTAAGTGGTAGCACCTCTGATAATGTCTAATGCAGCGTATCCACATAGCAACATACAAACCAGAGCACAATGACGACATTGCAATCGTGCTTTCATTTGTATGTCTAGTTATGTGCCTAGACTGAACGTTCACTTGTTCAGTCTAGGCACATCCATCATCCCCGCACATGCTGAACCTGACGGAATCGTCAGGTTGACCAGCATGTACGGGTGATGAAAGATGTCAGAAACGACCAGCGGGCACGCTCATCGCTGGTCATTTCCGAACAAAACCTGCCCGATGCACGCACGATGCATGTGCGATTTGCAAGCGATTGCACGATAACTACACCGTTATCGTGCAATTGCTTGGTTAAATCGCTAAGTGGATACTCCCCTTAAGAATAGGATGTGCAGTCTTTATTATCTTCGGTAACCTTGCATGCACTACCTTCTCGTTCTGAGTCTAAATGTGTCACCTCTAAAACAGACAAATGAGTGCACACAAAGAACACACAAAGAACACAGATTCCTGAGTAGAGTTTATGGGTGTCCATGATCGTTATGTGTGAGTCTGACCTTTCTGATTCTGACGCTGTAATCTTAAAGAAGCCTCTTTCCACCATTTCTGAACAATCTGCAAATGTGAGTATAAGTATTAGTTAAAGTAATGATGATGATGGTTTAGATATAGACATTTAGGATGCTACTTTGGAAGTTGTAAATGTTCAACTGGAGGATGAGGGGGATAATTGTATATCTGACACTGAGGATGAGGATGATGAATGTGTTGGAAAGGAAAAAGTTGATAAAATTCAGGAGAAGGATGTTGGTTGTGTCGAAGTAAGTCAGTCACCAATGGTAGCAGTTCATGCCAGTAATAAGCGCATTGCCATGCCTGGGAAAAGACCAAAAAAACAACTTCTTCCATGCGGAAATATTTTTACAAAAAGTCTGACAGCATTTGTCAATGCATCTTTAGCATTTGCAGTGCCAAAGTAAGTAGAGGTAGGGACATTAATCATCCAGGCACCTCCTCCCTCCTGAGTTTACTCAAGTGGTTTATAAAAACCTTGAAAATTATATATAACAAGCAGTCCAGCATCAGTTACCAGCAGCATGGATAGATACCAGCACATGCAATCTCCACCACCAATTCCTTCATCATCAACCTCCTCATTGGCGATCAAGGTAGTCGTCCTGCATCCAATTTACAAAGGCAAACTGACTCACTTAATGTAATCCATGATTACCAAGAAAAATCCTTGCACGCTAAGGCTGCTGATACTGGGGGTGAATCTTCATTACAGAAGGAGACCAAGAAGAAACAATCATTTACAAAAGAAACCATAACACGGGGATCTGCGCTCCTCTGTACTTAAAACCACTACAAATATTTATATCCTATTATCTGTTATTTAATTTTGGATTTTTGTGAAAATAGATACTTTATTTGCTTCTGTATACTGCTAAGCATTTCTGCGCCAGAATTGTTGAGAGTCTCTTCCTCTGCTATGCAATTTAAATATGTCGTATCTAAGTTTCAAATCATATATATATATATATATATATATATATATATATGTATATATATATATATATATATATATATATAGGTAAGCTGTGTAGGTACAATGCCATGATTAGCAACCAATGCATCCTAATGAGTAAATTATTAAATATGTGATATGACATACAAATATATATATATATATATATATATATATATATATATATACATAATCCAGAAAAAATGGCACTCAGGAGACAGCTGTCTCCTGAGTGCCATTTTTTCTGGATTTTGGATAGTGATCGTTCATGTGCACCGGAGCAAGTTGTTCTGTTATTTACAGAGTGCCGGCAGACTGTGTTAGTATATATATATATACATATATATATAAAAGTGGAAAAAAATAGCCAGCACATCCTTTATAAATAAAAGTGGAAAAAAGAGCCAGCACATCCTTTATAAATGCAAAAAAATATATATTGATAGACACAGCAACAGCAATGTACATGCTTATGTTCACCACAAGACAAATAATGTAAAAAACGGTCAGGTACCATACTAAATATAGCAAGGGTGGTCAGATACACTTGCCAAAACCGTCATGGTGCGTGGGAACATGTGGTCAGTTGTCTGTCAGACAGCTGTTCTGGTGCAGCATTGGAGCCCCAGTACTGGTTGTGCTAAATACAGGGGACAAAGAACATAGGGGTCCCCCGTATTAAGCACAACCAGCACCAGGCTTTTCAGAACCTGTCCTGGTTGCCAAAATACAGGGGACAAATGATGTAGAGGTCCCCCATATTTAGAGCAACCAGAACACGGCTCTGAGCTGGTTCTGGAAATCCCCAACTCCCCATGGGATCCCTGGCCTGGGCTGACTAGCGGTCAGTGGTGATGCTGCAGCTGGGGGGCCCGGTGAAAGAGCTCCAATGGCTGTGGCGTCACCCCCAGCTAGGAGTCCGGTGCTGGTTCTGGTAAATACAGGAAGACCCTACACATTTTTTCCCCCTATATTTCCAGAACCAGGACCAGCTCAGAGCGCTGTGCTGGTTGCGCTAAATACGGGGGACCCCTACGTAATTTGTCCTCCTTATTTTGGCAACCAGGACAGGTTCTGAAAAGCCTGGTGCAGGTTGTGCTTAATACGGGGGACCCCTACCTTGTTTGTCCCCTGTATTAAGCACAACCAGTATTGGGGCTCCAAAGCCCGGTGGTGGTTGTTTTCTGGGGGGTTGGGCCACGCAATTTTTTTAAAATTAAACACATAAGCAGATATCACGAATCTACCAGATCCGAGCCTGCATTCTGTGTGCTGCTACCTGCCCCGGGTCCTAGCACCTGCCCCACCACCATCTGCACTGCCGCCCGCACCGCCACTGCTAAAGCGTACTACTGTCCCCGGGTTCTGGGCACAGCTAACGCCCACTACCCCCCCGCCCCTTTCCGCCGGCTCCCGCTGCAGCTAACTCCAGCTTCTTTCCCCCGAGCCCACCACCGCTAAAGCCCGCAATTGACGCCCATCTTTGTGCACCCAAGTGAAGCCACAGTTATTACACCTGCTGGAGGCTCCTAGTGCGACTGCGCAACAAGTTGAAAAGTCCTATCTCTACAATGGCGCATTCTTGAGGTAATAGTTTAAAAACTGTAACTTTCTAATTTACCTGAACCACAAAAGCACCTACCCTGGCACAATAGCTACCTAATAAAACATACCCCAAGTCTAAATTTGACCCCTACCCTGAGTTATGCCATCCCAAAAAAAACTCCATAGACTACAGCAGAAAAGTGGTCCTAATTTAGAATGTAGGAAAAAAGTGACAGTTGGAGCTTTAGATTACTCCCAAATCCTAATTTTTTATGTTTTTGCCCTGAAATTTGGCATGCGGCACCCAGTGACAGTTCTACCTGGCCATGCCAAATCCAGATCCGTACCTCTAATAGCTTGTGAGATGTAGCCCCTTGAACACCCTGCCCCTCCCTCCAGAATTGTCTATGGAGAAATATGCTTTTCTAGATGCAGCCTTAATATAAGGGCACGACTATGCCCTTATAATATATATATATATATATATATATATATATTAGGGGTGTGCACCGGCCACTTTTCGTGTTTTGTGTTTTGGTTTTGGATCTGGATCTTTCTTCGTGTTTTGGATCTGGATTGGTTTTGCCAAAACCACCCTTCCGTGTTTTGGGTTCTGGGTTTTGTGTTTTGGATCTGTATTTTTTTGAAAAAAAGCATAAAAACAGCTAAAATCACAGAATTTGTAGGTTTTTCTGCTCCTATGCTATTATTAACCTCAATAACCTTAATTTCCACTCATTTCCAGTCTATTCTGAACACCTCACACCTCACAATAGTGTTTTTATGTCCAAAAGGTTGCACCGAGGTAGCTGGATGACTATGCTAAGCGACACGAGTGGGCGGCACAAACACGTGACCCATCTAGGAGTGACACTGCAGTGGCAGGCAGGATGGCAGTTAGAAAAACTAGGCCCCAAACTGTACATAATGCAAAGAAAAAAAGAGGTGCAAGATGGAATTGTCCTTGGGCCCTCCCACCCACCCTTATGTTGTATAAACAGGACATGCACACTTTAACAAATCAATCATTTCAGCGCCAGGGTCTGCCACACAACTGTGGCTGAAATGATTGGTTCGTTTGGGCCCCCACAAAACAAGCTGGCAATTAATGTGTCCCTGCACAAACTGGCTCTACGGAGGCAAGATGTCATCCTCATCCTCCTCATCCACCGATTCCTCACCCTCTTCAGTGTGTACATCCTCATCCTCACAAAGTATTAACTCGTCCCCACTTGAATCCACCACCACAGGTCCCTCTGTACCTTCTGGAGGCTGGTCTCCCTGGAAGAGCTGATAATTCATTTTGATGAACATCATCTTCTCCACATTCTGTGGAAGCAACCTCCTACGCCTTTCGCTGACAAGGTTCCCGGCTGCACTAAACACTCTTTCGGAGTACACACTGGAGGGGGGGCAACTCAGGTAAAATAGAGCCAGTTTGTACAGGGGCCTCCAAATTGCCTCTTTTTCCTGCCAGTACAGGTATGGACTGTCTGACATGCCTACTTGGATGCTGTCACCGATGTAATCCTCCACCATTCTGTCAATGGTGACAGTATCATATGCAGTGACAGTAGACATGTCAGAAATTGTTGCCAGGTCCTTCAGTCCGGACCAGATGTCCAAACTTGGTCCTGCCTGCCCTGCATCACCGCCAGCGGGTTGCTTAGGATACCTAAGTTTTTTCCTGGCAGCCCCAGTTGCGGGAGAAAATGAAGAAGGAGCCGTTGACGTGTCACGTTCCGCTTCAGCTGACAGTGTGTTCACCAGCAGGTCTTTGCACCTCTGCAGGCTTGTGTCGGCCGGAAAGAGAGACACCACATAGGCTTTAAACCTAGGATCGAGCACGGTGGCCAAAATGTAGTGGTCTGATTTCAACAGATTGACCACCCTGGAATCCTGGCAAAGCGAATGAAGGGCTTCATCCACAAGTCCCACATGCCGAGCGGAATCGCTCCGTCTTAGCTCCTCCTTCACTTTCTCCAGCTGCTTCTGCAAAAGCCTGATGAGGGGAATGACCTGACTCAAGCTGGCAGTGTCTGAACTGACTTCACGTGTGGCAAGTTCGAAGGGCTGAAGAACCTTGCACAACACGGAAATCATTCTCCACTGCGCTTGAGTCAGGTGCATACCCCCTCCTTTGCCTATGTCATAGGTGGATGTATAGGCTTGTATGGCCTTTTGCTGCTCCTCCATCCTCTGAAGCATATAGAGGGTTGAGTTCCACCGCGTCACAACCTCTTGCTTCAGGTGATGGCGGGGCAGGTTCAAGAGTGTTTGCTGGCGCTCCAGTCTTCGGCACGCAGTCGCTGAATGGCGAAAGTGGCCAGAAATTTTTCGGGCCACCCAAAGCGTCTCCTGCACGCCCCTGTCGCTTTTCAGAAAATTCTGCACCACCAAGTTTATTGTGTGAGCAAAACATGGGACGTGCTGGAATTTGCCCAGATGTAATGCCCGCACAATATTGGTGGCGTTGTCAGATATCACAAATCCCCAGGAGAGTCTAAGTGGGGTAAGCCACTGGGCGATGATTTCCCTCAGTTTCTCTAAGAGGTTGTCGGCGGTGTGCCTCTTACTGAAACCGGTGATACACAGCGTAGCCTGCCTTGTAACGAGCTGGCGTTTCTGAGATGCTGCTACTGGTGACGCTGCTGCTGTTGCTGCGTAAGGTGATACATCTACCCAGTGGGCTGTCACAGTCATATAGTCCTTAGTCTGCCCTGTTCCACTTGTCCACATGTCCGTGGTTAAGTGGACATTGTGTACAACGGCATTTTTCAGGACACTGAGGACACTTTTTCTGACGTTTCTGTACAGTCTCGGTATCGCCTGCCTAGTGAAGTGGAATCTAGACGGGATTTGGAACCGGGGACACACTACCTCCATCAATTGTCTAAATCCCACTGCACTAATGGCGGATACCGGACGCACGTCTAACACCAACATAGCAGTCAAGGCCTCAGTTATACGTTTTGCTTCAGGATGACTGCTGTCGTACTTCATCCTCCTCGCTAAGGACTGTTGGAGGGTCAATTGTTTAGTAAAAGTAGTGGTGTTCCTACTTCCTCTCTGGGATGATGAACGACTCCCAGCAGCAGCAGCAACAGCAGCAGCGGCAGCAGTAGGCGTAGCAATGCAGGATCCTCCGGAGGAATCCCGGATAGGAGAGTCAGTCATGCCAGTGATATGGCCTGCAGGACTACTTCCGATCCTGACTAAGGAGGAAATTGACGAGGAGGGAGTTGACGGTGTGGTTTGCAGGCGCTTGGATACAACAGGACAACGGGATTTAGGTGTCCCTGGACTGCTTACGGTCTGAGCCAAAGTTTCTGAACTTGACAGTAACTTTTTATGAACGCGCTGCAGGTGCCGTATAAGGGAGGATGTTCCTAGGTGGTTGACGTCCCTACCCCTACTTATTTCACCTTTACATATGGTACATATGGCAAGACAGTTGTTGTCCGGATTTGGATAGAAATATTGCCAGACCAAAGAGGTGGAATGTTTGGTCTTCTGCCCAGGCATGACCGTGATGGGCTTTTTCATCCCACGGACAACAACTGTCTCCCCCGGAGCCTGATTTAAACAAACCACATCACCATCAGAATCCTCCTCGCCAACTTCCTCCTCAGCGCCAGCTACACCAGTATCCTCATCCTGTTGTACTTCAACAGTGACATCTTCAATTTGCATATCAGCAAGTGGACTGTGGGTGCTCCTTTCAGCACTTGCAGGGGGCGTGCAAATGGTGGAAAGAGCCACCTCTTCCCGTCCAGTGCTGGGAAGGTCAGGCATCGCAACCACCACCACACTTGGACTCTCTTTGGGGATTTGTGATATCTTCTTAGAAAGCACAGTTCTTCGCTGTGCTTTTGCCAGCTTAACTCTTTTGATTTTTTTAGTGGGAGGAGTGCTTCCATCGTCATGTGAAGCTGAACCACTAGTCATGAACATACTAGGGATCGACCTTAGCCGTTCCTTGCCACTCCGTGTCGTAAATGGCATATTGGCAAGTTTACGTTTCTCTTCAGCTGATTTAAATGTCTTTTTCAAGGTCATTTTCCTGAACTTTGCCATTTGGGATTGTATGTGCCCTCTACTATGACATTGGGCATCGGCCTTGGCAGACGACGTTGATGGCATGTTATCGTCTATGTCATGACTAGTGGCAGCAGCTTCAGCACTAGGAGGAAGTGGTTCTTGATCTTTCTCTATTTTATTTTTATCGGAGAAAGTTTGGTCCTCCATTTATGTTATATCGATTTGATATATACGTGCGGCTAAACACAGAAAATAAATTTTTTTTTGGTTCGGACTGGAGTGTACTTTGTGGGTTACAGCACCCTTTAACGGTCAAGCCAGCCGGCCCTTTACTTATGACACAGGCGCACTCTTGGCACTACTTTGTTGATGCACGTGCGGCTACTGCGCACACAATTCACAAACACAGAAAATAATTTTTTTTTTGGTTTGGACTGGAGTGTACTTTCGGGGGTTACAGCACCCTTAACGGTCAAGCCAGCCGGCCCTTTACTTATGACACAGGCGCACGCTTGACACTACTTTGTTGATGCACGTGCGGCTACTGCGCACACAATTCACAAACACAGAAAATAATTTTTTTTTGGTTTGGACTGGAGTGTACTTTCAGGGGTTACAGCACCCTTTAACGGTCAAGCCAGCCGGCCCTTTACTTATGACACAGGCGCACGCTTGGCACTACTTTGTTGATGCACGTGCGGCTACTGCGCACACAATTCACAAACACAGAAAATAATTTTTTTTTGGTTTGGACTGGAGTGTACTTTCGGGGGTTACAGCACCCTTTAACGGTCAAGCCAGCCGGCCCTTTACTTATGACACAGGCGCACTCTTGGCACTACTTTGTTGATGCACGTGCGGCTACTGCGCACACAATTCACAAACACAGAAAATAATTTTTTTTTGGTTTGGACTGGAGTGTACTTTCGGGGGTTACAGCACCCTTTAACGGTCAAGCCAGCCGGCCCTTTACTTATGACACAGGCGCACGCTTGGCACTACTTTGTTGATGCACGTGCGGCTACTGCGCACACAATTCACAAACACAGAAAATAATTTTTTTTTAGGTTTGGACTGGAGTGTACTTTCGGGGGTTACAGCACCCTTAACGGTCAAGCCAGCCGGCCCTTTACTTATGACACAGGCGCACGCTTGGCACTACTTTGTTGATGCACGTGCGGCTACTGCGCACACAATTCACAAACACAGAAAATAATTTTTTTTTGGTTTGGACTGGAGTGTACTTTCGGGGGTTACAGCACCCTTTAACGGTCAAGCCAGCCGGCCCTTTACTTATGACACAGGCGCACGCTTGGCACTACTTTGTTGATGTACGTGCGGCTACTGCGCACACAATTCACAAACACAGAAAATAATTTTTTTTTAGGTTTGGACTGGAGTGTACTTTCGGGGGTTACAGCACCCTTAACGGTCAAGCCAGCCGGCCCTTTACTTATGACACAGGCGCACGCTTGGCACTACTTTGTTGATGCACGTGCGGCTACTGCGCACACAATTCACAAACACAGAAAATAATTTTTTTTTTGGTTTGGACTGGAGTGTACTTTCGGGGGTTACAGCACCCTTAACGGTCAAGCCAGCCGGCCCTTTACTTATGACACAGGCGCACGCTTGGCACTACTTTGTTGATGCACGTGCGGCTACTGCGCACACAATTCACAAACACAGAAAATAATTTTTTTTTTGGTTTGGACTGGAGTGTACTTTCGGGGGTTACAGCACCCTTAACGGTCAAGCCAGCCGGCCCTTTACTTATGACACAGGCGAACGCTTGACACTACTTTGTTGATGCACGTGCGGCTACTGCGCACACAATTCACAAACACAGAAAATAATTTTTTTTTGGTTTGGACTGGAGTGTACTTTCGGGGGTTACAGCACCCTTTAACGGTCAAGCCAGCCGGCCCTTTACTTATGACACAGGGGCACTCTTGGCACTACTTTGTTGATGCACGTGCGGCTACTGCGCACACAATTCACAAACACAGAAAATAATTTTTTTTTAGGTTTGGACTGGAGTGTACTTTCGGGGGTTACAGCACCCTTAACGGTCAAGCCAGCCGGCCCTTTACTTATGACACAGGCGCACGCTTGGCACTACTTTGTTGATGCACGTGCGGCTACTGCGCACACAATTCACAAACACAGAAAATAATTTTTTTTTGGTTTGGACTGGAGTGTACTTTCGGGGGTTACAGCACCCTTTAACGGTCAAGCCAGCCGGCCCTTTACTTATGACACAGGCGCACGCTTGGCACTACTTTGTTGATGCACGTGCGGCTACTGCGCACACAATTCACAAACACAGAAAATAATTTTTTTTTAGGTTTGGACTGGAGTGTACTTTCGGGGGTTACAGCACCCTTAACGGTCAAGCCAGCCGGCCCTTTACTTATGACACAGGCGCACGCTTGGCACTACTTTGTTGATGCACGTGCGGCTACTGCGCACACAATTCACAAACACAGAAAATAATTTTTTTTTTGGTTTGGACTGGAGTGTACTTTCGGGGGTTACAGCACCCTTAACGGTCAAGCCAGCCGGCCCTTTACTTATGACACAGGCGCACGCTTGGCACTACTTTGTTGATGCACGTGCGGCTACTGCGCACACAATTCACAAACACAGAAAATAATTTTTTTTTTGGTTTGGACTGGAGTGTACTTTCGGGGGTTACAGCACCCTTAACGGTCAAGCCAGCCGGCCCTTTACTTATGACACAGGCGCACGCTTGGCACTACTTTGTTGATGCACGTGCGGCTACTGCGCACACAATTCACAAACACAGAAAATATATTATTTTTTTAGCACTTGGGGGGAGCACCCCTGATGGACAGAGCACCCCCTGGACAACACTACAGCACCCCTTTAGGACTGGGACACTGCACAGGACTTTGGAGTGGACACAGCCCCTATGGAGAACTGACTGCACAACACAGTCCAGCCAGCCCCTATGGACTTTGAAGTAGTGGACACAGCCCCTATTAACAACAGCAGCACAGCACAACACAGCCAGCCCCTATGGACTTTGAAGTAGTGGACAACAGCAGCACTACACTACACTACACTACACAGCACTAACTCCCACCCTCCCTCTTCACTGTCCACAGCCGAGTGAGAAAATGGCGCCGACGCGGGTACCTTATATAGGATCCAAAACCCGCGAGACTCGGAAGGCGGGATGATGACGTTTTGCCTCGATGTCAGATCCGAGTCAGGCGGGAAAAGTCGAGCCTGACTCGGATCGGACTCGGATCGGGGGGGCTCGGGGGGGTTCGGATTTCAGAAATCCGAACCCGCTCACCCCTAATATATATATTATATATATATATATATAGTACATATATATATTCATATTCATCCACACCAGTTTATACTGTACAGTCAATTTATACTCTTTATCAAGTTCCCCATAACGGCATAATCCATGACTCATTATTATTTCATGAGAATCCTAATGGCTTCAAGCTAATTTCCAACACCAATAATAAAAACATAATACATTTGAGCTATTATCCAGCCTTGCTTCTGGGAGAGATTAAAACCTTGAGGATGCAATAAAGGAGGAGGGTTATTACATGATAATCATCTAGCAGGGTATGTGAGGACAGCATGAGACCTGCAGGGTGGAACTGGCATTTTAATGACATTATCAGCAAGCAAATAAATGATGGGCAAAAATATAACAACATTACATTGAAATACTTGTTACTTACTTATGGCAAAAGGGCCTAAACAACCTACAGAGTGCACCACTTATCAGAGTCTGGTAATTGGTGCAACAATTAAGCTGGTACATTAAACGATATGTGTACCCAGTGAAGCGACGCGCGACCACCCCGCCAATGGGTAGACATATCAGGTGGCCAGAACACATTAGACAATCCGGTTCCTAACTGCCCAATATGTCGGCCTCAGCCGCATTCTGCTGTATGGGGTCATCAGTCGCATAATCAGGTTGAGCTGCATGTAGGGTCGACCTGACAATGTGACTGATGACCAAACGGGATGATATGATCAGGGCAAATATTATCTAATGTGTACCCAGCTTAACAGTCAGATCACTGTCGTATGTGTGTGTGCGCATGCAGCGGGGGCCAGGGAGCACCCCTTTCCCTTTCGCTAATGGGTCAGACACTGGAAAATGTGAAGCAAAAGATGGACAATCTGGGTGGGGGGGACTCAGATACCCAGGGACGTGCAGTCAGGGGAGGCAGAGCGCAACCTGTCATAATAATTAAAATAATACAAAGACGATATTTATAACTCAGATTCTGTGTCATAAATATCTGATTTGCATTATTCTAATAATTTCTACAGTAAAAATCAGTCAGGAGGCAATGAGAGCGTTCAATAGAAAAGTGGCTGAAGCAGGGGGCGGGGCCATGTCACGGGCTGTAAAAGCCCATTGAAAAATTAGGGCAATTCGACATCTATTCAAGTGACTCATTGACAGGGAAGTGCCTTCAGCCTTCAGCCTACATGTAAGCACACCCTTGTAAGTCAGACAGATGTGATTGGACAGCACATTCATCTCTAGATCCGCTGTCCAGTGATGGATCCGCTGTCATTATTGGATGGGTAGCGAGGATATTAGGTGGGGACGTAGCAGGGAATTGGCGGAGATGCGGGTGTTAGTGGCGGAGGGAGCCGGCAGAGATTGCTGGCATGGCGGCAGGCCTGGATCCACCCCGTCCCCTCTGGCTGGCTTATACTGTATAAACCACCACGGGGCAGCGGATGGCAGTCCGCCAGCAGGGAAGGAGCGTGCAAGTGCTCCCGAAGTCAGAAGACGCCGGCACCCTGGGGAGGCGGAAGCCAAGTAAAAGAGCTCAAAGGCCGCCGCTCCCAGGTGAAGATGCTGTATAATAAACTTTTATTAAGACATTAGGGGGTATCCAATTAGCCGCGATAACCCGTTTGTTTCTGAAAAGTTTTCACCAGTGAAAATTTTTCTCCACAAATGGTTATTGGGCTATCCTATTAGTCGTGGTTTTTGCATATGCGAAAAGTGGTATAGGATTTATCGCTAATTTCTTTTCACCACCTTTGAGCAGGTGATAAGTAGTGCAAAACCCCTATATTTGGCTAAAAATGTCAGGACTTGGGGGGGGGGGGCGATTCAGACCCGGACGCTAATCTGCGCTCTCTCGCAGCCAAAATGGGCCGGGTGTGCAAATTCCGTGATCGTACTGTCTGGTGTAAGGATGCCCTCTATGTCTTAGAGAGCGATGGAAGACCGAACGCACGCCGGTCTAAAGACGCCCACTTTTCTTTCTTAGCACACGTCATCTCCAGGAAGTGTATGATTAATCGGTAGCATCGAGAGCCATCGGAGTTGCATGCAGTGCTTGAGGTAGACCCTACCTCACCGCAAGCACTGCAATCACTGCAGGCTGAAATACAACCAAGTGACGTGTACAATGACGCTTCCATGCTAATTATGCACACCCATAAAACTCCATTTTGATGCCCAGACATGCCTGCGTTCACAGCACCACTCCCCCGTTCACAAGCACCTTCCCCTGTTACCACCCACAAACGGCACATTCTGTCACTCTAAGTAGCGTCCAGTCTGTGTACTACGAGCGCATGATTCCCGGACGCAGTGACTGGTTCGCGCATGCATATTTTGCCGCATACGCACGCACAGATGGGCAACAATCGCCCATAGTGTGTGTCCGCGGCTTAGCGTCCGGATCTGAATCAGGCCTTGGGTGTAGTACAACTGGAACACCCTCCTTAATGACTAATTAGTCAAAAATTATTTAATTAGCTTCATTTGGTCAGTAATGACGTAATTTTTGGAGTGAAAAATTAAAAAGTGTTGGAAAATGGGATTAAAGTAGTGGGACACGTATATGGGGATGCTGTGTGGATTGGACAGGTGTTTTAAATATTGCAGGTGCAAGTGACAGGTGTATTTAAAAAAAAAAATTAAAATGCCCTATGCAGCCATTTTATTATACCCTTAATTTAATTACAGCATTTATTTTGGCCAAAAAATATTGCTTTCTATAATTTTTTCACTGTTAATAACCCCAATCCCTTGGATTATGGTCACTAACAAACTTCTATACCTTACCCTACCTTAGTTTACCTTGTTTTGGGGAACAGGCTGATTTCCTCATTTTCATCTGTACTTATTGCCTGTCATCCATGCACAAATTATAGTGCAAATTGGTTATCTCCTGTTTTGCAACAGGATAGCATGATAAACGGTAGTGCGCAAAAATGCGATAAGCGGCAAAAGGCTTTTACAGGAGAAAACTTATCGTTATCACAGCTAATTAGATACCCCCTAAGTGTCTGGTATTTATTTTAATATTTTCTTTACAGGAGGCCTACAAGTGCCAGTGGGCCCTAAATGTTCGGGCATGTAGACACTTGTGGTTCTCCAAGTACCGGCATGCTGGAGCAGGCTTGCTGGGACCTGTAGGCCACCTGTGAAGAACAATATTAACATACCATGAACCCCGCATCCACCGCCACCAGGGGTTTTCAGCCCAGTGCGTGCAGGTTGTTGCTCAGGAAAAAAACATTGTGGGGCTCTGTGCCTTTGATGATGGAGAACCATCGGCCAATGGTGGTTAACCATTGATGGTTGGATATCATTGATGGTCGATGGCCATCCCTATAGGAAACCTAGAAATGTAAAGTCTATTGTAGCACCAAATCTAATCCAAGAAAGAACAAGAGAGAACAAGGTCCATAACAGAGAGAATAAATAGAGATGTAGTCCATGCTCTCATTGCAAAGTGTGCAAAGTAATGGCCATGAAAACAAATATAGTATTAGCTAAAGATGATAAGAAACATTTGGTTATACTTAAAGGTAGAATAATTTGTAATTTGACCTTTGTAATTTATATGAGACTGTGAAGCTGTAACCTGCAGTATGTGGGTAAGACCAAGACTCACTAATAACCCTTTCACATTGCAAAAATAACTCGGTATATTGCGGGATTGACTCAGGTCAAGGTGCAGTGTGAACATGCAACCAAACAAATTCCCGGGTCAAGCAACTATTAGGATCTGCGCTTAGCAGATCATCTTGGTGGCAGTTCCTAGTAATAGTTACTACTGGGACACTGCATCATGTCTTGTACTTGTATCGGCAGTTGCAGGCAGCTGGAAATCCTGTCTTGTCTGTGTACAGCTTATAGCCTGTCATTCCTGCCTGTGTGCAGAATCAGCTGCACACTAGTTAATTGTCTTGGCTGTGTGCACAGGCCAGGTGCACACTAGTCTGTTATTAGGGAGGCTTGCAGGGCTTTGCTCTGATTGGACCCTGCAACTGTTAAGTTACAGCCAGCCCTTCACTCCATGCCGGTTATACTGTCTGACATGCTTTGTTAGGTCTGTCCTCAGAATTTTGAGTCCAAACCGGTCTTCCAAGTCCTACAGTTCCTGTTTATGGAGTTTTTTCCCCAGTGTCCAGTGCATGCCTGTTTGTTCTGCTGCACCCATGCATCAAACCTTGCCACTGCTTGTGCACCATAGGCCTCAAGCCCGCATCATCCAGCTTCAGCCGCCCCTCGGCCCACATCACAGCCTGTACATCTATCGGTTCTCAAGCCGCATCTCGGTGGTCAAAGCCGCACCTCAGCCCGCATCAGAGCCTGTACATCTATTGGCTCTCAAGCCGCATCTCAGATGTCATAGCCGCACCTCGGCTGCATCACCTGGTTCCAGTCATGTGACGGGTCTCGAGCCCACATCATCCAGTTTCAGATGCACCTTGGCCGCAAGGCTGTATCACCTGGATCCATTAACACCACGGGCCTCAAGTCCGCATTGTCCTATCCCAAGTTACATCTTTGTTTTCTAATCCTGTCTCTAGTTGCACCTGAGCCCTTAAGGCCGCTTTGTCCAGTCTCAAGTCGCACCTCAGTTTTCAAGTCCTGTCTCAAGCTGCACTGCAGCTCTGTAGTCCCGCTGCACATATTGCGCATTGCCTGTCTTGTCTTGTTCATTTTGTCTGTCTTGTCCTTACCTGTGTTTGGCCCTTCTAGTCCTCGTCTAGTCCTTGCCTGTCTAGTCTTGTTATGTAATCCTGCAATAGCCTCAGTCCTGGTCATCCCTGCCATGCAGCTAGTTTAGGTTGCCTAGCCATTCCCTGTCTGACTACCCAGCTTGAATCATAGTCCCTTGACTATTCTGAGACCTCTCCTCTGCCGCTGCAAGTGTACCCTGTCTATTATTACTGTGCTTGTTCCATGCTTCTGCAGCCACACTCCAGTTTGCAACAGTAGTGGAAGGACTGCCACTTGGTATCCCAGTTCTCTCCTTGGTCAGCAGCCCTGCGGTCTCTCGTCGGTTGTGTAAGCCTCTACTGCTGGAGGTGTAAGTCCATACGGCTACCTAAGTACCGGTGTGTAAGTAAATCACTAAGGGAACAGCGGGTGGCTGTTATTGGTGGAAGAGGGCTGACCGACGAGGTGGGCGGAGCTAAGGTCCGGCGGAGAGTGTCAGTGAAAGTAGTCAGCCAGCCGGCTGGGATGAGACTGAGGCTGGACTCACTGACTGAGGAGCGGATGACAGATGGAGCTGAACCTGAGTGAGGGTAGTAAGTAAAGGAAGGTACAGGAAGTACCAGTGTGTAGATCTGACAGAGGGGCCGCTGGTGCTGATGATTGCAGCTGCAACTGCTTCTCACTCACAGACACATGTCTGCCTGTGAGAAGCAGTTTGGGGCTGGGATCATCAGCACCAGCGGCCCCTCTGTCAGTGTTGCTCATTAGATCCAGCAAGGTTTTAGATAGGACGATTGTGCTCCCCTCCCCCACTCTAGCAGGGGACGTCAGTCAGTCTTGTGTCTAGACTAGGAGTTAAACTTTTCTCTATTTGTTTCCCCACCCCCTATGTCCCCTTCAGCTCCTCCCTTCTCCTCCTCCCCCTGCTTCATTTTCCTGGCTGTGCTAGACTGATAGAGGCACTCACTTCCTCCTCAGCTGTACCTCTGCTCCTACCATCCCCATGTCTGTCTCTAAACCCCCACCAATGGGTTCCTCTGCCACCTTTATCTGCTGTGCCTCTGCCCCTCTCCCCTCCATGTGTGCCTCTGCCCCTTCTATGCCTCATTCCATTTTTCCATCAATACCTTTGCAATATTCCCAATCTGTTCAACTCTATCTGTGGCCCTGATACTTACCCCTGCTGTGCCACTGTCTCTGCCTCCTTTGCCATCTGTCCCTCTGCCACCATTTCCATTTGTCCCTCTGCTTGTTTCCCCATCTGTACTATACCTCTGCTATCCCCTCACCCCTCCCTTCCTCCTACCATGGCTGGTGACTCCCATCAGGAGCTGTGCTGCCTGGCAGTGTACAGCACCACATCATTAAGGGCCCCATTTACAAACGAAGGGAAATACCAGCGGGAATTTTCGTTTAATATCACTGTGATACAAACGAAAATTCCACTGGTATTTAGTAATACTTACCCCTCCGGCGAGGTCCCGCGAAGTCGAAGTCCTCAGCAAGGTCCTCCTCTGGGTTTCTGGCAGCCTAACGCTGCCAGCGACGGGCTCCAGTGTCATGCGCATGCGCGACGGTCTGTCTGCACATGTGCATGACAGGGAGACCCGGCAGTGCTTGGAAGGCTTCGTTGAAGCCAGAAAGGCACCACCGGGTCTCCATTGCCGGCAATGGGGCCCGCATCGCTCTCGCCATCTTTTAGATGGCGAGAGCGATGCTGTACAAACAGCGGTAATCTAAGATTACCGCTGTTTACTAATAAAGGAAGATGGTATAACCCCTTTAGCGAGCGCTAAAGGGGTTATGTTTCGTTTGTAAATGGGGCCCTTAGTTAAAAAATGTCAGGTAAGCAGAATTTTCTGTTAATAATTTTGTATTTCTATTTTATGTGTATGTATATACAGTCAGGTCCATAAATATTGGGACATTGACAGAATTTTCATATTTTGTCCTCTATTCACCACCACAATGGCTTTGAAATGAAACAAACAAGATGTGATTTAACTGCAGACTTTCAGATTTAATTTGAGGGTAATTACATCCAAATCAGGTGAACGGTGTAGGAATTACAACGTTTCTATATGTGCCTCCCACTTTTTAAGGGGCCAAAAGTAATGGGACAAACTAAACAATCCTAAATCTAACTTTCACTTTTTAATACTTTGTTGCAAATCCTTTGCATTCAATTACAGCCTGAAGTCTGGAACGCATAGACATCACCAGACGCTGGGTTTCATCCCTGGTGATGCTATGCCAGGCCTCTACTGCAAATATCTTCAGTTCCTGCTTGTTCTTGGGGCATTTTCCCTTCAGTTTTGTCTTCATCAAGTGAAATGCATGCTCAATCGGATTCAGGTCAGGGGATTGACTTGGCCATTGCATAACATTCCACTTTTTAGCCTTAAAAAATTCTTTGGTTGCTTTTGCAGTATGCTTCGGGTCATTGTCCATCTGCACTGTGAAGCACCGTCCAATGAGTTCTGAAGCATTTGACTGAATATGAGCATATAATATTACCCAAAGCACTTCAGAATTCATTCTGCTGCTTTTGTCAGCAGTCACATCATCAATAAATACAAGGGAACCAGTTCCATTGGCAGCCATACATGCCCACACCATGACACTATTGGCCATTGCATAACATTCCACTTTTTAGCCTTAAAAAATTATTTGGTTGCTTTTGCAGTATGCTTCGGGTCATTGTCCATCTGCACTGTGAAGCACCGTCCAATGAGTTCTGAAGCATTTGACTGAATATGAGCATATAATATTACCCAAAGCACTTCAGAATTCATTCTGCTGCTTTTGTCAGCAGTCACATCATCAATAAATACAAGGGAACCAGTTCCATTGGCAGCCATACATGCCCACACCATGACACTACCACCACCATGCTTCACTGATGAGGTGGTATGTTTTGGATCATGAGCAGTTCCTTTCCTTCTCTTCCCATCATTCTGGTACAAGTCGATCTTTGTCTCATCTGTCATTAGGATGTTGTTCCAGAACTGTAATGGCTTTTTTAGATGTTGTTTGGCAAACTCTAATCTGGTCTTTCTGTTTTTGTGGCTCACCAATGGTTTGCATCTTGTGGTGAACCCTCTATATTCACTCTTGTGAAGTCTTCTCTTGATTGTTGACTTTGACACATATACATCTACCTCCTGGAGAGTGTTCTTGATTTGGCCAACTATTGTGAAGGGGTTTTTCTTCACCAGGGAAATAAGGCTTTTGTCATCCACCACAGTTGTTTTCCGTGGTCTTCCGGGTCTTTTGGTGTTGCTGAGCTCTCCGGTGCGTTCTTTCTTTTTAAGAATGTTCCAAACAGTTGATTTGGCCACACCTAATGTTTTTGCTATCTCTCTGATGGGTTTGTTTTGATTTGTCAGCCTAATGATGGCTTGCTTCACTGATAGTGACAGCTCTTTGGATCTCATATTAAGAGTTGACAGCAACTGATTCCAAATGCAAATGTCACACCTAGAATCAACTCCAGACCTTTTATCTGCTTAATTGATAATGAAATAACGAGGGAATAGCCCACACCTGTCCATGAAATAGCTTTTCAGTTGATAGTCCCATTACTTTTGGCCTCTTTAAAAGTGGGAGGCACATATTGAAACTGTTGTAATTCCTACACCGTTCACCCGATTTGGATGTAATTACCCTCAAATTAAATCTGAAAGTCTGCAGTTAAAGTACATCTTGTTTGTTTCATTTCAAAGCCATTGTGGTGGTGAATAGAGGCCAAAATATGAAAATTCTGTCAATGTCCCAATATTTATGGACCTGACTATATATATATATATATATATATATATTTATATATATATATATGTAATTTATTTAATTTTTTTTAGTATGTGTCTATATAGGAGACAGTTGAAATACCCATGTGCGGTATGTCGGCGCTTGGAATGCCAGTACCAGAGTCCCAACACCGGTGCCGGCATTCTGACGCTAAGTAGTGGGGTTAGGGGTTAGAGTTAGGCTTTAGGGGGAGGGTTAGGGATGCCGGCATCTGGATTTATCCTGCCCCACAATTTCTGTTACTGTGTATTATGTGGTTGAACCTCGATTGCATGATGACATTTTCTTTATTCCTATGCTAAAAGGCGGCTTCCAGACCATTTGATCTCCTGCATGAATAAGTAATACCGACTCAAGACACATCTTATCCAGGGAGGATCTGTATCATCAGAGGTTCCCCATTGCAGAGAATTCATACAGGTAAGAAAATACTCATTCACATGCTTGTTGTGCTTATTCACTAGAGAGAGGAACTGTGGGCATGCCCATGAGCTCCTGGAGCGGTGGGCATGCCCCCAGCATGACGGATGTGGGGGGAGTGGTTTGCTGACATGACACACCCCTTTTCATGAGGCCACGCCCACTTCTTCGGGCGCCTGGTTGTCCAATCCGGGACTCAGCAAACAACACTGATTGGATGTTCCTGGGTCTCACTTGATGATGTCAGCTGCCACACACATTGGCAGCACACTGCAGACAACAGCAGAGGCAGCATTCCGGCAATCTGAAAGTGGTTAATACTACTAATTAGGGGTGAGCGGGTTCGGATTTCTGAAATCCGAACCCCCCCGAGCCCCCCCGATCCGAGTCCGATCCGAGTCAGGCTCGACTTTTCCCGCCTGACTCGGATCTGAAATCGAGGCAAAACGTCATCATCCCGCCTTCCGAGTCTCGCGGGTTTTGGATCCTATATAAGGTACCCGCGTCGGCGCCATTTTCTCACTCGGCTGTGGACAGTGAAGAGGGAGGGTGGGAGTTAGGGCTGTGTAGTGTAGTGTAGTGTAGTGTAGTGTAGTGTAGTGTAGTGCTGCTGTTGTCCACTACTTCAAAGTCCATAGGGGCTGGCTGTGTTGTGCTGTGCTGCTGTTGTTAATAGGGGCTGTGTCCACTACTTCAAAGTCCATAGGGGCTGGCTGGACTGTGTTGTGCAGTCAGTTCTCCATAGGGGCTGTGTCCACTCCAAAGTCCTGTGCAGTGTCCCAGTCCTAAAGGAGTGCTGTAGTGTTGTCCAGGGGGTGCTCTGTCCATCAGGGGTGCTCCCCCCAAGTGCTAAAAAAATAATATATTTTCTGTGTTTGTGAATTGTGTGCGCAGTAGCCGCACGTGCATCAACAAAGTAGTGCCAAGCGTGCGCCTGTGTCATAAGTAAAGGGCCGGCTGGCTTGACCGTTAAAGGGTGCTGTAACCCCCGAAAGTACACTCCAGTCCAAACCAAAAAAAAATTATTTTCTGTGTTTGTGAATTGTGTGCGCAGTAGCCGCACGTGCATCAACAAAGTAGTGCCAAGCGTGCGCCTGTGTCATAAGTAAAGGGCCGGCTGGCTTGACCGTTAAGGGTGCTGTAACCCCCGAAAGTACACTCCAGTCCAAACCAAAAAAAAAATTATTTTCTGTGTTTGTGAATTGTGTGCGCAGTAGCCGCACGTGCATCAACAAAGTAGTGCCAAGCGTGCGCCTGTGTCATAAGTAAAGGGCCGGCTGGCTTGACCGTTAAGGGTGCTGTAACCCCCGAAAGTACACTCCAGTCCAAACCAAAAAAAAAATTATTTTCTGTGTTTGTGAATTGTGTGCGCAGTAGCCGCACGTGCATCAACAAAGTAGTGCCAAGCGTGCACCTGTGTCATAAGTAAAGGGCCGGCTGGCTTGACCGTTAAGGGTGCTGTAACCCCCGAAAGTACACTCCAGTCCAAACCAAAAAAAAAATTATTTTCTGTGTTTGTGAATTGTGTGCGCAGTAGCCGCACGTGCATCAACAAAGTAGTGCCAAGCGTGCGCCTGTGTCATAAGTAAAGGGCCGGCTGGCTTGACCGTTAAGGGTGCTGTAACCCCCGAAAGTACACTCCAGTCCAAACCAAAAAAAAAATTATTTTCTGTGTTTGTGAATTGTGTGCGCAGTAGCCGCACGTGCATCAACAAAGTAGTGCCAAGCGTGCGCCTGTGTCATAAGTAAAGGGCCGGCTGGCTTGACCGTTAAGGGTGCTGTAACCCCCGAAAGTACACTCCAGTCCAAACCAAAAAAAAAATTATTTTCTGTGTTTGTGAATTGTGTGCGCAGTAGCCGCACGTGCATCAACAAAGTAGTGCCAAGCGTGCGCCTGTGCCATAAGTAAAGGGCCGGCTGGCTTGACCGTTAAAGGGTGCTGTAACCCCCAAAGTACACTCCAGTCCAAACCAAAAAAAAAATTATTTTCTGTGTTTGTGAATTGTGTGCGCAGTAGCCGCACGTGCATCAACAAAGTAGTGCCAAGCGTGCGCCTGTGTCATAAGTAAAGGGCCGGCTGGCTTGACCGTTAAAGGGTGCTGTAACCCCCGAAAGTACACTCCAGTCCAAACCAAAAAAAAATTATTTTCTGTGTTTGTGAATTGTGTGCGCAGTAGCCGCACGTGCATCAACAAAGTAGTGCCAAGCGTGCGCCTGTGTCATAAGTAAAGGGCCGGCTGGCTTGACCGTTAAGGGTGCTGTAACCCCCGAAAGTACACTCCAGTCCAAACCAAAAAAAAAATTATTTTCTGTGTTTGTGAATTGTGTGCGCAGTAGCCGCACGTGCATCAACAAAGTAGTGCCAAGCGTGCGCCTGTGTCATAAGTAAAGGGCCGGCTGGCTTGACCGTTAAAAAGTGCTGTAACCCCCGAAAGTACACTCCAGTCCAAACCAAAAAAAAATTATTTTCTGTGTTTGTGAATTGTGTGCGCAGTAGCCGCACGTGCATCAACAAAGTAGTGCCAAGCGTGCGCCTGTGTCATAAGTAAAGGGCCGGCTGGCTTGACCGTTAAGGGTGCTGTAACCCCCGAAAGTACACTCCAGTCCAAACCAAAAAAAAAATTATTTTCTGTGTTTGTGAATTGTGTGCGCAGTAGCCGCACGTGCATCAACAAAGTAGTGCCAAGCGTGCGCCTGTGTCATAAGTAAAGGGCCGGCTGGCTTGACCGTTAAAGGGTGCTGTAACCCCCAAAGTACACTCCAGTCCAAACCAAAAAAAAAATTATTTTCTGTGTTTGTGAATTGTGTGCGCAGTAGCCGCACGTGCATCAACAAAGTAGTGCCAAGCGTGCGCCTGTGTCATAAGTAAAGGGCCGGCTGGCTTGACCGTTAAGGGTGCTGTAACCCCCGAAAGTACACTCCAGTCCAAACCAAAAAAAAAATTATTTTCTGTGTTTGTGAATTGTGTGCGCAGTAGCCGCACGTGCATCAACAAAGTAGTGCCAAGCGTGCGCCTGTGTCATAAGTAAAGGGCCGGCTGGCTTGACCGTTAAAGGGTGCTGTAACCCCCAAAGTACACTCCAGTCCAAACCTAAAAAAAAATTATTTTCTGTGTTTGTGAATTGTGTGCGCAGTAGCCGCACGTGCATCAACAAAGTAGTGCCAAGCGTGCGCCTGTGTCATAAGTAAAGGGCCGGCTGGCTTGACCGTTAAAGGGTGCTGTAACCCCCGAAAGTACACTCCAGTCCAAACCAAAAAAAAATTATTTTCTGTGTTTGTGAATTGTGTGCGCAGTAGCCGCACGTGCATCAACAAAGTAGTGCCAAGCGTGCGCCTGTGTCATAAGTAAAGGGCCGGCTGGCTTGACCGTTAAGGGTGCTGTAACCCCCGAAAGTACACTCCAGTCCAAACCAAAAAAAAAATTATTTTCTGTGTTTGTGAATTGTGTGCGCAGTAGCCGCACGTGCATCAACAAAGTAGTGCCAAGCGTGCGCCTGTGTCATAAGTAAAGGGCCGACTGGCTTGACCGTTAAGGGTGCTGTAACCCCCGAAAGTACACTCCAGTCCAAACCAAAAAAAAAATTATTTTCTGTGTTTGTGAATTGTGTGCGCAGTAGCCGCACGTGCATCAACAAAGTAGTGCCAAGCGTGCACCTGTGTCATAAGTAAAGGGCCGGCTGGCTTGACCGTTAAGGGTGCTGTAACCCCCGAAAGTACACTCCAGTCCAAACCAAAAAAAAAATTATTTTCTGTGTTTGTGAATTGTGTGCGCAGTAGCCGCACGTGCATCAACAAAGTAGTGCCAAGCGTGCGCCTGTGTCATAAGTAAAGGGCCGGCTGGCTTGACCGTTAAGGGTGCTGTAACCCCCGAAAGTACACTCCAGTCCAAACCAAAAAAAAAATTATTTTCTGTGTTTGTGAATTGTGTGCGCAGTAGCCGCACGTGCATCAACAAAGTAGTGCCAAGCGTGCGCCTGTGTCATAAGTAAAGGGCCGGCTGGCTTGACCGTTAAGGGTGCTGTAACCCCCGAAAGTACACTCCAGTCCAAACCAAAAAAAAAATTATTTTCTGTGTTTGTGAATTGTGTGCGCAGTAGCCGCACGTGCATCAACAAAGTAGTGCCAAGCGTGCGCCTGTGCCATAAGTAAAGGGCCGGCTGGCTTGACCGTTAAAGGGTGCTGTAACCCCCAAAGTACACTCCAGTCCAAACCAAAAAAAAAATTATTTTCTGTGTTTGTGAATTGTGTGCGCAGTAGCCGCACGTGCATCAACAAAGTAGTGCCAAGCGTGCGCCTGTGTCATAAGTAAAGGGCCGGCTGGCTTGACCGTTAAAGGGTGCTGTAACCCCCGAAAGTACACTCCAGTCCAAACCAAAAAAAAATTATTTTCTGTGTTTGTGAATTGTGTGCGCAGTAGCCGCACGTGCATCAACAAAGTAGTGCCAAGCGTGCGCCTGTGTCATAAGTAAAGGGCCGGCTGGCTTGACCGTTAAGGGTGCTGTAACCCCCGAAAGTACACTCCAGTCCAAACCAAAAAAAAAATTATTTTCTGTGTTTGTGAATTGTGTGCGCAGTAGCCGCACGTGCATCAACAAAGTAGTGCCAAGCGTGCGCCTGTGTCATAAGTAAAGGGCCGGCTGGCTTGACCGTTAAAAAGTGCTGTAACCCCCGAAAGTACACTCCAGTCCAAACCAAAAAAAAATTATTTTCTGTGTTTGTGAATTGTGTGCGCAGTAGCCGCACGTGCATCAACAAAGTAGTGCCAAGCGTGCGCCTGTGTCATAAGTAAAGGGCCGGCTGGCTTGACCGTTAAGGGTGCTGTAACCCCCGAAAGTACACTCCAGTCCAAACCAAAAAAAAAATTATTTTCTGTGTTTGTGAATTGTGTGCGCAGTAGCCGCACGTGCATCAACAAAGTAGTGCCAAGCGTGCGCCTGTGTCATAAGTAAAGGGCCGGCTGGCTTGACCGTTAAAGGGTGCTGTAACCCCCAAAGTACACTCCAGTCCAAACCTAAAAAAAAATTATTTTCTGTGTTTGTGAATTGTGTGCGCAGTAGCCGCACGTGCATCAACAAAGTAGTGCCAAGCGTGCGCCTGTGTCATAAGTAAAGGGCCGGCTGGCTTGACCGTTAAAGGGTGCTGTAACCCCCGAAAGTACACTCCAGTCCAAACCAAAAAAAAATTATTTTCTGTGTTTGTGAATTGTGTGCGCAGTAGCCGCACGTGCATCAACAAAGTAGTGCCAAGCGTGCGCCTGTGTCATAAGTAAAGGGCCGGCTGGCTTGACCGTTAAGGGTGCTGTAACCCCCGAAAGTACACTCCAGTCCAAACCAAAAAAAAAATTATTTTCTGTGTTTGTGAATTGTGTGCGCAGTAGCCGCACGTGCATCAACAAAGTAGTGCCAAGCGTGCGCCTGTGTCATAAGTAAAGGGCCGGCTGGCTTGACCGTTAAAGGGTGCTGTAACCCCCGAAAGTACACTCCAGTCCAAACCAAAAAAAAATTATTTTCTGTGTTTGTGAATTGTGTGCGCAGTAGCCGCACGTGCATCAACAAAGTAGTGCCAAGCGTGCGCCTGTGTCATAAGTAAAGGGCCGGCTGGCTTGACCGTTAAAGGGTGCTGTAACCCCCGAAAGTACACTCCAGTCCAAACCAAAAAAAAATTATTTTCTGTGTTTGTGAATTGTGTGCGCAGTAGCCGCACGTGCATCAACAAAGTAGTGCCAAGCGTGCGCCTGTATCATAAGTAAAGGGCCGGCTGGCTTGACCGTTAAAGGGTGCTGTAACCCCCAAAGTACACTCCAGTCCAAACCTAAAAAAAAATTATTTTCTGTGTTTGTGAATTGTGTGCGCAGTAGCCGCACGTGCATCAACAAAGTAGTGCCAAGCGTGCGCCTGTGTCATAAGTAAAGGGCCGGCTGGCTTGACCGTTAAAGGGTGCTGTAACCCCCGAAAGTACACTCCAGTCCAAACCAAAAAAAAATTATTTTCTGTGTTTGTGAATTGTGTGCGCAGTAGCCGCACGTGCATCAACAAAGTAGTGCCAAGCGTGCGCCTGTGTCATAAGTAAAGGGCCGGCTGGCTTGACCGTTAAAGGGTGCTGTAACCCCCGAAAGTACACTCCAGTCCAAACCAAAAAAAAATTATTTTCTGTGTTTGTGAATTGTGTGCGCAGTAGCCGCACGTGCATCAACAAAGTAGTGCCAAGCGTGCGCCTGTGTCATAAGTAAAGGGCCGGCTGGCTTGACCGTTAAGGGTGCTGTAACCCCCGAAAGTACACTCCAGTCCAAACCAAAAAAAAAATTATTTTCTGTGTTTGTGAATTGTGTGCGCAGTAGCCGCACGTGCATCAACAAAGTAGTGCCAAGCGTGCGCCTGTGTCATAAGTAAAGGGCCGGCTGGCTTGATCGTTAAGGGTGCTGTAACCCCCGAAAGTACACTCCAGTCCAAACCAAAAAAAAAATTATTTTCTGTGTTTGTGAATTGTGTGCGCAGTAGCCGCACGTGCATCAACAAAGTAGTGCCAAACGTGCGCCTGTGTCATAAGTAAAGGGCCGGCTGGCTTGACCGTTAAGGGTGCTGTAACCCCCGAAAGTACACTCCAGTCCAAACCAAAAAAAAAATTATTTTCTGTGTTTGTGAATTGTGTGCGCAGTAGCCGCACGTGCATCAACAAAGTAGTGCCAACGTGCGCCTGTGTCATAAGTAAAGGGCCGGCTGGCTTGACCGTTAAGGGTGCTGTAACCCCCGAAAGTACACTCCAGTCCAAACCCAAAAAAAAATTATTTTCTGTGTTTGTGAATTGTGTGCGCAGTAGCCGCTCGTGCATCAACAAAGTAGTGCCAAGCGTGCGCCTGTGTCATAAGTAAAGGGCCGGCTGGCTTGACCGTTAAGGGTGCTGTAACCCCCGAAAGTACACTCCAGTCCAAACCAAAAAAAAAATTATTTTCTGTGTTTGTGAATTGTGTGCGCAGTAGCCGCACGTGCATCAACAAAGTAGTGCCAAGCGTGCGCCTGTGTCATAAGTAAAGAGCCGGCTGGCTTGACCGTTAAGGGTGCTGTAACCCCCGAAAGTACACTCCAGTCCAAACCTAAAAAAAAATTATTTTCTGTGTTTGTGAATTGTGTGCGCAGTAGCCGCACGTGCATCAACAAAGTAGTGCCAAGCGTGCGCCTGTGTCATAAGTAAAGGGCCAGCTGGCTTGACCGTTAAAGGGTGCTGTAACCCCCGAAAGTACACTCCAGTCCAAACCAAAAAAAAATTATTTTCTGTGTTTGTGAATTGTGTGCGCAGTAGCCGCACGTGCATCAACAAAGTAGTGCCAAGCGTGCGCCTGTGTCATAAGTAAAGGGCCGGCTGGCTTGACCGTTAAGGGTGCTGTAACCCCTGAAAGTACACTCCAGTCCAAACCTAAAAAAAAATTATTTTCTGTGTTTGTGAATTGTGTGCGCAGTAGCCGCACGTGCATCAACAAAGTAGTGCCAAGCGTGCGCCTGTGTCATAAGTAAAGGGCCGGCTGGCTTGACCGTTAAAGGGTGCTGTAACCTCCGAAAGTACACTCCAGTCCAAACCAAAAAAAAATTATTTTCTGTGTTTGTGAATTGTGTGCGCAGTAGCCGCACGTGCATCAACAAAGTAGTGCCAAGCGTGCGCCTGTGTCATAAGTAAAGGGCCGGCTGGCTTGACCGTTAAGGGTGCTGTAACCCCCGAAAGTACACTCCAGTCCAAACCTAAAAAAAAATTATTTTCTGTGTTTGTGAATTGTGTGCGCAGTAGCCGCACGTGCATCAACAAAGTAGTGCCAAGAGTGCGCCTGTGTCATAAGTAAAGGGCCGGCTGGCTTGACCGTTAAAGGGTGCTGTAACCCCCGAAAGTACACTCCAGTCCAAACCAAAAAAAAATTATTTTCTGTGTTTGTGAATTGTGTGCGCAGTAGCCGCACGTGCATCAACAAAGTAGTGCCAAGCGTGCGCCTGTGTCATAAGTAAAGGGCCGGCTGGCTTGACCGTTAAAGGGTGCTGTAACCCCCGAAAGTACACTCCAGTCCAAACCAAAAAAAAATTATTTTCTGTGTTTGTGAATTGTGTGCGCAGTAGCCGCACGTGCATCAACAAAGTAGTGCCAAGCGTGCGCCTGTGTCATAAGTAAAGGGCCGGCTGGCTTGACCGTTAAAGGGTGCTGTAACCCCCAAAGTACACTCCAGTCCAAACCCCAAAAAAATTATTTTCTGTGTTTGTGAATTGTGTGCGCAGTAGCCGCACGTGCATCAACAAAGTAGTGCCAAGAGTGCGCCTGTGTCATAAGTAAAGGGCCGGCTGGCTTGACCGTTAAAGGGTGCTGTAACCCACAAAGTACACTCCAGTCCAAACCAAAAAAAAAATTATTTTCTGTGTTTAGCCGCACGTATATATCAAATCGATATAACATAAATGGAGGACCAAACTTTCTCCGATAAAAATAAAATAGAGAAAGATCAAGAACCACTTCCTCCTAGTGCTGAAGCTGCTGCCACTAGTCATGACATAGACGATAACATGCCATCAACGTCGTCTGCCAAGGCCGATGCCCAATGTCATAGTAGAGGGCACATACAATCCCAAATGGCAAAGTTCAGGAAAATGACCTTGAAAAAGACATTTAAATCAGCTGAAGAGAAACGTAAACTTGCCAATATGCCATTTACGACACGGAGTGGCAAGGAACGGCTAAGGTCGATCCCTAGTATGTTCATGACTAGTGGTTCAGCTTCACATGACGATGGAAGCACTCCTCCCACTAAAAAAATCAAAAGAGTTAAGCTGGCAAAAGCACAGCGAAGAACTGTGCTTTCTAAGAAGATATCACAAATCCCCAAGGAGAGTCCAAGTGTGGTGGTGGTTGCGATGCCTGACCTTCCCAGCACTGGACGGGAAGAGGTGGCTCTTTCCACCATTTGCACGCCCCCTGCAAGTGCTGAAAGGAGCACCCACAGTCCACTTGCTGATATGCAAATTGAAGATGTCACTGTTGAAGTACAACAGGATGAGGATACTGGTGTAGCTGGCGCTGAGGAGGAAGTTGGCGAGGAGGATTCTGATGGTGATGTGGTTTGTTTAAATCAGGCTCCGGGGGAGACAGTTGTTGTCCGTGGGATGAAAAAGCCCATCACGGTCATGCCTGGGCAGAAGACCAAACATTCCACCTCTTTGGTCTGGCAATATTTCTATCCAAATCCGGACAACAACTGTCTTGCCATATGTACCATATGTAAAGGTGAAATAAGTAGGGGTAGGGACGTCAACCACCTAGGAACATCCTCCCTTATACGGCACCTGCAGCGCGTTCATAAAAAGTTACTGTCAAGTTCAGAAACTTTGGCTCAGACCGTAAGCAGTCCAGGGACACCTAAATCCCGTTGTCCTGTTGTATCCAAGCGCCTGCAAACCACACCGTCAACTCCCTCCTCGTCAATTTCCTCCTTAGTCAGGATCGGAAGTAGTCCTGCAGGCCATATCACTGGCATGACTGACTCTCCTATCCGGGATTCCTCCGGAGGATCCTGCATTGCTACGCCTACTGCTGCCGCTGCTGCTGTTGCTGCTGCTGCTGGGAGTCGTTCATCATCCCAGAGAGGAAGTAGGAACACCACTACTTTTACTAAACAATTGACCCTCCAACAGTCCTTAGCGAGGAGGATGAAGTACGACAGCAGTCATCCTGAAGCAAAACGTATAACTGAGGCCTTGACTGCTATGTTGGTGTTAGACGTGCGTCCGGTATCCGCCATTAGTGCAGTGGGATTTAGACAATTGATGGAGGTAGTGTGTCCCCGGTTCCAAATCCCGTCTAGATTCCACTTCACTAGGCAGGCGATACCGAGACTGTACAGAAACGTCAGAAAAAGTGTCCTCAGTGTCCTGAAAAATGCCGTTGTACACAATGTCCACTTAACCACGGACATGTGGACAAGTGGAACAGGGCAGACTAAGGACTATATGACTGTGACAGCCCACTGGGTAGATGTATCACCTTACGCAGCAACAGCAGCAGCGTCACCAGTAGCAGCATCTCAGAAACGCCAGCTCGTTACAAGGCAGGCTACGCTGTGTATCACCGGTTTCAGTAAGAGGCACACCGCCGACAACCTCTTAGAGAAACTGAGGGAAATCATCGCCCAGTGGCTTACCCCACTTAGACTCTCCTGGGGATTTGTGATATCTGACAACGCCACCAATATTGTGCGGGCATTACATCTGGGCAAATTCCAGCACGTCCCATGTTTTGCTCACACAATAAACTTGGTGGTGCAGAATTTTCTGAAAAGCGACAGGGGCGTGCAGGAGACGCTTTGGGTGGCCCGAAAAATTTCTGGCCACTTTCGCCATTCAGCGACTGCGTGCCGAAGACTGGAGCGCCAGCAAACACTCTTGAACCTGCCCCGCCATCACCTGAAGCAAGAGGTTGTGACGCGGTGGAACTCAACCCTCTATATGCTTCAGAGGATGGAGGAGCAGCAAAAGGCCATACAAGCCTATACATCCACCTATGACATAGGCAAAGGAGGGGGTATGCACCTGACTCAAGCGCAGTGGAGAATGATTTCCGTGTTGTGCAAGGTTCTTCAGCCCTTCGAACTTGCCACACGTGAAGTCAGTTCAGACACTGCCAGCTTGAGTCAGGTCATTCCCCTCATCAGGCTTTTGCAGAAGCAGCTGGAGAAAGTGAAGGAGGAGCTAAGACGGAGCGATTCCGCTCGGCATGTGGGACTTGTGGATGAAGCCCTTCATTCGCTTTGCCAGGATTCCAGGGTGGTCAATCTGTTGAAATCAGACCACTACATTTTGGCCACCGTGCTCGATCCTAGGTTTAAAGCCTATGTGGTGTCTCTCTTTCCGGCCGCCACAAGCCTGCAGAGGTGCAAAGACCTGCTGGTGAACACACTGTCAGCTGAAGCGGAACGTGACACGTCAACGGCTCCTTCTTCATTTTCTCCCGCAACTGGGGCTGCCAGGAAAAAACTTAGGTATCCTAAGCAACCCGCTGGCGGTGATGCAGGGCAGGCAGGACCAAGTTTGGACATCTGGTCCGGACTGAAGGACCTGGCAACAATTTCTGACATGTCTACTGTCACTGCATATGATACTGTCACCATTGACAGAATGGTGGAGGATTACATCGGTGACAGCATCCAAGTAGGCATGTCAGACAGTCCATACCTGTACTGGCAGGAAAAAGAGGCAATTTGGAGGCCCCTGTACAAACTGGCTCTATTTTACCTGAGTTGCCCCCCCTCCAGTGTGTACTCCGAAAGAGTGTTTAGTGCAGCCGGGAACCTTGTCAGCGAAAGGCGTAGGAGGTTGCTTCCACAGAATGTGGAGAAGATGATGTTCATCAAAATGAATTATCAGCTCTTCCAGGGAGACCAGCCTCCAGAACGTACAGAGGGACCTGTGGTGGTGGATTCAAGTGGGGACGAGTTAATACTTTGTGAGGATGAGGATGTACACACTGAAGAGGGTGAGGAATCGGTGGATGAGGAGGATGAGGATGACATCTTGCCTCCGTAGAGCCAGTTTGTGCAGGGACACATTAATTGCCAGCTTGTTTTGTGGGGGCCCAAACGAACCAATCATTTCAGCCACAGTTGTGTGGCAGACCCTGGCGCTGAAATGATTGATTTGTTAAAGTGTGCATGTCCTGTTTATACAACATAAGGGTGGGTGGGAGGGCCCAAGGACAATTCCATCTTGCACCTCTTTTTTTCTTTGCATTATGTACAGTTTGGGGCCTAGTTTTTCTAACTGCCATCCTGTCTGCCACTGCAGTGTCACTCCTAGATGGGTCACGTGTTTGTGCCGCCCACTCGTGTCGCTTAGCATAGTCATCCAGCTACCTCGGTGCAACCTTTTGGACATAAAAACACTATTGTGAGGTGTGAGGTGTTCAGAATAGACTGGAAATGAGTGGAAATTAAGGTTATTGAGGTTAATAATAGCATAGGAGCAGAAAAACCTACAAATTCTGTGATTTTAGCTGTTTTTATGCTTTTTTTCAAAAAAATACAGATCCAAAACACAAAACCCAGAACCCAAAACACGGAAGGGTGGTTTTGGCAAAACCAATCCAGATCCAAAACACGAAGAAAGATCCAGATCCAAAACCAAAACACAAAACACGAAAAGTGGCCGGTGCACACCCCTACTTTAAACATCAAATAAAAAAATGTCTATTTAGCCCCAGAAACACAACTTCAATGTTGATTTTAAATCGTTCAAACCTGATTGAAATCGACCTATAGTAAATATACCCCAGATACCTCCGACTGACCAAAAGGGAGGCTATTTATATATATGTGCTTAAGTACACAGGTTCCATATGGCCTTAATGAAGGGATAGCTACTGTATTGCAATCTTTTTAGGGCATTACAAAAAATACATCCCTTTTAACTAAAACTTTTTGTTGCTGCTAGATTATTTTCTTTTATAATATGGTGAACCAACCTATTATTTTATTTTGTATGATTCTAGTTGAGAAATAATACACTAGTTTATATAATGTGGAAACTACTGTATTTTTATTCCTATATTGCTTTTATCCTTATCTCGATTTACTGTATATCTATGGCATAGTGTTGTGATTTCTATCAAATGGTGAAAAAATGTTTTTGTAGTTTGACGGCAGGAACCTATGCTATCTACAGATGGTGTTGGTTCCCAGAGCCTGCTTCTTATGGGAGGAGGTCCATGTTGCGAGGAGGGAACCGTGATCCAAGTCGGCAGTGGTAGGGACCACAAGGACAGCTGCTATTTGGAGCAGCAATCCCCGCGCCGGAGCAATATGGAATTGCTTTAGTAATATGGTATATGATGTATAGGAATCGGTATGATATACTGGCGATCAGAAGACTGACAGGGGCCGGTAAGTAGCCTAACCCTCCCCCTAAACCCCATAACCCTCCCCCGGTGGTGCCTAACCCTAAGTTTACCCTGGTGGTGCCTAAACCTAACCCCCCCTTCCCGCACCCTAAACCTAGCCCTCCCTGGTCAGTACCTAACCCTAACCCACCCTAGCAGGTACCTAAACCTAACCCCCCTATCCCCTGACTAACCCTAACCCGCATACTTACCTTCGGGATGCTAGTGTCGGTATCTTGATCCCTTTGGGATGCCAGAGTCAGCTTTCTGACGGGCGTTGGATTCCGGCATCGGTATCCCATCCGCCGGCATCTTGACTGGATCCCGATGTATATATGCATGAATTTGGCTACACTATTCAAGCATCTTTTGTGACTTTCTACACCATGACTGCTCTCTGTAAGACCTAGATCCTGTAATAACATGAGAACAAGTATAGATACAGATGGGCATTGGTAAGATGGCCACAAGCACTCAGCAAGTGTACCAATGTGTATTTTGCTACTTTCATCAGGGTGCAATGCACATAGGCCCTCATTCAGAGCCGCTCGTTAGCGGCAGTACGCTCGTTCCGAGCGATGTTTGCACATCTGCGCATGCGTACGGTTTTTAGTACGCATGCGCGAACCAGTCAGTGCGGCCAAAAATCGTTGGTACGCAATATAGCGAGTGCCTGCTATTTTGAATGACAGAATGAGGCGTATGTGGGTGGTAACAGGGGAAGGTGCTTGAAAATGGGGAGTGGAGATCCGAACGCAGGCGTGCTTAAAGGTCAAAACGGGCGTTTTATGGGTGTGTATATTTAAAACAGCAGCGTCATTGTTCATGTCACTGGGTTATTTTATAGCCAGAACTGCTCGCAAATTTGTGGTAGCAAACACCAACCACAAGAATAGCGAGCAGTTCATACGCTGGTCGATGTACTCGATTAATCTAATAAATAGCGGACATGACGTAGGATGCGAGCGGCCAGGGGGCGTTTTTAACAAATAAACGAGCGTATGTTTTGCTCGCTCGTTCAGACTTAGAGGTGTGAACAGACTACAATGTGCGTACGGATCATTTGAATAGCCACCCCTTGTTTTTAAACGAACGACCGCAAATAGCGAACGGCTCTGAATGAGGGCCATAGTTTTTCCGCTGACATAGCAGCATGTATGATCGGATTCATGGTCGACTGTGCATGGTTCTGTTCAGCAGCAGACAAGCAAGCATCTGTGAGAGCCATGGTGGCAGATGCGACCCATGTGCAGCCTACATTTCCAGCTACAGTGTGTGCATGTCAGACACTAATCCAACTCCAAATCATGGTATTGTATTACAATAATTCTATGACACATGGGCTAAATAATCTTACAGGTGTCTCATAAGATTTTTCAATTGTTTCAGTCTCTGATATTTCTTGTTTCCTAAGGAAAAAATTAAATATACAGCCATTAGAAGATGGGTAGACGATGATAAATGATTGCTTATAATCACCAACAATACATAGATAGGCTATTTAAACAATACTTATTCAGCATTAAGGGCCCTAATGTGCACCAAGAAATTATTCAATCACACAATGGTACCATGCTGTGTGGCCATGTATGCCTGCCCTCTCTCATTAACAACATTTTTTGCCCAAGAACTGCCGCTCACTGGATTTTTTCTGTTTTGTGGACCATTCTCTGTAACTGTAGAGACTGTTGTGCTTAAAAATCAAAGGTATTAACCCATATCTGAGATACTCAAACCACCCCATCTAGCACCAACAATCATTCCATGGTCAAAGGGCCTGATTCAGACCCGTTCGTTAACAAGCGATCGCTCAGAACGAGTGATGCTTTGTTATGTGTTTACGCATCACAGTGTGATTGCGCGAACTAGTATGAGCGATCGGAAAGCAATCGCTCGGCCAGCAGAGACAGCCCAGCTGAATGAGTGACAGGTCAGGCCGTTTGTGGGTGGTAACAGGGGTGGTAACCCTTTAACAGACAGACGCACGCTTTTCGCTGCTGCTTTGAGGATGCAGGTGGAATCTAGACGGGATTTGGAACCGGGGACACACTACCTCCATCAATTGTCTAAATCCCACTGCACTAATGGCGGATACTAGCAGTCAAGGCCTCAGTTATACGTTTTGCTTCAGAATGACTGCTGTCGTACTTCATCCTCCTCGCTAAGCACTGTTGGAGGGTCAATTGTTTAGTAAAAGTGGTGGTGTTCCTACTTCCTCTCTGGGATGATGAACAACTCCCAGCAGCAGCAACAGCACTAGGAGGAAGTGGTTTTTGATCTTTCCCTATTTTATTTTTATCGGATAAAGTTTGGTCCTCCATTTATGTTATATTGATATATACGTGCGACTAAGGCGCACACACACACAGAAAATAATTTTTTATTTTTGTTGGAGAAGAGTGCACTTTGGCCCTCATTCAGAGCCATATGCTCTGAGCAGAGCGCATGCTCTGAATGAGGGCCGCCCTCCTAAAAAATGGAGCATCCTCCTGGACGCTCGTATAGCTGTGGGTCACCACCCACAGCATATACGAGCGTGCAGTTTGATGGCCGCGATGGACGTGACCATCGCGACCATTGAAACTGCGAGCCGGAGCCTGCGGTTGAGGTTTTCAACCGCAAGCTCCGGAGTGATTTTGGCTCAATCAGAGCCAAAATCACTCCCACTGACATCACTAGTGATGTCAGTGGGCCGGCTTCTGACGGGAGGCGTTCCCGTGGGAACGCCCCCGTCAGGGAGGCACGCCCCCGGCACGCCCACCAAAGGGGGCGTGCTGTCAATCAACATCGACAGCACTCCCCCTTTGATCAGACACAACGAGCGAAGGACTTTCCTTCGCTCGTCGCGTCTGGCGCATGCGCACGATGGAGCTCCCTCCATCGTGCGCATGCTCAGTTCAGAACATCGACCCACTTGCGAGCGGACAGCCGCTCGCGAGTGGGTCTGAATCAGGGCCTTTGTGAGTTACACCACCCTTTAAGAAATGAGCCAGCCGGCCCTTTACTTATGGGACACAGGCGCACGCTTGGCGCTGCTCCTTTGTTGATGCACGTGCAGCCACAGTGCACACAATTCACAAACACAGAAAATATTTTTTTATTTTGCTTGGATTGCACTTTGGGGGTTACAGCACCCTTTAACGGTCAAGCCAGCCGGCCCTTTACTTATGACACAGGCGCACGCTTGGCACTACTTTGTTGATGCACTTGCGGCTACTGTGCACACAATTCACAAATACAGAAAAAATATTTATTTTTTTTGCACTTGGGGGGAGCACCCCTTATGGACAGAGCACCCCCTGGACAACACTATAGCACCCCTTTAGGACTGGGACACTGCACAGGACTTTGGTGTGGACACAGCCCCTATGGAGAACTGACTGCACAACACAGTCCAGCCAGCCCCTATGGACTTTGGAGGAGTGGACACAGCCCCTATGGACAACAGCAGCACAGCACAACACAGCCAGCCCCTATGGACTTTGGAGTGGACACAGCCCCTATGGACAACAGCAGCACAGCACAACACAGCCAGCCCCTATGGACTTTGGAGGAGTGGACACAGCCCCTGTGGACAACAGCAGCACAGCACAACACAGCCAGCCCCTATGGACTTTGGAGGAGTGGACACAGCCCCTATGGACAACAGCAGCACAGCGCAGCACAGCACAACACTACACTACACAGCCCAGCCAGCCCTAACTCCCACCCTCCCTCTTCACTGTCCACAGCCGAGTAAGAAAAGG
Organism: Taudactylus pleione; assembly: GCA_031769625.1. Taxonomy (NCBI): domain Eukaryota; kingdom Metazoa; phylum Chordata; class Amphibia; order Anura; family Myobatrachidae; genus Taudactylus; species Taudactylus pleione. The sequence continues at coordinate 4,983,729 of JAUIMM010000016.1, read as the reverse complement.
GCGCCGACGCGGGTACCTTATATAGAATCCAAAACCCGCGAGACCCGGAAGGCGGGATGATGACGTTTTGCCTCGATTTCAGATCGGAGTCAGGCGGGAAAAGTCGAGCCTGACTTGGATCGGCCTCGGATCGGGGGGGCTCGGGGGGCTTCGGATTTCAGAAATCCGAACCCGCTCACCCCTAATATATATATATATACAGTCACGTCCATAAATATTGGGACATTGACAGAATTTTCATATTTTGCCCTCTATTCACCACCACAATGGCTTTGAAATGAAACAAACAAGATGTGCTTTAACTGCAGACTTTCAGATTTAATTTGAGGGTAATTACATCCAAATCAGGTGAACGGTGTAGGAATTACAACAGTTTCTATATGTGCCTCCCACTTTTTAAGGGGCCAAAAGTAATGGGACTATCAACTCAAAAGCTATTTCATGGACAGGTGTGGGCTATTCCCTCGTTATTTCATTATCAATTAAGCAGGTAAAAGGTCTGGAGTTGATTCTAGGTGTGACATTTACATTTGGAATCAGTTGCTGTCGACTCTCAATATGAGATCCAAAGAGCTGTCACTGTCAGTGAAGCAAGCCATCATTAGGCTGAAAAATCAAACAAACTCATCAGAGAGATAGCAAAAACATTAGGTGTGGCCAAATCAACTGTTTGGAACATTTTTAAAAAGAAAGAACGCACCGGAGAGCTCAGCAACACTAAAAGTTGTTTTCCGTGGAAGACCACGGAAAACAACTGTGGTGGATGACAGAAGAATTATTTCCCTGGTGAAGAAAAACCCCTTCACAAATGGCCAAATCAAGAACACTCTCCAGGAGGTAGGTGTATATGTGTCAAAGTCAACAATCAAGAGAAGACTTCACAAGAGTGAATATAGAGGGTTCACCACAAGATGTAAACCATTGGTGAGCCACAAAAACAGAAAGACCAGATTAGCGTTTGCCAAACAACATCTAAAAAAACCATTACAGTTCTGGAACAACATCCTATGGACAGATGAGACAAAGATCAACTTGTACCACAGTGATGGGAAGAGAAGAGTATGGAGAAGGAAAGGAACTGCTTATGATCCAAAACATACCACCTCATCAGTGAAGCATGGTGGCGGCAGTGTCATGGCGTGGGCATGTATGGCTGCCAATGGAACTGGTTCCCTTGTATTTATTGATGAGGTGACTGCTGACCAAAGCAGCAGAATGAATTCTGAAATGTTTTGGGCAATATTATATGCTCATATTCAGTCAAATGCTTCAGAACTCATTGGACGGTGCTTCACAGTGCAGATGGACAATGACCCGAAGCATACTGCAAAAGCAACCAAAAAGTTTTTTAAGGCTAAAAAGTGGAATATTATGCAATTACCAAGTCAATTCCCTGACCTGAATCCGACTGAGCATGCATTTCACTTGATGAAGACAAAACTGAAGGGAAAATGCCACAAGAACAAGCAGGAACTGAAGACATTTGCAGTAGAGGCCTGGCAGAGCATCACCAGGGATGAAACCCAGAGTCTGATGATGTCTATGCGTTCCAGACTTCAGGCTGTAATTGCCTGCAAAGGATTTGCAACAAAGTATTAAAAAGTGAAAGTTAGATTTAGGATTGTTTAGTTTGTCCCATTACTTTTGGCCTCTTAAAAAGTGGGAGGCACATATAGAAACCGTTGTAATTCCTACACCGTTCACCTGATACCCTCAAATTAAATCTGAAAGTCTGCAGTTAAAGCACATCTTGTTTGTTTCATTGCAAAGCCATTGTGGTGGTGACTAAAGGCCAAAATATGAAAATTCTGTAAATGTCCCAATATTTATGGACCTGACTGTATATATATCAATTTTTGTAGATATTTTGTCCTTTTTATACACATACTAGGGGTGTGCACCGGCCACTTTTCGTGTTTTGTGTTTTGGTTATGGATCTGGATCTTTCTTCGTGTTTTGGATCTGGATTGGTTTTGCCAAAACCACCCTTCCGTGTTTTGGGTTCTGGGTTTTGTGTTTTGGATCTGTATTTTTTTTTTTAAAAGCATAAAAACAGCTAAAATCACAGAATTTGTTGGTTTCTCTGCTCCTATGCTATTATTAACCTCAATAACCTTAATTTCCACTCATTTCCAGTCTATTCTGAACACCTCACACCTCACAATAGTGTTTTCATGTCCAAAAGGTTGCACCGAGGTAGCTGGATGACTATGCTAAGCGACACGAGTGGGCGGCACAAACACGTGACCCATCTAGGAGTGACACTGCAGTGGCAGACAGGATGGCAGTTAGAAAAACTAGGCCCCAAACTGTACATAATGCAAAGAAAAAAAAGAAGTGCAAGATGGAATTGTCCTTGGGCCCTCCCACCCACCCTTATGTTGTATAAACAGGACATGCACACTTTAACAAATCAATCATTTCAGCGCCAGGGTCTGCCACACAACTGTGGCTGAAATGATTGGTTCGTTTGGGCCCCCACAAAACAAGCTGGCAATTAATGTGTCCCTGCACAAACTGGCTCTACGGAGGCAAGATGTCATCCTCATCCTCCTCATCCACCGATTCCTCACCCTCTTCAGTGTGTACATCCTCATCCTCACAAAGTATTAACTCGTCCCCACTTGAATCCACCACCACAGGTCCCTCTGTACCTTCTGGAGGCTGGTCTGCCTGGAAGAGCTGATAATTCATTTTGATGAACATCATCTTCTCCACATTCTGTGGAAGCAACCTCCTACGCCTTTCGCTGACAAGGTTCCCGGCTGCACTAAACACTCTTTCGGAGTACACACTGGAGGGGGGGCAACTCAGGTAAAATAGAGCCAGCTTGTACAGGGGCCTCCAAATTGCCTCTTTTTCCTGCCAGTACAGGTATGGACTGTCTGACATGCCTACTTGGATGCTGTCACCGATGTAATCCTCCACCATTCTGTCAATGGTGACAGTATCATATGCAGTGACAGTAGACATGTCAGAAATTGTTGCCAGGTCCTTCAGTCCGGACCAGATGTCCAAACTTGGTCCTGCCTGCCCTGCATCACCGCCAGCGGGTTGCTTAGGATACCTAAGTTTTTTCCTGGCAGCCCCAGTTGCGGGAGAAAATGAAGAAGGAGCCGTTGACGTGTCACGTTCCGCTTCAGCTGACAGTGTGTTCACCAGCAGGTCTTTGCACCTCTGCAGGCTTGTGTCGGCCGGAAAGAGAGACACCACATAGGCTTTAAACCTAGGATCAAGCACGGTGGCCAAAATGTAGTGGTCTGATTTCAACAGATTGACCACCCTGGAATCCTGGCAAAGCGAATGAAGGGCTTCATCCACAAGTCCCACATGCCGAGCGGAATCGCTCCGTCTTAGCTCCTCCTTCACTTTCTCCAGCTGCTTCTGCAAAAGCCTGATGAGGGGAATGACCTGACTCAAGCTGGCTGTGTCTGAACTGACTTCACGTGTGGCAAGTTCGAAGGGCTGGAGAACCTTGCACAACACGGAAATCATTCTCCACTGCGCTTGAGTCAGGTGCATACCCCCTCCTTTGCCTATGTCATAGGTGGATGTATAGGCTTGTATGGCCTTTTGCTGCTCCTCCATCCTCTGAAGCATATAGAGGGTTGAGTTCCACCGCGTCACAACCTCTTGCTTCAGGTGATGGCGGGGCAGGTTCAAGAGTGTTTGCTGGCGCTCCAGTCTTCGGCACGCAGTCGCTGAATGGCGAAAGTGGCCAGAAATTTTTCGGGCCACCCAAAGCGTCTCCTGCACGCCCCTGTCGCTTTTCAGAAAATTTCTGCACCACCAAGTTTATTGTGTGAGCAAAACATGGGACGTGCTGGAATTTGCCCAGATGTAATGCCCGCACAATATTGGTGGCGTTGTCAGATATCACAAATCCCCAGGAGAGTCTAAGTGGGGTAAGCCACTGGGCGATGATTTCCCTCAGTTTCTCTAAGAGGTTGTCGGCGGTGTGCCTCTTACTGAAACCGGTGATACACAGCGTAGCCTGCCTTGTAACGAGCTGGCGTTTCTGAGATGCTGCTACTGGTGACGCTGCTGCTGTTGCTGCGTAAGGTGATACATCTACCCAGTGGGCTGTCACAGTCATATAGTCCTTAGTCTGCCCTGTTCCACTTGTCCACATGTCCGTGGTTAAGTGGACATTGTGTACAACGGCATTTTTCAGGACACTGAGGACACTTTTTCTGACGTTTCTGTACAGTCTCGGTATCGCCTGCCTAGTGAAGTGGAATCTAGACGGGATTTGGAACCGGGGACACACTACCTCCATCAATTGTCTAAATCCCACTGCATTAATGGCGGATACCGGACGCACGTCTAACACCAACATAGCAGTCAAGGCCTCAGTTATACGTTTTGCTTCAGGATGACTGCTGTCGTACTTCATCCTCCTCGCTAAGGACTGTTGGAGGGTCAATTGTTTAGTAAAAGTAGTGGTGTTCCTACTTCCTCTCTGGGATGATGAACGACTCCCAGCAGCAGCAACAGCAGCAGCGGCAGCAGTAGGCGTAGCAATGCAGGATCCTCCAGAGGAATCCCGGATAGGAGAGTCAGTCATGCCAGTGACATGGCCTGCAGGACTACTTCCGATCCTGACTAAGGAGGAAATTGACGAGGAGGGAGTTGACGGTGTGGTTTGCAGGCGCTTGGATACAACAGGACAACGGGATTTAGGTGTCCCTGGACTGCTTACGGTCTTAGCCAAAGTTTCTGAACTTGACAGTAACTTTTTATGAACGCGCTGCAGGTGCCGTATAAGGGAGGATGTTCCTAGGTGGTTGACGTCCCTACCCCTACTTATTTCACCTTTACATATGGTACATATGGCAAGACAGTTGTTGTCCGGATTTGGATAGAAATATTGCCAGACCAAAGAGGTGGAATGTTTGGTCTTCTGCCCAGGCATGACCGTGATGGGCTTTTTCATCCCACGGACAACAACTGTCTCCCCCGGAGCCTGATTTAAACAAACCACATCACCATCAGAATCCTCCTCGCCAACTTCCTCCTCAGCGCCAGCTACACCAGTATCCTCATCCTGTTGTACTTCAACAGTGACATCTTCAATTTGCATATCAGCAAGTGGACTGTGGGTGCTCCTTTCAGCACTTGCAGGGGGCGTGCAAATGGTGGAAAGAGCCACCTCTTCACGTCCAGTGCTGGGAAGGTCAGGCATCGCAACCACCACCACACTTGGACTCTCCTTGGGGATTTGTGATATCTTCTTAGAAAGCACAGTTCTTCGCTGTGCTTTTGCCAGCTTAACTCTTTTGATTTTTTTAGTGGGAGGAGGGCTTCCATCGTCATGTGAAGCTGAACCACTAGTCATGAACATACTAGGGATCGACCTCAGCCGTTCCTTGCCACTCCGTGTCGTAAATGGCATATTGGCAAGTTTACGTTTCTCTTCAGCTGATTTAAATGTCTTTTTCAAGGTCATTTTCCTGAACTTTGCCATTTGGGATTGTATGTGCCCTCTACTATGACATTGGGCATCGGCCTTGGCAGACGACGTTGATGGCATGTTATCGTCTATGTCATGACTAGTGGCAGCAGCTTCAGCACTAGGAGGAAGTGGTTCTTGATCTTTCTCTATTTTATTTTTATCGGAGAAAGTTTGGTCCTCCATTTATGTTATATCGATTTGATATATACGTGCGGCTAAACACAGAAAATAATTTTTTTTTTGGTTTGGACTGGAGTGTACTTTGTGGGTTACAGCACCCTTTAACGGTCAAGCCAGCCGGCCCTTTACTTATGACACAGGCGCACTCTTGGCACTACTTTGTTGATGCACGTGCGGCTACTGCGCACACAATTCACAAACACAGAAAATAATTTTTTTTTGGTTTGGACTGGAGTGTACTTTCGGGGGTTACAGCACCCTTAACGGTCAAGCCAGCCGGCCCTTTACTTATGACACAGGCGCACGCTTGGCACTACTTTGTTGATGCACGTGCGGCTACTGCGCACACAATTCACAAACACAGAAAATAATTTTTTTTTTGGTTTGGACTGGAGTGTACTTTGTGGGTTACAGCACCCTTTAACGGTCAAGCCAGCCGGCCCTTTACTTATGACACAGGCGCACTCTTGGCACTACTTTGTTGATGCACGTGCGGCTACTGCGCACACAATTCACAAACACAGAAAATAATTTTTTTTTGGTTTGGACTGGAGTGTACTTTCGGGGGTTACAGCACCCTTAACGGTCAAGCCAGCCGGCCCTTTACTTATGACACAGGCGCACGCTTGGCACTACTTTGTTGATGCACATGCGGCTACTGCGCACACAATTCACAAACACAGGAAATAATTTTTTTTTGGTTTGGACTGGAGTGTACTTTCGGGGGTTACAGCACCCTTTAACGGTCAAGCCATCCGGCCCTTTACTTATGACACAGGCGCACGCTTGGCTCTACTTTGTTGATGCACGTGCGGCTACTGCGCACACAATTCACAAACACAGAAAATAATTTTTTTTTTGGTTTGGACTGGAGTGTACTTTCGGGGGTTACAGCACCCTTAATGGTCAAGCCAGCCGGCCCTTTACTTATGACACAGGTGCACGCTTGGCACTACTTTGTTGATGCACGTGCGGCTACTGCGCACACAATTCACAAACACAGAAAATAATTTTTTTTTTTGTTTGGACTGGAGTGTACTTTCGGGGGTTACAGCACCCTTAACGGTCAAGCCAGCCGGCCCTTTACTTATGACACAGGCGCACGCTTGGCACTACTTTGTTGATGCACGTGCGGCTACTGCGCACACAATTCACAAACACAGAAAATAATTTTTTTTTTGGTTTGGACTGGAGTGTACTTTCGGGGGTTACAGCACCCTTAACGGTCAAGCCAGCCGGCCCTTTACTTATGACACAGGCGCACGCTTGGCACTACTTTGTTGATGCACGTGCGGCTACTGCGCACACAATTCACAAACACAGAAAATAATTTTTTTTTGGTTTGGACTGGAGTGTACTTTCGGGGGTTACAGCACCCTTAACGGTCAAGCCAGCCGGCCCTTTACTTATGACACAGGCGCACGCTTGGCACTACTTTGTTGATGCACGTGCGGCTACTGCGCACACAATTCACAAACACAGAAAATATTTGTTTTTTGGTTTGGACTGGAGTGTACTTTTGGGGGTTACAGCACCCTTTAACGGTCAAGCCAGCCGGCCCTTTACTTATGACACAGGCGCACGCTTGGCACTACTTTGTTGATGCACGTGCGGCTACTGCGCACACAATTCACAAACACAGAAAATATATTATTTTTTTAGCACTTGGGGGGAGCGCCCCTGATGGACAGAGCACCCCCTGGACAACACTACAGCTCTCCTTTAGGACTGGGACACTGCACAGGACTTTGGAGTGGACACAGCCCCTATGGAGAACTGACTGCACAACACAGTCCAGCCAGCCCCTATGGACTTTGAAGTAGTGGACACAGCCCCTATTAACAACAGCAGCACAGCACAACACAGCCAGCCCCTATGGACTTTGAAGTAGTGGACAACAGCAGCACTACACTACACTACACTACACAGCCCTAACTCCCACCCTCCCTCTTCACTGTCCACAGCCGAGTGAGAAAATGGCGCCGACGCGGGTACCTTATATAGGATCCAAAACCCGCGAGACTCGGAAGGCGGGATGATGACGTTTTGCCTCGATTTCAGATCCGAGTCAGGCGGGAAAAGTCGAGCCTGACTCGGATCGGACTCGGATCGGGGGGGCTCGGGGGGGTTCGGATTTTAGAAATCCGAACCCGCTCACCCCTAACACATACACACATTTGCCGTGACTGTACACATTTTACTTTCATAAAATCCTCAATCAAAATGGATTTATTTGATATCAGTAATATTTAGTCAAATATAAAATGAAAACAGACCTCTAATATATAACTGTATTAGTTACAGTAGAATAAATATTCATCCCTTTTGCTAATGTTCTGATTTAATGCTGATGCTGCACTAATATGATGCAAGATGGATAGAAAGCAAAAAAACAGATGACTAACAAAATCACATGAAGTTTTCAGTTAATGCTTATCTGCCCATTTCTGTATTTTGCAAAATGTTCTTAAGCTATTGTCTAGCTGGACAAATCGGCCTGAAAATTGTCTTATTCTCAAAAAACTGGTGTGCTAGCATATAATAATATCTTGTGGTATAAGCATTACCAAATATGGACTTAAAATGTAATAATTCTAACATATAAACCACTATTTCAATAACAAAAGGATAATGCTACTCTCTCCTCTGACAGTTACACATTGCTGTATGCTAGCAAACCATATCATAGATGGATATATCTAGTTTAAATTAAAATAATAACAGCAAATCTCTGACCAACTCACACTAAGGGCCTGATTCAGACCCACTCGCGAGCGGCTGTCCGCTCGCAAGTGGGTAGATGTTATGGACTGAGCATGCGCACGACGGAGGGAGCTCCGTCGTGCGCATGCGCCTGATGCGACGAGCGAAGGAAAGTCCTTCGCTCGTTGTGTCCGATCAAAGGGGGCGTGCTGTCAATGTTGATTTACAGCACGCCCCCTTTGGTGGGCGTGCCGGGGGCGTGCCTCCCTGACGGGGGCGTTCCCACGGGAACGCCTCCCGTCAAAAGCCAGCCCACTGACATCACTAGTGATGTCAGTGGGTGTGATTTTGGCTCTGATAGAGCCAAAATCACTCCGGAGCTTGCGGTTGAAAACCTCAACCGCAGGCTCCGGCTCGCAATTTCGATGGTCGCGATGGTCACGACCATCACGGCCATCACAATGCACGCTCGTATAGCCTGTGGGTGGTGACCCACAGCTATACGAGCGTCCAGGAGGACCCTCCATGAAATTGGAGCCCGGCCCTCATTCAGAGCGTGCGCTCTGCTCAGAGCGTACGGCTCTGAATGAGGGCCTAAATCCAGTTCATGTGATAATTCTGTTGCACAAAGATACAGAATAAGTGAGCCCTACTGCAATCAGTTATTTTCAGAGATCACATTATTAGATTATTAAAATTCACCTATGTGCAATAAATATGTATGAATTGATTAAAATGAATATACCTGTTTGTGAGAGGTGCCACAAGTTGTTAAGGTGCCTACACACTTGGCAATGTGCTCACGATGTACGATTTCCCTTGAACTCTCCCCCGGCAGTCCCCTGCAGTCTACACACGATTTGGAGTAAAATATGTCCAATCTGATTTAAGATCTATCGTGCATGCAGTGGATTGTGTACCAGATTGGCAAATCTGCCCTACAGCACGGCATATCTGAAGATGCGATGTGCGACCAGCGGGGACCCACGATTTTGGCATTTTTTACACGATCTGTCATTCCAATGCGTCGGAATCGGCCAGATCATGTAATAAATTACCAAGTGTGTAGGCACCTTAAAGGCCCAAATTGTGAAAGCCCAGAATGCCCAGAGCAGGCTCCCTAGGTCAAAGTTCTGCCCGGCGCACTCCGCCATGAGGACCGACTGGGACGCCAACCACTCCATTAGGCATCCTAGACCAATTGCCACCCCTCTGCAATGTTTTCATTCAAATCCATCCAGTGGAAGGCCCAGAATAGGCTCCCCTGGTCAAAGTTCTGCCCAGCATACACCAACGGGAGGTGTGCCAGGGACCTCAACCCCCCATTATGTCTTCTGGGATCTAGTGTTACCACCCTGTGAAGTTTTCGTCCAAATTATATGATGCCATCCAAATCCATCCAGTGGAAGGCCCGGAACAGGCTTCCTGGGTCAAAGTTCTGCCTGGTGCACTCCGACGTGAGGTCCGGTTGGGACCTCAGCGACTACATTAGACATTCTATACCAATGTGAAGTGAAGTTTTCATCCAAATCCATTTAGTGGAAGGCCCAGACTAGGCTCCCCGGGTCAAAGTTCTGCCCAGCGTACACCAACGGAAGGTCCGACCAGGACAACTCCCTAGTGTGTCTTTTGGGCTCCAATGTTACCAATCTGTGAAGTTTTCATCTAAATCCATCCAGTGGAAGACTTAGAACAGGCTCCCTGGGTCAAAGTTCTACACAGCATTCACCTATGGGATGCCCGACTGGGGCCCTAACCCCCATAAAATCTGGCCAGGATCTCCAACTGAACCACCTCGCATTAGTTTCATCCAAATCGGTGCAGGGCTGTTTAAATGCATAACCAAACAAACAATAAACAAACAAACAGACCAATGAATTTTATATATAAGATGCGACTGTGGCTAAGGCGCACACAAACACAGAAAATATTTTTTCATTTTTGTTGGAGACTAGTGCACTTTGTGGGTTACACCAACCTTTAAGAAATGAGCCAGCCGGCTCTTTACTTATGGGACACAGGCGCACGCTTGGCGCTGCTCCTTTGTTGATGCACGTGCAGCTACACCCCACACAATTGACAAAGACAGAAAAAAAAGAAGAATTTTTTATTCTTTGTGGAGGTCACTTTGAGGGTTACACCACCCTTTAACAGACAGACACACGCTTGTCGCTGCTGCTTTGAGGATGCACGTACAGTGCAGACAATTCACAAACACAGAAGAAAATGTTTTATTTTTGTTGGAGTGCACTTTGGGGGTTACACCACCCTTTAACAGTCAAGCCAGCTGGCCTTTTACCTATGACACAGGCACACGCTTGGCGCTACTTTGTTGATGCACGTGCGGCTACTGCGCACACAATTCACAAACACAAAAAAATATATTTTCTTATTTTTTTGGGAGTGCACTTTGGGGGTTACAGCACCCTTTAACGGTCAAGCCAGCCAGCCCTTTACTTATGACACAGGCGCACGCTTGGCGCTGCTCCTTTGTTGATGCACGTGCAGCCACAGTGCAAACAATTCACAAACACAGAAAATATTTTTTTATTTGGTTTGGAGTGCACTTTGGGGGTTACAGCACCCTTTAACGGTCAAGCCAGCCGGCCCTTTACCTATGACACAGGCGCACGCTTGGCGGTACTTCACACAATTCACAAACACAAAAAAATATAATTTTTTATTTTTTTTGGAGTGCACTTTGGGGGTTACAGCACCCTTTAACAGACAAGCCAGCTGGCCCTTTACTTATGGGACACAGGCGCACGCTTGGCGCTGCTCCTTTGTTGATGCACGTACAGCCACAGTGCACACAATTCACAAACGCAGAAAATATTTTTTTATTTGGTTTGGAGTGCACTTTGGGGGTTACAGCACCCTTTAACGGTCAAGCCAGCCGGCCCTTTACTTATGACACAGGCGCACGCTTGGCGCTACTTTGTTGATGCACGTGCAGCTACTGCGCACACAATTCACTAAGAAAAAATATTTATTTTTTTTGCACTTGGGGGGAGCACCCCTGATGGACAGAGCACCCCCTGGACAACACTACAGCACCCCTTTAGGACTGGGACACTGCACAGGACTTTGGAGTGGACACAGCCCCTATGGACAACTGACTGCACAACACAGTCCAGCCAGCCCCTATGGACTTTGGAGGAGTGGACACAGCCCCTATGGACAACAGCAGCACAGCACAACACACCCAGCCACTATGGACTTTGGAGGAGTGGACACAGCCCCTATGGACAATAGCAGCACAGCACAACACAGCCAGCCCCTATGGACTTTGGAGGAGTGGACACAGCCCCTATGGACAACAGCAGCACAGCACAACACTATACTGCACGACACAGCCCAGCCAGCCCTAACTCCCACCCTCCCTCTTCACTGTCCACAGCCGAGTGAGAAAATGGCGCCGACGCGGGTACCTTATATAGAATCCAAAACCCGCGAGACCCAGAAGGCGGGATGATGACGTTTTGCCTCGATTTCAGATCCGAGTCAGGCCGGAAAAGTCGAGCCTGACTCGGATCGGCCTCGGATCGGGGGTGTTCGGATTTCAGAAATCCGAACCCGCTCACCCCTAATTGAAATATGCCTTTTCCCTCTCTGTTTTGGGTACATCTTTATGTCTGTTGGGCGATTGGTGACCTAGAGGAAATTGGAAGGAGAGAGGAGATTATCCCTGGATGGTGGCGTACACACATATGAATGATTGGAAATTGAGATGAGAGAGAGACGTTAAACAGAATATCAAAGAGGAACTTGACTTTTATTATTTATTCCATTGCTGATATTGCACCAGTGGGAGGTTTCCGTTTTCCATACATACTGTTGTTAGTTGTCCTGGGCAGCACCCCCCAAAGTCATTTAAATTCATGATTTTAATACAGTACATTTAATTTGTGGCATTCTGATTACTTGTGCAGAAGTCACTCCCATTTCCCTCACCTATTTTTTCTATTTGCGAATCACAGCAGTTTGTCAAATATGTTCTGCTAGAGACAGACAAGAAGCACCAGGGCTGATCAGAAGAGTCCCTGGCTGTATGTGAATGTTGGAACTCTGTGTAATACTGCAGATGGTAAGAGTCACAGGTGACGGATCCCTATAAAGAAATAGGGCATTGCTACAAATTATAAACCTGTAAATCCCTTTCAGTTAGGGATCTGCGCCGACCCCTGTGTTTTTGTTTTGGATCCGGATTCATCTTCGTGTTTTGGTTTTGTAAAACCACCCTCACGTGTTTTGGTTTTGGATCAGTACCCCAAAGTGTTTCCGAACTCTGACTCGGTTTGACCTGGAACCCCTAAATTAAGTTATTGTCAGTTCTCTGGTAACCAAACCCGCACATCTCTACTTTTAATATGATGCAGATATTACTTTGCCTTTTTGTTTCTGTAAAAAACATTTATAAATACATGGAGCTGTGATATTGGATAAAAGAACTGAAGACCTGTGTTAGGATGTGTGCAGCAGATGTAGTCAAGACTATAAAGTAAACAATTTTTAAAAAAAGCCGAGCTATAATGTATGTGATATGTGATGTGAAAAAAAAATATGAATCCTAAAAAAGATAAAATGTTACACTTGATTGCTGCAGAAATAACCTTGCATTAAAAAAAACAACATTGTTTAAATTATTTTATTAATGATTGAGACTGGGTGAACTAGGTAAACGGCAACCGGGTATATATACAGGAAGAGGTAACGCAGGCTTGGTGAGCCTAACTAGCCCTATCCTTACCCCAATGCTTCCCTCCAATCCTCTGTCCTCCTATCTTAGGTCCCGTGTTGGACGTTCAGTGTCGGCATGCTCTACGCCGGTCTGATAACTACATCCCGTATCACCACTGCTATATTTGAGGGGTATGATGTTACCTTACATCAGGGCGCATACCACCACTGCCACCGGTGCGCTACAACACCCAATGATACCCTACTGCTCAAGGCTGCATCATTACTATTGTTTATACACCTGGTATAGCTCTGTGTCATATGCTCAAAATAGAACTGCCCGTGGGGTTGACCAGGTATCGTCCAAAGAGAGGTATGACTCCCCAGGTTTTTGCAGCAAATCTGGATATCTCTGCAGTTTTGGGTGCATGTGAAGATCCTTGTTCCCTAGTTCATTACTATAGTAGGCCTGTGATGGCTGCATTGGATATTATTGCCCCTGTGCATATACGACCTCGCATTCCACACCATTAAGCTCATTGATGTGACAACAGTGTTAGAGAGCTCAAGAAAAGGACTTGAAAGACAATGGAGGAAGACTAAGCTGGCAGAGGATAAGCTAAAGTTCATTAAGCATATTGAAGAATATCAATCCAAAATCGCTCATAAGAAAACAGAGTTCCTGTCAAATGAGATCACAGCTGCAAACAATAGGCCAACTCAGCTTTTCAGTGGAGATGCTTTGCAAAACAGCATGTCTGCAACCTGATGAAACCCTCTCCCAGTCAAGATGCAATGAGTTTGCAAACATCTTTGCAGATAAAGTAATCTCTATATACAGGCTGGAATGCCCACAGCGCCATCAAAGGAGTGCCAAGTCTCCAAAACTGCCAATGAATGCCACCCGTCTTGATTGGACCAGCTTTGACCCAATGGATGTAAAAGACATTGTTGAAATTATCTGAATGTTGCGTCCCACCACCTGTGATCTGGACCCTGCCTCAACCAAGCTTCTAATAGGGTGTATGGACATAATTGGCCCTGTATTTGCAAAAATAGTTCAATGCTCTTTGCAGGCATTTTTCCTGCACCACAAATGGAAGCAATTTTTAGAGCACTCCTTAAAAAAAACTAATTTCAATCCTAACTGCATGACCAACTACAGATTGTTATCAAATTTTCCTTTTGTAGGAAAGGTTATCGAGAATGTGGTCGTAACTCAACTGGAAACCCACCTGTCAGCCCATGATATTTATGATCCATTGCAGTCAGGATTCAGGTGAAGGCATATCATGGAAACAACCCTGGTATGTGTGCTTAATGACCATGAGATTCTGATTCAGCGCCTAAACTGGATGGCGCAGTCCTTAGCTGATTAAAATCATTTCTCACCGGCAGGTCATAGAGAGTTTATTCCGGAGTATACTCGCCACCAGTGGTGCAACCATGCGGTGTCCCATGGGGTTCTATACAATCTTCCATGCTTTTTGCAGTAAACATACTACCATTGGGTGAAAGAATCAGACATCATGGTTTGATCTACCACTGCCATGTAAATGATACACAACTATACCTGTTCTTTGTTTTAGATCCTGTGAACCTAATAATAATAATAATAATAATAATAATAAAATGTCTGTCTCGCTGAGCTCCAAGAGCAGATAAGTGCCAGTTGGCTGTGAGTCCTGATAATACAGAGGCCCTTATGATAGGAGCTCACCATCAAAGGACAAGACTGCAGCATAGCCAAACAACTGGACTTATGCTTGGGGGTTCAGAAGTACAAAACACTGAACATGTGTGGAATCTTGGTGTTGTCCTGGATAGTGATATGACACTTAGACATCAGTTATCAGCCACAATCAAATCCGCATTCATTCATCTGAGGAACATAGCCAGAATCAAGCACTTAATTTCCTCAAAAGTTCTGCCTAAAGTCATACATGCATTTGTATCATCACGCCTAGACTTCTGCAATGCCCTTTACATGGGTCTCCCAGCAAAAGAATTGCACCGCTTGCAGCTGATACAAAATGCAGCTGCCAGGCTAATAATCAACCAGCCCTATTCCGGCTGCATAACACTAAGGGGTAAATTTACTAAGATTCGAGATTGCTATCTCGGGAGAAAATATCACTTTTTTCGCAAATCAGGAATTTACTATCATTAAAGTCGGGTGATTTGTTCATCTTTTGGGGTTGAAATCGGGTGAGCTATTGCCGCAAATTCTGCCATTTTTTCACTAGAAATGAATTCACCATCGGCTCAAATTGGAAGTACTTTTCATTCATTTCTGCCTAAATCGTGAATTTACCATTATTTGTTTTGCTATATTTGGACGTTTTTATAGCCAAATAAGGGAGTCAATAGAAGTTTCAAATGCACCACACCCTGAGCTGCGAGTTGCCATCAAACATACTCAAATCAGTGTGATTTGTGTATGTTTACTAATGATTACTGTGTTTTTAGAGTTAATTTTTTTGGAAAAAATTGATGTAGGGTTCCCCCTCAAATGCCTGACCAACCCTGGCCTGGTTCCTAAAATTACAGGGAACAAAACGTGTAGGGTCCCACCATAATTTAAGAACCAGCACCTGGCTGCAGGGCCAATGTTAGTTTTAAATATAGGGGGAAAAATGCATAGGAGTCCCCTAATAGTTAAAACCAGTAACAGACCCAAACCGACCAGGGTGTAATGCCACAGCCAGGAGACCCTATTACCAGGTCTCCATGGCCAAAGCAATCTCACCCCAAGCCGGTCAGGCCAAGCCGGGGACCTCCCAAAGAAGGGGTCCCCCCTCTCCCAAAACCCCATGCTTGGTCTGAAGCCTGGGGCTCTTCCCCACACCCCTGGTGCTGTGGGTATGAGGGTACTAAAGCGTTAAATAGTATAAAACTAATGTATTTTACAGTGGAACTACAGGTGCCAGCATGCCTGCCCTTTGGCACTTGTGGAACTACAAGGGCCAGCAGGCGGCCAACACCCATATACCCACTGTCCCACTGTAAAATAAATAGTTAAATAAAGACAGTACACACACCGTATATAGTACAAGTTTATTACATACACCTATCCTATTCACACATACTTACCTGCTTTCTGTCCCCTCTCCCATGTAGAAATCCATAAGGATGTACCTGCAACAAAGATCCTATACTCACCTCCATACTCGCGCTGGTCTACATAGCATCCAGGGGGATCTTTGCAAAACAATAACACGAATACCTGAACCCAAATGGACAAGTATTGGTACATGTGTTGTCACACATACTGATATCTTGCGAATGACAGCTGACGGGACGTTTCGGAAATTCCCACGGGCCGCCAGCCAATCAGAGGCCGCTTCACATATAGTGGCCACTTATTGGCTGGAACCACGTGGGTTCCAGCCAATGAGCGGCTGCTATATGTGAAGTGAAAAAAATGGCAGTTTTTGATCGATCCTATCCAATTTGAAAAACGGGACAAATCGGGACCAACACGAATCTTAGTAAATTTACCCCTAATTCTCTACTCCCTTCACTGTCTGCCCTTAAGATGGAGAATCTGTTTCAAGATTGGCTTACTGACTATCAATGCCGTACATAACCAGGGTCCAAGGTACCTGAAGCAACTTCTGATTCCTTACTACCCCACTTGATTACTGTGATCTGTAGATGAAGGACTATTATCAGTACTGTTGTCCTGTTGTCATCTGTGGCTCCAACTCTATGGAACGCGCTTCCCCGCACAGTTCAAGTTGCCTTCACTCCAGAATCCTTCAAAAACAGACTCAAGACTTACCTGTTTACTCATGCATTTCACCAAGATCCCTTCAGTAATGTCTCTTTGCTGTTAAGCTTATTTTTATTTTGTGTTTCAAATGCAAATGTAAAGCACATTGAGTCCTATTAGGAGAAAAGTGCTATATAAATAACACTATTGTTACTTTCTACCTGGTTCAATAAACACAATTCCGCTGCTACTACTCTGCTAATGGTTATGGGCCCAGTCACCACCCTCACCAAAGACAGCGCAAGTGGGATTTGAACCCAGGCCATCACAGTCCATGCATCCAGCTGCCAGATACCCCTGGATAAGCCCATACCAAGAAGATGTTCCCATGCGCTCCTAATGGGAGTTTTCTTTCTAATATGAAACACAGTTATAGTTCAGATAGTGTATTTAAATGTCCAGAGAAATTCAGTTCAATATCCAAAAGATGTTCCCATGCGCTCCTAATGGGAGTTTTCTTTCCACTATGAAACAGTTATGGTTCAGACAGTGTATTTAAATTAGGGGTGAGCGGGTACGGATTTCTGAAATCCGAACCCCCCCGAGCCCCCCTGATCCGAGGCCGATCCGAGTCAGGCTCGACTTTTCCGGCCTGACTCGGATCTGAAATCGAGGCAAAACATCATCATCCCGCCTTCGGGGTCTCGCAGGTTTTGGATCCTATATAAGGTACCCGCGTCGGCGCCATTTTCTCACTCGGCTGTGGACAGTGAAGAGGGAGGGTGGGAGTTAGGGCTGGCTGGGCTGTGTAGTGTAGTGTAGTGTTGTGCTGCGCTGTGCTGCTGTTGTCCATAGGGGCTGTGTCCACTACTTCAAAGTCCATAGGGGCTGGCTGTGTTGTGCTGTGCTGCTGTTGTTAATAGGGGCAGGAGGAATTTGGCGAGGAGGATTCTGATGGTGATGTGGTTTGTTTAAATCAGGCTCCAGGGGGAGACAGTTGTTGTCCGTGGAATGAAAAATCCCATCACGGTCATGCCTGGGCAGAAGACCAAACATTCCACCTCTTTGGTCTGGCAATATTTCTATCCAAATCCGGACAACAACTGTCTTGCCATATGTACCATATGTAAAGGTGAAATAAGTAGGGGTAGGGACGTTAACCACCTAGGAACATCCTCCCTTATACGGCACCTGCAGCGCGTTCATAAAAAGTTACTGTAAGACCGTAAGCAGTCCAGGGACACCTAAATCCCTTTATCCTGTTTTATCCAAGGAATCGGTGGATGAGGAGGATGAGGACGACATCTTGCCTCCGTAGAGCCAGTTTGTGCAGGGACACATTAATTGCCAGCTTGTTTTGTGGGGGCCCAAACGAACCAATCATTTCAGCCACAGTCATGTGGCAGACCCTGGCGCTGAAATGATTGGTTTGTTAAAGTGTGCATGTCCTATTTATACAACATAAGGGTGGGTGGGAGGGCCCAAGGACAATTCCATCTTGCACCTCTTTTTTTCTTTGCAGTATGTAATGTTTGGGGACTAGTTTTTCAAACTGCCATCCTGTCTGCCACTGCAGTGTCACTCCTAGATGGGCCATGTGTTTGTGCCGCCCACTCGTGTCGCTTAGCATAGTCATCCAGCTACCTCGGTGCAATCTTTTGGCCATAAAAACAATACTGTGAGGTGTGAGGTGTTCAGAATAGACTGGAAATGAGTGGAAATGAAGGTTATTGAGGTTAATAATAGCATAGGAGCAGAAAAACCCACAAATTCTGTGATTTAAGCTGTTTTTATGCTTTTTTTAAAAAAAAATACAGATCCAAAACACAAAACCCAGAACCCAAAACACGGAAGGGTGGTCTTGGCAAAACCAATCCAGATCCAAAACACGAAGAAAGATCCAGATCCAAAACACAAAACACGAAAAGTGGCCGGTGCACACCCCTAATTTAAATGTCCAAAGAAATTCTTTGGACATTTAAATACACTGTCTGAACTATAACTGTGTTTCATAGTGGAAAGAAAACTCCCATTAGGAGCGCATGGGAACATCTTTTTGATTTGTTTGCTGGTATTAGGGTGATCTGTGATAATCACCATTGTTCCAGTGCTGCCCTATTTAATGTGGATCGCTTTTGTTTAATCTATCTTCTAAGCCCATATCAAGATCCACAAGCTGCAAATGACACAGAGTAAGAGAATCTGAATGAGTACAGACAGACCCTTAGGGCTCTATTTACTACAATCCGCATATTGAATGCAGATTGTAGTGTGATATTATTGACTGAATTTGCATTGCGAATTCAGGCAACATCACAGGGATTTACTACAAATCCCTTGCAGGGACAGAGCTTGCGATAAAGCTCTGGGTCTGATTCAGAGCCGCTCGTAAGTGGCCGCTCGTTCGCTCCGAGCGATGTTCGCACATCTGCGCATGCGTATGGGTCATAATGCGCATGCGCCAACCAGTCAGTGCGGTCGGAAAACGTGTGTTCGCAAAATTGCGAGTGCCTGCTAATTTGAGTGACAGGATGAGGCATTTGTGGGTGGTAACAGGGGAAGGTGCTTGAAAACGGGGAGTGGAGATCCGAACGCAGGCGTGCCAAATGGTCAAAACGGGCGTTTTAAGGGTGTGCATAATTAACAAAGCAGCGTCATCGACCACGTCACTTGGTTGATTCTTAGCCTGAACTGTTCGCATGATTGCGGTAGGAAATCCAACCACAAGCACTGCGAACAGTTCAGACTCCTTTCGATGTACTCGATTAATCTAATAAATAGCGGAGATGACGTATGATGCAAGCGGCCAGGGGGCGTCTTTACAAAATAGGGAGCGCATGTTTTGTTCGCCCGCTCAGACATAGAGGCGTCAACAGACCGCAAAGAGCGAGCGCTCAATTTAAATATCCGGCCCCTTTTTCTGACCGAGCGAGCGGAAATAGCATCCGGCTCTGAATCAGGCTCACTGTCCCTGTGAATCCGTTCCACACACTTATCACGGTATTTTCGCAAAAAATACCATGACTAAGTGCCCGCGCGAATGCGCCGACCGGCCACCGCTGCTACCCCCCGGCGCTAAGCTCCACCCCCCACGATCGCGGACCTCCCTCCCTTCCCCCCCGTGACCCCCCCTCCCTTAATAGCACTTACCTGCATGCTCCGGGCCTCGGTGATGTTCTCCATCCGTCCGGTCAGCTGATGTCCCATACTGCATTGGGACCCGATCACCTGATGACCGGGCAGCAGTGCACTATGGGAGACCAGCTGACCGGAGGGAGGACATCACCCGGAGGCCCGATCACTGGTCCATGGAGTCAGGTAAGTAAAATAAAATGTTGAAATTTTTTTTTATTTTTTTTACAGTAATCAGCTTGCGGTCTGTTTAGACCACACAGCTGATTACTGGGACCGACTCCCAGCTCTGCTCTGCCCGTTAGAGCAGAACAGGAGGCCGGTAACCGGGGGAGACCCTGTATAATGCCACCTCCAGGTGGCATTATTATCAAAGGGCTTTCCCAGGTATTTTTTTACAATTTATTTTTAGTAACTCTGGTCAGATCACATTTCCCATTACAATTATGGGAAATGCGATCTGATTACTAAAAATAAGTGATACTTAGGGATTGGAGTAGAATTTTACGAATTCTACTCCAATTGCCCTGTAATAACTATAGGAGATACTAAAATAATGTGAAAAGGGTGTGAAAACATCCTTTTTCACTTTATTTTAGTAAAAATAATGTTAATAAATAGAGCCCTTAGTCACCTGTATGAGAAAAATGTAAACTGAAGGGATCATCATGAGCTTTTAGAAGCTGGCAGGTGCAGAAAGCTATGGTACATGGAAATTTGCCATGTAAATGCAGTTAAAACGTGAGAAGTTGTGGAAAGTTACTAGCAATCCTGGTGATAATCCAAGCATAGAAGAAGTGGATAGAGCTATGGAATGGCTGATCTAGCTGTGGAATCACACATATATTCCATTATTCACAGTAAAGCGACATTGCATGATATTTGTGTGACTGGAGATGGCTTATGAAGATGGGGCACACATTGTATGCAACAAAGCATAGTGCATATAATAGCATGAACGAATACATAGACAGTATGTTATCCATCTCTCAGCAATTGACTTCAGTGGGTTTCAATGATGCAATGATATTGCTGCAAATATATGTTGTAAAATGAAAGCTGCTGTGGTGATGTCTATCTTCAACACTTCAAAGTTCATGTAGGATTCAGACGTGCTTGAAAATGTAGTTCTCTGCCAATATATCTAATTCAAATAATCTTGCTACCAAAAATGTCAGTGCTCCATAAAACTAAACTGACCAGCACATCTACTACAAGGAATAACCAAGCTTTGTCTAAGGCCTGATTTTGGTTTGGGAGTAAGCAAGATAGAGCAAGTAACTGTATACCTGGACAAACCATGCAGCAATGCAAGAAGTGCAAATACTGTACATATATTTTTTTGCAAGCAAGGTAAATACAGGCTGTTGTATGGGAATGGGATTGAAATGCTGGTGGCAAATCCCGATAGCGGCTGCCCGACAGGATGAAGATCCTGACATGCAGGAAAGTACCCTAACCTGCCCAGTCCCCCCCTAACCCTCAATTAGTGTTGCCTAACCCTAACCTCCCCTTCTAGTGCCTAACCCTAACCTCCCCCCATGGGTGCCTAACCCTAACCCACCCTTATCGCTCCCTAGACCTAACCCTCCCAGGGTGGTGCCTAACCCTATCCTCTCCCTGGGTGTGCCTAACCCTAACCTCTCCCTGGGGTACCTAACCCTAACCCTCCCACCTAGGGATGCCTAATACTAACCTCACCCCAAAAAACCTAACATTAACCCCGCTAACTGCCCTAAACCTAACCCTCCCCACCCCGCAGCAAACATACTTACCTCGTTCGGGCACGCATCCTACTGGATTCCGGCGTCAGGATTATGATAGGCATCTGTATTTTGACGCCTATCATGAATCCTTTGCCGGCATTCAGCAGTCGGTATTGTGACATAACTACATCCTGTTGCATGTAGCACACAAATGCTGGCAGCTTTATCACAGCAATTTAGATTTAATTGCGACATACCCCTCTAACATCTAACTCTCTCTGCACATTTTAAATCTGTCCCCCCTATGCAGTACAACATGGTTTTACCATGGGCGTATCTACCTCTTGGCCAAAATGGCACTCGCCAGGGGCACCGGCCAAGGGGGAATGCAATCCGGTGGTGCCATCTGTGGAAAGGGAGTAGAATCAGGATGGGACTGCCAGGACTGGGATCCCAGGTACGCCCCTGACTCCTACCCAGGGTAAATGTCCAAGGCCTGGTAGCCGCTGGCACTTGCCGGCGGCTGCCTGGTACAATTAATGAATAAAGCTAGGTTTTTTTTATACAAGGCGCACATGACATCATGCACGCCGCATCGCTGCACTGAGGAGCCAGCCACAGCCAGCAGATACAAAAGATGGTAAGTATCTGTGGGCTGCGGGGGGGCCCAGGGCTGGATCTGGAAAGACAGAAGGGGGCCTAGCTTGGGAGACAGAAGGGGCCCTGGCTTGGGAGACAGAAGGGGGTCTGGCTTGGGAGACAGAAGGCGGAAGGCTGGGGAGACAGTAGTGGGAAAGCTGGGGGGATTGAATGGGGATGGGTGGGGAGACAGAAGGGCGTGGATGGGGAGAAGTGACGTGCGGTGCACACATGTATGAAAATACAGCTTTTATATGAAAACTCTGGAGCATGACAGGGAGTATGATAGGGGAGGGAGTATGACAGGAGAAGCTCCATCTCCCCTTCCTACCCTGCTGCACATGCCTGATGGGGAGACAGAAGGGGGGCTGGCTGGGGAGACATTATAAGTACTAGGGGTGAGCGGGTTCGGATTTCTGAAATCCGAACCCCCCCGAGCCCCCCCGATCCGAGTCCGATCCGAGTCAGGCTCGACTTTTCCCGCCTGACTCGGATCTGACATCGAGGCAAAACGTCATCATCCCGCCTTCCGAGTCTCGCGGGTTTTGGATCCTATATAAGGTACCCGCGTCGGCGCCATTTTCTCACTCGGCTGTGGACAGTGAAGAGGGAGGGTGGGAGTTAGTGCTGTGTAGTGTAGTGTAGTGTAGTGCTGCTGTTGTCCACTACTTCAAAGTCCATAGGGGCTGGCTGTGTTGTGCTGTGCTGCTGTTGTTAATAGGGGCTGTGTCCACTACTTCAAAGTCCATAGGGGCTGGCTGGACTGTGTTGTGCAGTCAGTTCCAAAGTCCTGTGCAGTGTCCCAGTCCTAAAGGGGTGCTGTAGTATTGTCCAGGGGGTGCTCTGTCCATCAGGGGTGCTCCCCCCAAGTGCTAAAAAAATAATATATTTTCTGTGTTTGTGAATTGTGTGCGCAGTAGCCGCACGTGCATCAACAAAGTAGTGCCAAGCGTGCGCCTGTGTCATAAGTAAAGGGCCGGCTGGCTTGACCGTTAAGGGTGCTGTAACCCCCGAAAGTACACTCCAGTCCAAACCAAAAAAAAAATTATTTTCTGTGTTTGTGAATTGTGTGCGCAGTAGCCGCACGTGCATCAACAAAGTAGTGCCAAGCGTGCGCCTGTGTCATAAGTAAAGGGCCGGCTGGCTTGACCGTTAAGGGTGCTGTAACCCCCGAAAGTACACTCCAGTCCAAACCTAAAAAAAAATTATTTTCTGTGTTTGTGAATTGTGTGCGCAGTAGCCGCACGTGCATCAACAAAGTAGTGCCAAGCGTGCGCCTGTGTCATAAGTAAAGGGCCGGCTGGCTTGACCGTTAAAGGGTGCTGTAACCCCCGAAAGTACACTCCAGTCCAAACCAAAAAAAAATTATTTTCTGTGTTTGTTAATTGTGTGCGCAGTAGCCGCACGTGCATCAACAAAGTAGTGCCAAGCGTGCGCCTGTGTCATAAGTAAAGGGCCGGCTGGCTTGACCGTTAAGGGTGCTGTAACCCACAAAGTACACTCCAGTCCAAACCTAAAAAAAAATTATTTTCTGTGTTTGTGAATTGTGTGCGCAGTAGCCGCACGTGCATCAACAAAGTAGTGCCAAGAGTGCCCCTGTGTCATAAGTAAAGGGCCGGCTGGCTTGACCGTTAAAGGGTGCTGTAACCCCCGAAAGTACACTCCAGTCCAAACCAAAAAAAAATTATTTTCTGTGTTTGTGAATTGTGTGCGCAGTAGCCGCACGTGCATCAACAAAGTAGTGCCAAGCGTGCGCCTGTGTCATAAGTAAAGGGCCGGCTGGCTTGACCGTTAAAGGGTGCTGTAACCCCCGAAAGTACACTCCAGTCCAAACCTAAAAAAAAATTATTTTCTGTGTTTGTGAATTGTGTGCGCAGTAGCCGCACGTGCATCAACAAAGTAGTGCCAAGAGTGCGCCTGTGTCATAAGTAAAGGGCCGGCTGGCTTGACCGTTAAAGGGTGCTGTAACCCCCGAAAGTACACTCCAGTCCAAACCAAAAAAAAATTATTTTCTGTGTTTGTGAATTGTGTGCGCAGTAGCCGCACGTGCATCAACAAAGTAGTGCCAAGCGTGCGCCTGTGTCATAAGTAAAGGGCCGGCTGGCTTGACCGTTAAAGGGTGCTGTAACCCCTGAAAGTACACTCCAGTCCAAACCAAAAAAAAATTATTTTCTGTGTTTGTGAATTGTGTGCGCAGTAGCCGCACGTGCATCAACAAAGTAGTGCCAAGCGTGCGCCTGTGTCATAAGTAAAGGGCCGGCTGGCTTGACCGTTAAGGGTGCTGTAACTCCCGAAAGTACACTCCAGTCCAAACCAAAAAAAAAATTATTTTCTGTGTTTGTGAATTGTGTGCGCAGTAGCCGCACGTGCATCAACAAAGTAGTGCCAAGCGTGCGCCTGTGTCATAAGTAAAGGGCCGGCTGGCTTGACCGTTAAGGGTGCTGTAACCCCCGAAAGTACACTCCAGTCCAAACCAAAAAAAAAATTATTTTCTGTGTTTGTGAATTGTGTGCGCAGTAGCCGCACGTGCATCAACAAAGTAGTGCCAAGCGTGCGCCTGTGTCATAAGTAAAGGGCCGGCTGGCTTGACCGTTAAGGGTGCTGTAACCCCCGAAAGTACACTCCAGTCCAAACCTAAAAAAAAATTATTTTCTGTGTTTGTGAATTGTGTGCGCAGTAGCCGCACGTGCATCAACAAAGTAGTGCCAAGCGTGCGCCTGTGTCATAAGTAAAGGGCCGGCTGGCTTGACCGTTAAAGGGTGCTGTAACCCCCGAAAGTACACTCCAGTCCAAACCAAAAAAAAATTATTTTCTGTGTTTGTGAATTGTGTGCGCAGTAGCCGCACGTGCATCAACAAAGTAGTGCCAAGCGTGCGCCTGTGTCATAAGTAAAGGGCCGGCTGGCTTGACCGTTAAAGGGTGCTGTAACCCCCAAAGTACACTCCAGTCCAAACCAAAAAAAAATTATTTTCTGTGTTTGTGAATTGTGTGCGCAGTAGCCGCACGTGCATCAACAAAGTAGTGCCAAGAGTGCGCCTGTGTCATAAGTAAAGGGCCGGCTGGCTTGACCGTTAAAGGGTGCTGTAACCCACAAAGTACACTCCAGTCCGAACCAAAAAAAAATTTATTTTCTGTGTTTAGCCGCACGTATATATCAAATCGATATAACATAAATGGAGGACCAAACTTTCTCCGATAAAAATAAAATAGAGAAAGATCAAGAACCACTTCCTCCTAGTGCTGAAGCTGCTGCCACTAGTCATGACATAGACGATAACATGCCATCAACGTCGTCTGCCAAGGCCGATGCCCAATGTCATAGTAGAGGGCACATACAATCCCAAATGGCAAAGTTCAGGAAAATGACCTTGAAAAAGACATTTAAATCAGCTGAAGAGAAACGTAAACTTGCCAATATGCCATTTACGACACGGAGTGGCAAGGAACGGCTAAGGTCGATCCCTAGTATGTTCATGACTAGTGGTTCAGCTTCACATGACGATGGAAGCACTCCTCCCACTAAAAAAATCAAAAGAGTTAAGCTGGCAAAAGCACAGCGAAGAACTGTGCTTTCTAAGAAGATATCACAAATCCCCAAAGAGAGTCCAAGTGTGGTGGTGGTTGCGATGCCTGACCTTCCCAGCACTGGACGGGAAGAGGTGGCTCTTTCCACCATTTGCACGCCCCCTGCAAGTGCTGAAAGGAGCACCCACAGTCCACTTGCTGATATGCAAATTGAAGATGTCACTGTTGAAGTACAACAGGATGAGGATACTGGTGTAGCTGGCGCTGAGGAGGAAGTTGGCGAGGAGGATTCTGATGGTGATGTGGTTTGTTTAAATCAGGCTCCGGGGGAGACAGTTGTTGTCCGTGGGATGAAAAAGCCCATCACGGTCATGCCTGGGCAGAAGACCAAACATTCCACCTCTTTGGTCTGGCAATATTTCTATCCAAATCCGGACAACAACTGTCTTGCCATATGTACCATATGTAAAGGTGAAATAAGTAGGGGTAGGGACGTCAACCACCTAGGAACATCCTCCCTTATACGGCACCTGCAGCGCGTTCATAAAAAGTTACTGTCAAGTTCAGAAACTTTGGCTCAGACCGTAAGCAGTCCAGGGACACCTAAATCCCGTTGTCCTGTTGTATCCAAGCGCCTGCAAACCACACCGTCAACTCCCTCCTCGTCAATTTCCTCCTTAGTCAGGATCGGAAGTAGTCCTGCAGGCCATATCACTGGCATGACTGACTCTCCTATCCGGGATTCCTCCGGAGGATCCTGCATTGCTACGCCTACTGCTGCCGCTGCTGCTGTTGCTGCTGCTGCTGGGAGTCGTTCATCATCCCAGAGAGGAAGTAGGAACACCACTACTTTTACTAAACAATTGACCCTCCAACAGTCCTTAGCGAGGAGGATGAAGTACGACAGCAGTCATCCTGAAGCAAAACGTATAACTGAGGCCTTGACTGCTATGTTGGTGTTAGACGTGCGTCCGGTATCCGCCATTAGTGCAGTGGGATTTAGACAATTGATGGAGGTAGTGTGTCCCCGGTTCCAAATCCTGTCTAGATTCCACTTCACTAGGCAGGCGATACCGAGACTGTACAGAAACGTCAGAAAAAGTGTCCTCAGTGTCCTGAAAAATGCCATTGTACACAATGTCCACTTAACCACGGACATGTGGACAAGTGGAACAGGGCAGACTAAGGACTATATGACTGTGACAGCCCACTGGGTAGATGTATCACCTTACGCAGCAACAGCAGCAGCGTCACCAGTAGCAGCATCTCAGAAACGCCAGCTCGTTACAAGGCAGGCTACGCTGTGTATCACCGGTTTCAGTAAGAGGCACACCGCCGACAACCTCTTAGAGAAACTGAGGGAAATCATCGCCCAGTGGCTTACCCCACTTAGACTCTCCTGGGGATTTGTAATATCTGACAACGCCACCAATATTGTGCGGGCATTACATCTGGGCAAATTCCAGCACGTCCCATGTTTTGCTCACACAATAAACTTGGTGGTGCAGAATTTTCTGAAAAGCGACAGGGGCGTGCAGGAGACGCTTTGGGTGGCCCGAAAAATTTCTGGCCACTTTCGCCATTCAGCGACTGCGTGCCAAAGACTGGAGCGCCAGCAAACACTCTTGAACCTGCCCCGCCATCACCTGAAGCAAGAGGTTGTGACGCGGTGGAACTCAACCCTCTATATGCTTCAGAGGATGGAGGAGCAGCAAAAGGCCATACAAGCCTATACATCCACCTATGACATAGGCAAAGGAGGGGGTATGCACCTGACTCAAGCGCAGTGGAGAATGATTTCCGTGTTGTGCAAGGTTCTTCAGCCCTTCGAACTTGCCACACGTGAAGTCAGTTCAGACACTGCCAGCTTGAGTCAGGTCATTCCCCTCATCAGGCTTTTGCAGAAGCAGCTGGAGAAAGTGAAGGAGGAGCTAAGACGGAGCGATTCCGCTCGGCATGTGGGACTTGTGGATGAAGCCCTTCATTCGCTTTGCCAGGATTCCAGGGTGGTCAATCTGTTGAAATCAGACCACTACATTTTGGCCACCGTGCTCGATCCTAGGTTTAAAGCCTATGTGGTGTCTCTCTTTCCGGCCGACACAAGCCTGCAGAGGTGCAAAGACCTGCTGGTGAACACACTGTCAGCTGAAGCGGAACGTGACACGTCAACGGCTCCTTCTTCATTTTCTCCCGCAACTGGGGCTGCCAGGAAAAAACTTAGGTATCCTAAGCAACCCGCTGGCGGTGATGCAGGGCAGGCAGGACCAAGTTTGGACATCTGGTCCGGACTGAAGGACCTGGCAACAATTTCTGACATGTCTACTGTCACTGCATATGATACTGTCACCATTGACAGAATGGTGGAGGATTACATCGGTGACAGCATCCAAGTAGGCATGTCAGACAGTCCATACCTGTACTGGCAGGAAAATGAGGCAATTTGGAGGCCCCTGTACAAACTGGCTCTATTTTACCTGAGTTGCCCCCCCTCCAGTGTGTACTCCGAAAGAGTGTTTAGTGCAGCCGGGAACCTTGTCAGCGAAAGGCGTAGGAGGTTGCTTCCACAGAATGTGGAGAAGATGATGTTCATCAAAATGAATTATCAGCTCTTCCAGGGAGACCAGCCTCCAGAAGGTACAGAGGGACCTGTGGTGGTGGATTCAAGTGGGGACGAGTTAATACTTTGTGAGGATGAGGATGTACACACTGAAGAGGGTGAGGAATCGGTGGATGAGGAGGATGAGGATGACATCTTGCCTCCGTAGAGCCAGTTTGTGCAGGGACACATTAATTGCCAGCTTGTTTTGTGGGGGCCCAAACGAACCAATCATTTCAGCCACAGTTGTGTGGCAGACCCTGGCGCTGAAATGATTGATTTGTTAAAGTGTGCATGTCCTGTTTATACAACATAAGGGTGGGTGGGAGGGCCCAAGGACAATTCCATCTTGCACCTCTTTTTTTCTTTGCATTATGTACAGTTTGGGGCCTAGTTTTTCTAACTGCCATCCTGCCTGCCACTGCAGTGTCACTCCTAGATGGGTCACGTGTTTGTGCCGCCCACTCGTGTCGCTTAGCATAGTCATCCAGCTACCTCGGTGCAACCTTTTGGACATAAAAACACTATTGTGAGGTGTGAGGTGTTCAGAATAGACTGGAAATGAGTGGAAATTAAGGTTATTGAGGTTAATAATAGCATAGGAGCAGAAAAACCTACAAATTCTGTGATTTTAGCTGTTTTTATGCTTTTTTTCAAAAAAATACAGATCCAAAACACAAAACCCAGAACCCAAAACACGGAAGGGTGGTTTTGGCAAAACCAATCCAGATCCAAAACACGAAGAAAGATCCAGATCCAAAACCAAAACACAAAACACGAAAAGTGGCCGGTGCACACCCCTAATAAGTACAGAGTGTTATTAATCAGAAAATATGGGGGGAGGGGGGCGCCAGTCCATTACTTGTCAGGGGCACTTTGACCCCAAGATACACCCCTAGGTTTTACCAAGGTGCACAGTTACATGCTCTTTTTTGCTTTATTCCCAACTCAGAAAAAATCCCTTAGAGCTAATTCCACCACAGCAGCAAATTTGTATGTAGTGGATGTGCAAAAATATGCAAATGTCGCCACCACCAGGATTTGTATAGAGACGCCCACTGGCTGCTTCGCAAGCAACTTTGTACAAAGACGCAGCATTGGTCGCAGATCAGTTGATAATCTGCCTTCTGAGTAACCCTAAGGTCATGCAGAATGGTCATGGGAACTGAGACACCGGAGCCATTTTCACTGTGTACGGAATCCTGTGAGCCATGCCACAAAAATGATCGTGACACACCGGCATTTGAGTTGTCACCCACCTCCATTGCCACCAAAAAATTGTCCCTGCTTGTCAATCACTTTGCCAATCCTCACTGCAACATACTTGCCTACTCTCCCAGATCATCCAGGAGGCTCCTGGCCACCCAGAAAAGTGGGAAAGTCTCACAGAGCCACTGCAAGCGTCCGTCCACTTCCCGAGTGAAGCAGGTAGTACAGATTCATGTTGAATTGCATCATCGTGGCTCTGTCCCCAGCTTCACAATGCCGATAATCGGCAATGTATAGCAGGGGACGTGGCCACAATGGCGCACAATCACTTCATCACACCTCCAGCACCACCCACTTCTGACGTGCCAAGCCCACCCGCAGGGCCAGCCACCACACAAAAGCTGCAACATCGGTACATCAGTCGCACAATCGAACTTTTGAGCAACCCTATGGTATCTCAGAATATCCATCTTAACTAAGACGCCGGGACTAGTCCAACTGCAAAGAAATTCACAGTGCTACCTAGGGCATACCTAGAAAATGGTGGCGACATTCCTGCATTTCTGTAGCCACCCCCATTACCTCCCCCAAAACTCACTACCTGTCACTCACTTTGTGATTAAATCTTCACTGCATCCAGCATCTGTAACCAATCGCTTCACGTGCGCAATGTGGCTTTGACAATGTGCCTCATGGCTCCACTGCATCCGACATCAACATTGTGTCCACCTCTGAACAGGCCCTGAATTCTTTCATGATTTTTATGGCCAGAAACAAAAACTATTATAGAATTGTGGGGCCAGGGGTAGAGTTCTGGAAATCCCAAAAGACTAAAGAACTATAAAGAGTTGCTGCATTGTTTAAAAGTTCCACCATACACTATATTCAAGAATATTTCACCATACCCTGTCTGTCTTCAGATCTGTACATGATCACAATAACAGGAAAGGTTAGCTAATCTCCTGGGGGATGTCCCTGGCATTTTGTACATCACCAACATAAGGGTGACGCAAACCATTATTTCACATCAAACACACAATAGACCTGCTGTGGCATCTGTAACACCTATCAAGTTATTTTAAATAGCTTATATCTGTTTTAAATTGTAAATGTCCTTTGATGAATACAGTACATCTTGTTTTAAAGATGCTGGGATTTGAAAATGTATACTATATTATTTTGTAGTGGCAGAAGGAGAAAATGTGGAAAAATTACTGGAACCCACAGCATATTTTTGGAGCGATCCCCAGCAGGACTATTTTAATCATGCTGTATATTAAAACAAGGCAGATTACTAGAGCAGCGCTGTTCCTTGGCAGAAGAAATATAGGACCTAGGCTAGTCATAATTCTACTAAATGTGCATATCCTCCCTCATCCCCGAACATGGCCAATCTGTCGTTATCGGCAGATTGACCAGCATGTTCGGGCGATGATAGATGTAAAAAACGAACAGCGGGAGCGCATATCGCTGGTCGTTTTTGACATTAAGTTGCCCGATTTGTGCACAATTAACAAGCGATTGAACGATAACGATGACGTTATCGTTCAATCGCTCAGTTTAATTGGGTAGCGGATACCCGCCTTTAGAGTTCAAATAACATGATTATATCTGCTGTGATACAGAGAGGTGATTATGCCAACAGCGCCAATCCTTTGTAAAGAAATAGGATTGACACAGCTCACCAGCGCATACACAAAGGGGCAGATTCAATTAGCCGCGGGGTTGTCCTTTTCAGTAGCAAATCATCATGTCCCCCAAAAAAGAAAAATGGTATATATAGTGTAACACAGTTTTTAATTAAATTAAAACAAAATAAAATTCAAACAGCAAAACATTGCATGGACTTCGGAATCCCCCAATAGCTGGATAAGGTAACAATTACCAGGTCTCAGAAAGAGCTGACACCGATCAGTTCTTTAGGAGCAAAAGATGGCTGAATCACCAATAGGTTTCCAGAATCTACAGCCGGCCAGGGTTCCCTTCCACTGGATCTGTCACTATTTTCAATCAGCGGGGTCCTCCGTCCTCAAACACCAACACGTTTCCACCCTTTACCTAGGGTCTTTTCAAGGTGTAGCAGGAAGCAGAATGATAAGACTACCTCCAATAATCCTATATATACCCGATATAGCCTATCATGTCGGTATTAGCACAGCTGGTTCCTTTACATAAATCGACTACAAGTCCCATGAACCTCTGCTGTGCTAGATCTTTAAGTGTAAAACCAATCATTGCCTCATACGTCGAAATAGAAACCTCAGTAGTCACTCCATCTGTCTGGATTGGTTCCGTAACTTGTTTACTCCGTTGTTATGGGAACCATGCCCTGGACGCCGGCAATCTTCATAGTGTGGAACGTCACTTCCGGCTGGCTGCCAAAGTAACCGGGAGCTCTTGTAATCAAGCCTTGCGTCACAGCATAGTTGATACTTAGATATTTAATGTAGTCCAATGGTTCACCATAATGAACCATTTATATATTTGAGGCATCCCATTTCGTTAGCGTGACGTAGAGCACAAGATACAAATTTTGATCACTAAAATTAAAAAAAGGACAATATAAATAACATACAATAAAATCGAAGCATAAAAAACAGTTTAAAGTGCACAGTGAAGGTGAGTATGTGGTAAAAACAAACACTCATAGGAACCATTTTACTTCGAAATCGAGGTTTAAACCTCCTGGTTTAAGAGTATTTAGTTCATATATTTTTTTCATCTCAAGCTTTGCTAATTGACTGGCTAAATCCCTCTGTCTCCAGTGGCCCTTCACCCATGCCAGCCCCACAAATCTTTTTATACCTGAAGTGGAGCAATTATGGTGTGTTTTAAAGTGGTTAGACAATGCACGCGTCTCTAACCCTTTTTTAATATTTCTGAGGAGCTCACTAATTCACACCTTAAAGTGGCCTACTGGTGCTACCTATATAAAATAGCCCGCAAACACATTCAATAGCATAAATTACGTTACTGGTATTGCATGTTATGAATTCTCTAATTGGGTTACTCTTTCCATTTATCTCAATTTCAGTCGTTTTCATGGTTCCATTCCCAGAAATATGCCTACATCCTAAGCATAACCTAAAACGATAAAAGCCTTTTGACTTTATAGTCGAGACAGTTTTTTCTTAGGTAAAGCACTTCTAACCAGGGACAATTTGATGGTGGGTGCCTTTCTATAAATACGTTTGCAGCTGGTAATAATGCACCAATAACTGGATCCTTTTGAAGGATCTTCCAGTGTTTTGTAAGAGAATTTTCTATTAATTTGAATTGGTCACTATACATGGTAATGAAAGCA
The DNA here is from genome assembly GCA_031769625.1 of Taudactylus pleione. Taxonomy (NCBI): domain Eukaryota; kingdom Metazoa; phylum Chordata; class Amphibia; order Anura; family Myobatrachidae; genus Taudactylus; species Taudactylus pleione. Next base: position 4,950,885 of record JAUIMM010000016.1, on the reverse strand, counting down.
AACTCATACACTCCAGAATTTTAACTTTAGGTTTATATTTATTTTTAACAGGTCTTCTCTTGACTGTACCAAATAAGTACTTGTATTGGTACAATTATGTTTCAATCGTCTCAACTGGATAGGACCGATGGGGTGGGTGTGTATATTTGCTGTGACTAGAATGGATGATGACAGTATGTGGGGTTTATGTGAGGTGTCAGATATGGAAATTACCTGAAATTAATATGTGAGGCTAATTGGTAAATGTAAAAAAAGTGTTTATTTAAAAATGGTTCACAGAGGAGTTGTCATACTCTCTTTCAAGGTAAATCCCTTGGGATTACTCTTTTCTCTGTATACCATTTGATTGGTATATTCCCACCATTCTGGGAAGCGCAGAGGGTGTGGGTTCTGGGTGATCCTTAAGGGACACCTTTCACATAGATTCCTAATCACAGAGCCTATGGGTCTCATTCAGACCTGCTCATGAGCGCAGGACACTCGCAAGCGGGTCGATGGTACCCAAATGCACATGCGCACGACGGAGGGAGCTCCGTCGTGCGCATGAGCGAGACCCGGTGAGCGACGGGGTAGCCGTTGCTTGGGGTCTCGTACCAAAGGGGGCGTGCTGTCGATGGTGAGTGACAGCACGCCCCCTTTGGTGGGTATGCCGGGGGCGTGTCTGCCAGATGGAGGCGTTCCCATGGGAACGCCAACCGTCTGGGTCCGGCCCCACTGACATCACTAGTGATGTCAGTGGGAGTGATTTTGGCTCTGATGCCGTATACAGGCTCTACACTGCTGGACAGACATTATAAGTGACTTTTTCAAGTAATGGGGAACATAGGCTTCAGAATTAGGAATCTATGGGCCTGATTCAGGAAGGAATGCAGTTACTTATACGCACACAATTGGGCGATTGTTGTGTTCTGCACATGCATATGCATTGCAGTGCTCAAACTAGCCACTGCGATCGTGACTGCGATCGCACAGGCAACGCAGACCCATGGCAGAGTAATTGACAGGAAGTGCCCGTTTGTGGGTGGTGACGGGGGGTGGTCAGGTGAACGCAGGCATACCAGTGCATTGGGATGGTGAGGCCTCATAGCGTGCGCTGAAGTAAGCAATTCCTGAGTGAGGTCTGACCTGCCTTAACTGTGTGTATGGATCCGATGGTACCAATTGTTTAGCTATGTTGCCCAAGTATACAGATGTAAGGGTAAGTGGGCGTCCTTATGTCAGGCTGCGATCGCAATGCGAATGTAAAAATGTACATATTACCGCTGATATTAGCAACTTCATTGTGTGTGTGTATATAAGCAGAATAGCAATCCATGTTGAATCAGGCCCTATGTCCTATGTCTCTCTAGGGACCCCTGCATTTTTCTTCAAATCCAGGCCCCCTTGTGTCTCTCCGGTTCCCCTGCGTCTCTCCAGGCCTCCTTGCATCTCTCCATCTCCAGGCCCATCGGTGTCTCTCCAGGCCCCTCTGCGGCTCTTTATTTCCAGGCAGTGTGTGGCGGCCCGGCAGAGGGGAGCATGGTACAGTACTTCACCTAGCTGCACTACTGGCTCCTGTAATCATTCTGATATCTTGCACCAGTCTGATATCCTGCACCATCGGTTCCAGTCCAACATTCTGCACCATTGGTTCCAGTCTGATATACTGCCCCATCAGTTCCAGTCTGATATCCTGCCCCATCGGTTCCAGTATACCACCAGTTCCATCCCAGTATACTCAGCTATCAAGCTATTCTGGTTCCATGTCTGTGTATTGAGCTACCCAATATTCCGGTTCCATCCCGGTGCACTCAGCTATCTGATTCCATTCCAGTGAATCCCGTTTTCCTACTTCATATCATACATCATCTGTGATTAGGAATCATCTGGACTTCCTTCAGGTCCTCAGCTGCATTCCCAGCACCCACGGATTCCAGCAGCACTCATCTGTCTATCAGCTTCTCACAGATCACTAATATTCCTCAGTCCTATCATCATTTATGAGCAGAGATTACTTGAGGCCTTCCAGTTTACCAATACTCACCACAGACTCCAAGCCAGCTCAAGATTCTAGGTCGGGTTCACAGACAAACCAATCCATGACATAGACACTCTTGTCATTTTCATGTCTGCAATATTTACGTGATCTGCCCTTTTCTCACATTGAATACCTTAAAACCCTTATCCATGCTCTTATCAGTTCTTGCCTTGATTACTGTAATCTACTCCTGACTGGCCTACTTATCTTCTGCCTTGCCTCACGTCTATACTTAATTCTGCTCTACGCTTCCTTTTCCTTTTGCAGTGCTCCTCCTCTGCGCCTACCCCCACCCCCCCACCCCCCCACCCCTGCCAATTGCTCCACTGGCTTCCTGTTCCCACTCAGAATTAAGTTCAAGCTCATCTATCTCACCTTCAAAGCTATCAACCAGTATTTGGCATGCAGGGTCCCTGGAATGGCACCCTGAAATGGCACCCTGGGGTGTCCTTCTCCCTAATGCCTATGCCAAGCCACTACAGGGCCACCGAAGCATCCTTCCTAAGGACACTCAGGGTGCTGAACTAGTCCCTGGCCACAAAGCAGCTTGGAGAGTCCTTAGGGTGCTGAGCTTTTGACTTTTTGGTGCAATTTCACTCTGCTACGGCCCTGCTCTTTTACCTTATCACACAAGCTCCCCCACCTTCTTCCCCTGCTGTAATGTCCAATGGAGGGGTGCTCTAGTCTTCACAGTAGCCCCCACATAATGTGCGGGTTCCTCTGATTAATGATACCATGGGCTCTTTGCAGGGGCGTTTCTAGAGAGGAGGGCACCGTGTGCAGTCTCCGTCACAGTCCCCCTCCTCTCCGTCCGGCGGCCGGCAGCGCACTGAGCGGTGTATGCCCAGTGCCGCACTTATAGACTCTGGGCACTAGAGACAATATCGCGAATGCGCAGGTCACCAGGAAAATGGCCATGCTGGCCATTTTCCTTGTACTGCGCATGCGCAAACAACAGGAAAATGGCTGCAGAATTTTTTATAGTGCAGACACCGACGCCAACGTGGGGACTCTGGAGAGGTAAGTATAATATGGGTGCAGGGTGTGCGGTGGGGGCCTTCCCTGGACCCAGAGACTCGTGTGCCTCGCACACCTTGCACCCATTATAAATATGCCCCTTGCTCTTTGCAGCACTGTGTGCGGGATGGGTATGCTTTGCCGACAATCAGCTATGTCAGCAGCATCATGTTGAGCAGAGAATGCCGACACATTCTAATGTTAGTTAAAGCATTGTAATCATGTTGGAAGTATACTGTAAGTTTAAACATACTGGCAAATCATCATGTTTAAACATCATACTTAAACCATTGAACCATCAATGATATGCACAATCAATGATTATCACTCTCACACAGTGCAAGGAGTGGGAAGCAGGACACGCGGGCTGCGAGCCACTCAGGAATGGGGGCAGAGATATGTGGGGGGAGGTATATGTAGGTTGTGGGCTAAGCTCCATACCTTCCTCACCAAGGAAAGAAAAATAAAATTGTTTCCCTCTCTGCCATCTATGGCAAAGAGCCATTGGATTTAGAGTGGTGCAGTTCAGTTTTACAGAAATCCAAATCCACCCAAGTTTCGAGTATCCAGGCAGATCCGAGTTGCGGTTCTAACCTCCTGTCGTGGTTATGATCTACCAGCAGTTTGGAATTCGGATCTGAATTCGGGGTTTGGATTGCAATAGTTACATGATGTTAGCTGTTTTTTAAAAACTTTTTTCAATTTTTTTTAAAAGATCCAAAACCAAACACTTGAGGATTTTTTTTTTTCAAACCAAAACACGAAGATGAATCCAGATCCAAAACCAAAACACGGGGGTCAGCGCACATCTCTAATTGGATCTTTGTCATTGATGGTTGCTAACCATTCCCTATCCGTGACTAGCAGATAGAGATGTCAATCAGTGATTTTAATATGAGAAGAAAAGAGGAAGGTGGGGGTTCTATCAGGTACTGTAGATAGTTGAAAAAAACAGCAGTTCATTATATTCAGCCTATTCTTATGCGGACTAGCAGTGTTGATTCAGAGGAAAGAAAATAAAAAACATTAAGGCAGCTGCCACTTTATCTGTACAGTGAGGAAAAAAATTCATGATCCTACCAATGGCAATTAGATTAGTGCTCCGGCTCAATCACATCAACTTCATTTTTAAATTATTATCATTAATAGTTTGTTACCATGACCCTTAGTAGAGTTTTGTGGTCTTAACACTCTTACTGGGAAGAACCCTTTTCTATGCTGATCAGTTGGGGTCACCAGGTGCCAATTAGCTTGCAGTGCGCGCGGCAAAGATGTGCGCTAGTAAAAAAAAGGGTGTGTGACCTTCTGGGTATGGGATGCAACCACTCGGGTATAGGGCATGGCCTCGCAGACTGAACCCCCGTTTTGTCACTCTGGGGGTGCCGGAGATGCGGACTGCCCCCGGGGTCCAGTCTGTGTGCAGTACCGGCTCCCTCACTGTGTCAGGAGCCGAGTGCTGCATGTAATGCTACGGTGCAGCACCCAGCGCCATTCACTGAGGAGTCGGCACTTTGGTGTCACCCCTCGGCAGGGGACACCCAGGTGCGGCCCGCACCCCCCTTGTGACGCCACTGGTGCTGATGAAGAAAATATATTTCTTCCCGTAGAAGTGGATGCCCTCTTGTTTCCTATGCTATTCTCTGCGTAAAAAGCTCTTGGTCAAATCGTTGTACTGATCTTGGATATATAAAGAAACTAATGGCATCACCTCTATTCATACTGTATGTAGTAAACAAGTCTAATTTGTATAGTCTTTCTTTATAACATAATCCTTCCATTGCCCTAATCAATAATGTTTTCCACCGCTGTGTTATGTGCTTCTTGCAAACAAGAGTGCCCAAAAATGTACACCATATTTTAGAAGTGATCTGACAAATTAGTTACACAGCAGCAAAATTAGTTTTTAATCTGGAGGTACGGGATGCCCTGTTGTCATCTAAAGAGGCATAAAATAGGAATGGGGGTGCACATGGGCAATGGCCAACAATTACTCTCAGGGGTAAGAAGGAATTGCCCGTAACAGAAACCCTTTTTAAAAATTAGAAAAATAGTGTAAGAATGTATCTCCCGCAACTGAAAAATATATGAAAAAGAATATGTATGTAGCTAGATGTGTGCAAAGAATATTCTGTCTGCATTTTGCATTTATACATATTTATACGTGCCTAGGGGGAGCGGCTTTACTGGGAATAGCATAAAAACTATAGTGTTAGCTTCTTCACAACCCACCATCACCATGAAGCTCTATAAGAATCCTGTATCTTCTACTAGCCAAGCAATAGCGCCCCCACGAGGCAGACTGAGCAAATCATAGATTCAAATGAAAAAATCCTACATTTTCCTTTTGTAGGTTTTAGTGTATCTGTCTAACAAGCATCTCTGGCTGCATTATGGCAGTCACAACTGCAGGGAGATCAACATGAACATTTCTGTACAGTGTGACCACTGTGAGCTATGGGATATGGTGAGTAAAGTCTGACATACAAAGAGTCGTTAAATGATTGAACAATACATTTCTTAAAAAAAAAAAAAAAACATATGTATATACAGGTTGAGTCTCCCCTATCCAAAAGGCTTGGGACCAGGAGTATCTGTATTAATTAAGTTTTTCTTTCTACATAGCAAGAAGTAACAAACTTATTTCAGAAGGTTGCAAAGGATTTAATGGTCATTTGGGGGCCTATTCACCATGAAATAGTTTTCACTTGCGATGATTTAGTTTTCAATTGTAAGCGAATTAATTGTAAAAAAAAAATCGAATTCATCATTCCCTCCTTACAAAATATTCACTTTCGAAAAACTGCTCCTTTTGCGGAGACAGCTTTTTGGAAGTGAGATAGTTTTCACCTTCAGCTGTTCCTCCCGAGAATCTCTGCCTGCTTTCTTTCAAACAGAAACAATAAAATAAGCAGCTCAGCCCTATTTTATAAGTGGGCATGTGCAGTCAGCTCCTATTTTACAACAGTGGGGCTTTCCTGGATTCCTACCCCCTCGGCAGCAGGTGTATCCTCCTCCCACTGCAGCCGCCGGTGTCATTGCCGGTCCCCTCTCCCCCCGCTGGTGCCAGCGTAGCCCTTACCCCTCTGCGGCCGCCGGTGTCATTGCCGGTCCCCCCTCCCCCCACGGCCTCTGGTGAAAGTGAAGCCCCCTCCCTCTGCCAGTCCCTGCGGCCGCTGGTGCCAGTGCAGCCCCCACCCCTCTGCGGCCGCCAGTCATTGCCTGTACCCCCTCCCCCTGCCGGTGTCAGTGCAGACCCCCTGCAGCCGCCAGTGTCTGTAACCAGCCGCCCCTCCCTCCGTATCCTGCCGATAAAAATGCTTTTTCGGAACTTGATGAATTACACAATTTCCACATCCCCATACTAAAGTATGGGGATTGTGGAAATTATCGAGGCACGATTGTAACCAGGAGATATCTGCGATATCTCCTATGTTACATTAATGATGAATGGGACTAATACTTAAATTATACAAAATTAGGTGAAAATTTTATTTTTCACCTGCTTTTGTATAAATTAAGTGATGATGAATAGGCCCCTTGGTCTCTCACACAATTCAATCTAGCTGCTTAGTAGCCTATTCACCCAGAGCAGCTCATCGCAGCAATCCCTCTGCAAACTATAATTAATGTAACAACATTGGCTCACCTCTATGCTATATTTATGCTCAAACTCATGGGGGGTATAGTTACTAAAGTGCAGGATTTTAGAAGTGGAGTTGTTGCCCATAGCAACCAATCAGATTCTAGCTATTGTCTTCTCTAGAAGGTGCTAGATAAATGATAGGTAGAATGTGATTGGTTGCTATGGGCAACAACGCCACTTCTAGAAATCCGCACTTTATTAAATATACCCCATGGTGTTTCTGTATCCTTGTCTCTACATCCATGAGTTGCCACAGTATACTCTGTATAGGCTATGTTCACAGCAGAAGCAGACGGATTATATATTTGTTATCTGTGGCTGTTCAGTGCGATCTGTACATGTAAGCCTAGATGTGACAGAATGCTCTGCTGACCTCAAACAATTAAATAGTAAATGCATATACTGGATGGACATCTTTAAGCAATATCTGTAAAAGGCTTGCAGCATAAGTGCACCATGATAAAACTGAATAAGTAACAGGAAATATATGCTTAAAAAAAGGAATTATAAAATAAAATTTTTAGTACAGTCAGTAAAACACCATGCCCAACTAGCACTATAACGTCACTAACTAGCCACATGAAGCCACCAAACTCTCTTATAACTATTTGCTGAAGTCCAATACAAGAGACACCTGGGGGTAAATTTACTAAAGAGTGTTAGAAGTGGAGATGTAGCCCATAGCAACCAATCAGATTCTAGCTATTATCTTCTAGAAGGTGCTAGTTATATTTTAAGTAGAATTTGATTGGTTGCTATGGGCAACATCTCCAATTCTAAAAACTCTCACTTTCGTAAATGCAGACCCTGGGCTATAAGCAATGCTAGTGCTACCTCTATCAGTAAAGCCAGTCAGTGAGTATTTTTCCAGGTAATGGACCTCACCCCGGGAGATGTGAGGAGATAAATAATAGCTAGAACTTCTCTACTTTATCTAGTGCAGTCTATAAAATGACAGTGTGAAGCTGATTGGTTACTATGGTCACTTGCTCCACTCTATCTCTCCTGAAAGTTTGATACATCACCCACACAGTATGATGTCACTTCCTAGGTAATACAGTGATCAAGGTCACTGCTGTGTAAACTATGATCAGACAACAGTATGTGACAAGTATGCAAATAAGCAACAGCATTCAAACAAAAAGGTAATTTACCTAACATTTACTTTTATTTTACTGCATACTGTATATCAAGTGCTTTAGACACACAACCCATAAGAAATGTCATATTTATTAATGAACTTCCAATCTAAATATACTGTAAACCCTAGAAATGGTTTCCATATTGGGAAAACATCTGCAGCAGCACAAAACTCTCTACTGACACTAATAGCAGTAATTCCACTATTAGTTTTATAAAATGAGAAAGGCCATGGAAAACTCTGGTATTTGCATTTTGCTGCAAAACTTCTTTAACGTTAAAATATATACAAAGAAAATAAATTTCAACACAAAAAAAAAGTCCAACACAAAAAGGTCCAGAATTCTTAATGTCCAGCAGATATCTCTCACACCCAGGATAGTAATTTTCAACACACTAGTAAATACCCCTTCAGTGTCATACAGCATCTCAGAGAAATAAATAAATAGGTTCTCCCATAGTGCAGAATTGTCAACTTTACTTCCACATAAAATGTTTACATAAAACAAGTCTAAAGCTGCCCACACACATAGCGATATTTTACACGATCTGGCCGATTCCGACACATTGGAATGACAGATCGTGTAAAATATGCCAAAGTCGTGAGTCCCACTCACGATCACGATGCGATGCGCGTCCCCGCAGGAGTAGTTAGGAGGCACGATAGATCGTGTGTCACATTGGCAGCTTTTTCATACCAAATCGTGTGCAGGACTGCCAGGGAGAGTTCAGGGGGAAATCGTGTACATCGGCTGATCGGGAACACATCGCTATGTGTGTGGGCACCTTAAAGCATAGACTAAGCAAAATGGCAGCGTACCAAATATAACCTTTTTAGAAAGGCACAGTAACAGGTATTAGGGGTGATATAGCTACCCCAAAAGCAGTTCACCTTCCCTGGTACAGGTCCCTCCTAGGATTCTCAATAGTGGCAGCTCCCACAGACCAACGCGTTTCAGCTAAGCAGCCTTTATCAAGGCGTGTGTAGGTCACATCTTTCATCTGCACACCTATTACATTGGAGCACGGGTGTGCTATAATATCTCTTTATGTGAAAATATATATGTGCCGGCTACAAAGTTTGGTAATCATTTTCAGATGATAAAAAGTAAAAAATGAAGGGGTTTATGGGGTCTATTTATAAAGCAGTGAAAAGTCTTGTTTAGCTGAAAACAGGGCTTTTCACTGCTTTTGGCAATTTCATACAGGCGGTTACCGTGAGGAAGAGTAGTCCTTCTCCAGCGGCACCCCCGCTTCGTGTATGTATCGCATCACCATACTTTGGTATGTTGAGTGCAATTCATAAAGGAACAGAAAGCTCAGCTTTCCGTACCTATGCTGCATACAAATCTGCTATCTGAGGATGGTGTAATCTGTACCGCAAGCCGAACAGAGCAGGGAAGCTGCATACTTCCCTGCTGTCTGTCTGGCACCCGGGGCTGGTTCCGCCCCCTTTTCCCAGCATCCTTTGCGGCAGGTCTGATCTGACCTCCTGCTCTTGGACGCCGGGGCATGCGCATTGAGAAACAGACATATCGGTAGCACCCAATAGGTCGGTCTTCTCACTGTTTTCCAGGAACGCTGAGGGGCCGGACACCGGCCCAAAGACGCTGGACATGTATGTAGACATGAATGGCTACTAAACATCACTATATATTGCATTGATGTGATGCAATATATAGTGTTATTATTCAGTAGCCACTTCATGTTCTAGATGAATAGACCCCTATGTATCAAGCAGTGAAAAGCGTGAAAAAGTGAGGTAGCATTTATCAAGTACACTCTATACAATAATAGGTAGGAGCTGATTGATTGTTTTGTGCAACTTTTCCAGTGGTCCACTTCTCAAAATCAAATTGAGTACATTTTTACTCCCAAAAACATCCCATAGCTATCAAGTAACTGTCTGATTTGTGGTGTTGCTATTACTTTTCTCGATCTCCGGCTCCCCACCAAATACACTTACAGGTAGCAGTACCTGCCAAAGTTTTCTATAAAGATTACCCCTATAGATTGTAAGCTTGCGAGCAGGGCCTTCCTACCTATATATCTGTCTGTTATTACCCAGTTTTGTTCTATCAATGTTGACAATTGTAAAGCGCAACGGAATATGCTGCGCTATATAAGAAGCTGTTAATAAATAATCCATGAATGGACAAATTCTGGAGGTGAGCAAAAACCTAGCAAATGATTGCTTGTTTATGTTTCTTAGATAGTGGATATGTGTTTGTTTATTCACCTTTGGCTGTAAATTGCACAGCATACTAATATATTGCCTCATACACCCAAAGTAGATTATGTATCGCCATATTCAGATGTGTTACTGCTACTCTCTGCATTTTCATCTTGAGATGGTTTTACCCTATACAAGTCATTGGGAACCTGCAAAGCTGGAACAGTTTTTTTTATCCCTGCAAACAAATGGCAGCGTGTGTGCATTTTCAGTAACCCTTCGACGTTAGGCTTTTGTTGAAGGAGAATAAAAATAAAGCATGCCGGTGTCACGTTTGGTGTCTGTGAGTTACCTGTCTCAGATGATGAGCTGGACTCAACGGAGACCGGCATGACTGGAACCACAGTTAACGTAAATAGCTCTATTGCAAGACTTATGTGGCAGTGAGAACTGCCCTTGATAATAAATGACAGGAACTTGGAGGAACCAGACTGGGACCGGCAGGAAGACTTGCTGAGTTGAACTGGTGAACTTGAAACTTGGGCTTTGACAATGTGACAATGGCTGAAGGGAAATCAGGTAATGCTGAGACTAGGGCTAAACAGTGTAATCCGGAAATACTGTGACAAAGGCTGGAGGTCAGGAGTAGGCTGGATTGGGTAATTGGGAATAACAGGTTCAGGAAGGAATAGGTAGGTTTGGGAATTTTCAGGGAGGGAGTGGGTAGGTAGAATCAGCAGGAGTTGATCCACAGCAGGAAGCAAGGCAGGGTAACATGGTGCAGGTTTGCAGGGAGCCACGGACCAACCAGGAATAGGGCAGGCAGCGGAGCACAAGACTAAGGTCAGGGGCGCAGGAACTCACTTATACCTGACGCTGAAACACATGAGTTGTACTGGCCTGGGAACTAGCAGGATTTCTGGATGCTCCAGATATTGCTGTAAGCAGGACTTCTGGAATTGCCAGGTATTGCTGTAAGCAGGACTTCTGGATTTGCCAGGTATTGCTATAAGCAGGATTTCTGGATTTGCCAGGTATTGCTGTAAGCAGGACTTCTGGATTTGCCAGGTATTGCTGTAAGCAGGACTTCTGGATTTGCCAGGTATTGCTGTAAGCAGGATTCCATATGAACTAGTCTAGGAACCAGTAGGATGCACCAGGTATAGCTGTTAGCAGGATACCGGATGAACTGGTCTAGGAACCAGCAGGATTTCAGGATGCACTTGCAGACAGATACAGCACGAACTATACACCACGGGAAGTAACGAGATGTTCAGGCCCAGAATGCTATCAGAGGATGATGTTTATACCCTGGGTCTCGCAGGAATTGGTGGATACAGTCAGGTGGTCTGGCAGTCCTGAGAGTCAGAACCACACCTGCAATTCAAATTAAGACTAGCAGTGTTCACAGACAGGAAAGGACCCAGGTGAATAATCATTGTGGAAAGGAATGCATTCCCAGCATGACCAGAGCAGATCTCCCAGGCAAATCACACACACAGATCCATGAGACAGTTGGCAGGGGTAAGTCTACAGGCAAAAGGTGAAAACTAAACAGGGCCGTGACAGCCGGAGGTGGAGGTACAGGGTTTTCACCGGGGCTACAAGATTGGTAAATAAGTGAATAGTAATAATTATATATGTGAATGGTAACAATAGCTCTTTTACATTTAACATCTTTATCACTCTTATTAGGGGCAATGCAAATTGTTAGTTTGCGCCGATTAGACCATACAAACTATCTTTGATATCAACGAACAGTAGAATAAAAGTAATACCACAGTAAAATGAGAGGAGGCGAATGCTGCACAGTATCCAAATACAGCAACTTTAAAGACTATTTTTGTTTTTTATGACACAAATATCCATTCGCTGTACATGATTTGTAGCAGTGGTCATGATGCCAGCGGTCAGAAGACCAACAGTGGCATCCCGATGTGCAGGTTCCCAACAGGGGCCGGTAAGTAGCCATACCCTCCCACTCTCCCCCCTTAGCCCTCCCCCGGTGGTGCCTAGCCCTAACACCCCCCCAGTGGTGCCTAAACCTAACTCCCCCTTCCCGCACCCTAAACCTAACCCTCCCCGATCGATGCTTAACCCTAACCCACCCCTGGAGGTCCCTAAACATAACCCCCCCTTCCTGCACCCTAAACCTAACCCACCCATGGAGGTCCCTAAACATAACCCCCCCATCCCCGGCCTAATCCTAACCCACATATATACCATCGGAATGCTGTTGGTCGGGATGACGACATCGGTATCTTGATCTTTTCGGTATGGCATTGTCGGCATTCTGACGGGCGTCAGGATTCCGTTGTCGGTATAATGACGTCCGTCATCCCGTCCACCGGCATCCTGACTGCCTTCCAGAGAAGAGGCTGACCATAGATAGAGAAGTCACAATGGAAGCCCTTTTAAAGATAAATGGAGGTTCAGGAAAGGGAACTTCTATATATATAGAAATCAGTAAACAGAAGACAGGATAAAGATTATATTAGCATGTTGCAAAGTGCTGCAGAGACCAACATTTCTGTGCCTGACAGCATGAAGTGTTTTCTTCTGTGCAACAAAAAGAAAAATCTAAATTGGAAGTGCAATAAATTGGAGGATTATTAACAATAGGAGATTTAATCACAGTCCGGAGAGAAACGCAATGTTATTCAACTGGTCGCAAATCAATTAACCAAGATGAGCTGCTACTACAGTATAGTGCAAAGTTCAATCATTTCCATAGCAGAACTCAGGGGGAAAATAACAGCTGTGAAGGTCTAAATGTGTTGAAGAAAATGATTTCCAGAGATAAGAGCATTGCCGCATTCCCAGGAGTCTCTGGCTAGGATGTCTTATACATATTACAATACTCTCTGTAGATAAAGATAATATAGAGATTAATGTAAGCCGCAGGACAGTCTGCAGCTGCAGCACTAAGTGGATGATTATATGCTAAGTCTATACAGGATTTTATATAGATTAGTTTGTAGAAAAGGGAAAACTAATTAAATATAGGGGGGAAAAAAATGCATAGGGGTACCCCTATATTTAAAACCAGCACCGGACCCAAACCGACCGGGGTGTAATGCCACAGCCAGGAGACCCTATTACCGGGTCTCCAGGGCCAAAGCATTCTCACCCCAAGCAGGGGATCTCAGGGGAGGTGGGGACCCCCGAAAAAAAGGCTCCTCCCTCTCCCAAAACCCAGGGGCTCTTCTCTGCACCCCTGGGCTGTGGGTACTGGGGTAATAAAATGGAAAATAGTAGTAAACTATTGTATTTTACAGTGGAACTACAGGTGCCAGCATGCCTGCCCTTTGACACTTGTGGAACTACAAGTGCCAGCAGGCGGCCGGCACCCGTACATCCACTGTAAAATAAATAGTTAAATAAAGACAGTACCATCACACTGTATACAGTAAAAGTTTAATACACGCATACCTCACTCACACATACTTACCTACTGCCAGAAGTTCCCATGTAGAAAACCACGTGAAATGACCTCCAAAAAAGTTCCTATACTCACCTCCATCCTCGCGCTGGTCTCCGCAGCATCCAGGGGGGTCTTTGAAAAAAAACAAACCGCCACCCGATCCATATACTTACCATTATGTGACCACATACACCGCTAACTGGCTCTCTACTGTTCAGTGAGAACTGTAAGAAGCCACCAGCCAATCAGTGGCCACTAACTGTATTGTGGCCGCTGATTGGCTCCGGCTCCTGACAGTTCCCACGTGGGCTGTTCAGTGAGTCAGGAGCCGGAGCCAATCAGCGGCCGCTCTACAGTTAGCGACTGCTGATTGGCTTCCGGCTCCTGACACACTGACCAGCCCACGTGGGAACTGTCAGGAGCCGGAGCCAATCAGCAGCCACTAACTGTAAAACGGCTGCTGATTGGCTGGCGGCTCCTGACAGTTCTCACTGACCAGTTGGGAGCCAACTAGTGGTGTATGTGGTCACACACATACACCGCTAATGGTAAGTATATGGATTGGGTACTCGGTTTGTTTTTTGCATAGACCCCCCTGAATGCTACAGAGACCAGCACGAGGATGGAGGTAAGTATAGGATCTTTTTTGCAGGTCATTCCTCATAGATTTCTACGTGGGACAAGGGGACGCGAACATCTGGCAGTAGGTAAGTATGTATGAGTGAGGTAGGTGTGTAATAAACTTTGACTGTATACGGTGTGTGTCTTGTGTCTTTATTTAACTATTTATTTTACAGTAGAGGTACAGGTGCCGGCCGCCTGCTGGCATTTGTAGTTCCACAAGTGCAAAGTGGCAGCCATGCTGGCACCTGTAGTTCCACTGTAAAATACAATAGTTTACTACTATTTTCCACTTTATTACCCCCGTACCCACAGCCCAGGGGTGCGGGAAAGAGCCCCGGGCTTCAGACCAAGCCTGGGGTTTCGGGAGAGGGGGGACCCCTTTTTTGGGGGGGTCCCCACCTCTCCTGAGATCCCCGGCTAGGCCTGAGTGACTTGGGGTGAGAATGCTTTGGCCCTGGAGACCCGGTAATAGGGTCTCCAGGCTGTGGCATTACACCCCGGTCGTTTTGGGTCTGGTGCTGGTTTTAATTACAGGGGGACTCCTACGCATTTTTTTCCCCCTATAATTAAAACCATTACTGGCCCTGCAGCCTTGTGCTGGTACCTTAATTATGGTGGAATCCTACTCATTTTGTTCCCTGTAATTTTAGGTACCAGGACAGGCTGGCAAGTCCGGGGCTGGTTATGGCTTTTGCCGGGGAACCCTACATCATTTAACAAAAGAAAAAACCTTTACATTGGGTATACAGGCAGAAACATACACAAATCACAGTGATCTGTTTATGTTTCTGGCAAACTCGCAGCTCAGGAGGTGGTCTATTTGAAACTTCAATTTATCAGTGAGTTTGCTACAATCTCACTCGAGATTGTAATCTCGATTCTTAGTAAATTTGCGAGTTGCATCTTTTTTATGTAAAGTACTTCCTAGTTTGGCCGATGGTGAGTTTATTTGAGTTTGCAATCTCTCATGAGTTTTAACTAGGGGTGTGCACCGGCCACTTTTCGTGTTTTGTGTTTTGGTTTTGGATCTGGATCTTTCTTCGTGTTTTGGATCTGGATTGGTTTTGCCAAAACCACCCTTCCGTGTTTTGGGTTCTGGGTTTTGTGTTTTGGATCTGTATTTTTTTGAAAAAAAGCATAAAAACAGCTAAAATCACAGAATTTGTAGGTTTTTCTGCTCCTATGCTATTATTAACCTCAATAACCTTAATTTCCACTCATTTCCAGTCTATTCTGAACACCTCACACCTCACAATAGTGTTTTTATGTCCAAAAGGTTGCACCGAGGTAGCTGGATGACTATGCTAAGCGACACGAGTGGGCGGCACAAACACGTGACCCATCTAGGAGTGACACTGCAGTGGCAGGCAGGATGGCAGTTAGAAAAACTAGGCCCCAAACTGTACATAATGCAAAGAAAAAAAGAGGTGCAAGATGGAATTGTCCTTGGGCCCTCCCACCCACCCTTATGTTGTATAAACAGGACATGCACACTTTAACAAATCAATCATTTCAGCGCCAGGGTCTGCCACACAACTGTGGCTGAAATGATTGGTTCGTTTGGGCCCCCACAAAACAAGCTGGCAATTAATGTGTCCCTGCACAAACTGGCTCTACGGAGGCAAGATGTCATCCTCATCCTCCTCATCCACCGATTCCTCACCCTCTTCAGTGTGTACATCCTCATCCTCACAAAGTATTAACTCGTCCCCACTTGAATCCACCACCACAGGTCCCTCTGTACCTTCTGGAGGCTGGTCTCCCTGGAAGAGCTGATAATTCATTTTGATGAACATCATCTTCTCCACATTCTGTGGAAGCAACCTCCTACGCCTTTCGCTGACAAGGTTCCCGGCTGCACTAAACACTCTTTCGGAGTACACACTGGAGGGGGGGCAACTCAGGTAAAATAGAGCCAGTTTGTACAGGGGCCTCCAAATTGCCTCTTTTTCCTGCCAGTACAGGTATGGACTGTCTGACATGCCTACTTGGATGCTGTCACCGATGTAATCCTCCACCATTCTGTCAATGGTGACAGTATCATATGCAGTGACAGTAGACATGTCAGAAATTGTTGCCAGGTCCTTCAGTCCGGACCAGATGTCCAAACTTGGTCCTGCCTGCCCTGCATCACCGCCAGCGGGTTGCTTAGGATACCTAAGTTTTTTCCTGGCAGCCCCAGTTGCGGGAGAAAATGAAGAAGGAGCCGTTGACGTGTCACGTTCCGCTTCAGCTGACAGTGTGTTCACCAGCAGGTCTTTGCACCTCTGCAGGCTTGTGTCGGCCGGAAAGAGAGACACCACATAGGCTTTAAACCTAGGATCGAGCACGGTGGCCAAAATGTAGTGGTCTGATTTCAACAGATTGACCACCCTGGAATCCTGGCAAAGCGAATGAAGGGCTTCATCCACAAGTCCCACATGCCGAGCGGAATCGCTCCGTCTTAGCTCCTCCTTCACTTTCTCCAGCTGCTTCTGCAAAAGCCTGATGAGGGGAATGACCTGACTCAAGCTGGCAGTGTCTGAACTGACTTCACGTGTGGCAAGTTCGAAGGGCTGAAGAACCTTGCACAACACGGAAATCATTCTCCACTGCGCTTGAGTCAGGTGCATACCCCCTCCTTTGCCTATGTCATAGGTGGATGTATAGGCTTGTATGGCCTTTTGCTGCTCCTCCATCCTCTGAAGCATATAGAGGGTTGAGTTCCACCGCGTCACAACCTCTTGCTTCAGATGATGGCGGGGCAGGTTCAAGAGTGTTTGCTGGCGCTCCAGTCTTCGGCACGCAGTCGCTGAATGGCGAAAGTGGCCAGAAATTTTTCGGGCCACCCAAAGCGTCTCCTGCACGCCCCTGTCGCTTTTCAGAAAATTCTGCACCACCAAGTTTATTGTGTGAGCAAAACATGGGACGTGCTGGAATTTGCCCAGATGTAATGCCCGCACAATATTGGTGGCGTTGTCAGATATCACAAATCCCCAGGAGAGTCTAAGTGGGGTAAGCCACTGGGCGATGATTTCCCTCAGTTTCTCTAAGAGGTTGTCGGCGGTGTGCCTCTTACTGAAACCGGTGATACACAGCGTAGCCTGCCTTGTAACGAGCTGGCGTTTCTGAGATGCTGCTACTGGTGACGCTGCTGCTGTTGCTGCGTAAGGTGATACATCTACCCAGTGGGCTGTCACAGTCATATAGTCCTTAGTCTGCCCTGTTCCACTTGTCCACATGTCCGTGGTTAAGTGGACATTGTGTACAACGGCATTTTTCAGGACACTGAGGACACTTTTTCTGACGTTTCTGTACAGTCTCGGTATCGCCTGCCTAGTGAAGTGGAATCTAGACGGGATTTGGAACCGGGGACACACTACCTCCATCAATTGTCTAAATCCCACTGCACTAATGGCGGATACCGGACGCACGTCTAACACCAACATAGCAGTCAAGGCCTCAGTTATACGTTTTGCTTCAGGATGACTGCTGTCGTACTTCATCCTCCTCGCTAAGGACTGTTGGAGGGTCAATTGTTTAGTAAAAGTAGTGGTGTTCCTACTTCCTCTCTGGGATGATGAACGACTCCCAGCAGCAGCAGCAACAGCAGCAGCGGCAGCAGTAGGCGTAGCAATGCAGGATCCTCCGGAGGAATCCCGGATAGGAGAGTCAGTCATGCCAGTGATATGGCCTGCAGGACTACTTCCGATCCTGACTAAGGAGGAAATTGACGAGGAGGGAGTTGACGGTGTGGTTTGCAGGCGCTTGGATACAACAGGACAACGGGATTTAGGTGTCCCTGGACTGCTTACGGTCTGAGCCAAAGTTTCTGAACTTGACAGTAACTTTTTATGAACGCGCTGCAGGTGCCGTATAAGGGAGGATGTTCCTAGGTGGTTGACGTCCCTACCCCTACTTATTTCACCTTTACATATGGTACATATGGCAAGACAGTTGTTGTCCGGATTTGGATAGAAATATTGCCAGACCAAAGAGGTGGAATGTTTGGTCTTCTGCCCAGGCATGACCGTGATGGGCTTTTTCATCCCACGGACAACAACTGTCTCCCCCGGAGCCTGATTTAAACAAACCACATCACCATCAGAATCCTCCTCGCCAACTTCCTCCTCAGCGCCAGCTACACCAGTATCCTCATCCTGTTGTACTTCAACAGTGACATCTTCAATTTGCATATCAGCAAGTGGACTGTGGGTGCTCCTTTCAGCACTTGCAGGGGGCGTGCAAATGGTGGAAAGAGCCACCTCTTCCCGTCCAGTGCTGGGAAGGTCAGGCATCGCAACCACCACCACACTTGGACTCTCTTTGGGGATTTGTGATATCTTCTTAGAAAGCACAGTTCTTCGCTGTGCTTTTGCCAGC
The DNA here is from genome assembly GCA_031769625.1 of Taudactylus pleione. NCBI lineage: Eukaryota > Metazoa > Chordata > Amphibia > Anura > Myobatrachidae > Taudactylus > Taudactylus pleione. The sequence continues at coordinate 4,932,485 of JAUIMM010000016.1, read as the reverse complement.
TTAACTCTTTTGATTTTTTTAGTTGGAGGAGTGCTTCCATCGTCATGTGAAGCTGAACCACTAGTCATGAACATACTAGGGATCGACCTTAGCCGTTCCTTGCCACTCCGTGTCGTAAATGGCATATTGGCAAGTTTACGTTTCTCTTCAGCTGATTTAAATGTCTTTTTCAAGGTCATTTTCCTGAACTTTGCCATTTGGGATTGTATGTGCCCTCTACTATGACATTGGGCATCGGCCTTGGCAGACGACGTTGATGGCATGTTATCGTCTATGTCATGACTAGTGGCAGCAGCTTCAGCACTAGGAGGAAGTGGTTCTTGATCTTTCTCTATTTTATTTTTATCGGAGAAAGTTTGGTCCTCCATTTATGTTATATCGATTTGATATATACGTGCGGCTAAACACAGAAAATAATTTTTTTTTTGGTTCGGACTGGAGTGTACTTTGTGGGTTACAGCACCCTTTAACGGTCAAGCCAGCCGGCCCTTTACTTATGACACAGGCGCACTCTTGGCACTACTTTGTTGATGCACGTGCGGCTACTGCGCACACAATTCACAAACACAGAAAATAATTTTTTTTTGGTTTGGACTGGAGTGTACTTTGGGGGTTACAGCACCCTTTAACGGTCAAGCCAGCCGGCCCTTTACTTATGACACAGGCGCACGCTTGGCACTACTTTGTTGATGCACGTGCGGCTACTGCGCACACAATTCACAAACACAGAAAATAATTTTTTTTTGGTTTGGACTGGAGTGTACTTTCGGGGGTTACAGCACCCTTTAACGGTCAAGCCAGCCGGCCCTTTACTTATGACACAGGCGCACGCTTGGCACTACTTTGTTGATGCACGTGCGGCTACTGCGCACACAATTCACAAACACAGAAAATAATTTTTTTTTAGGTTTGGACTGGAGTGTACTTTCGGGGGTTACAGCACCCTTAACGGTCAAGCCAGCCGGCCCTTTACTTATGACACAGGCGCACGCTTGGCACTACTTTGTTGATGCACGTGCGGCTACTGCGCACACAATTCACAAACACAGAAAATAATTTTTTTTTAGGTTTGGACTGGAGTGTACTTTCGGGGGTTACAGCACCCTTAACGGTCAAGCCAGCCGGCCCTTTACTTATGACACAGGCGCACGCTTGGCACTACTTTGTTGATGCACGTGCGGCTACTGCGCACACAATTCACAACCACAGAAAATATTTTTTTTTTGGTTTGGACTGGAGTGTACTTTCGGGGGTTACAGCACCCTTTAACGGTCAAGCCAGCCGGCCCTTTACTTATGACACAGGCGCACGCTTGGCACTACTTTGTTGATGCACGTGCGGCTACTGCGCACACAATTCACAAACACAGAAAATAATTTTTTTTTAGGTTTGGACTGGAGTGTACTTTCGGGGGTTACAGCACCCTTAACGGTCAAGCCAGCCGGCCCTTTACTTATGACACAGGCGCACGCTTGGCACTACTTTGTTGATGCACGTGCGGCTACTGCGCACACAATTCACAAACACAGAAAATAATTTTTTTTTTGGTTTGGACTGGAGTGTACTTTCGGGGGTTACAGCACCCTTAACGGTCAAGCCAGCCGGCCCTTTACTTATGACACAGGCGCACGCTTGGCACTACTTTGTTGATGCACGTGCGGCTACTGCGCACACAATTCACAAACACAGAAAATAATTTTTTTTTTGGTTTGGACTGGAGTGTACTTTCGGGGGTTACAGCACCCTTAACGGTCAAGCCAGCCGGCCCTTTACTTATGACACAGGCGAACGCTTGACACTACTTTGTTGATGCACGTGCGGCTACTGCGCACACAATTCACAAACACAGAAAATAATTTTTTTTTGGTTTGGACTGGAGTGTACTTTCAGGGGTTACAGCACCCTTTAACGGTCAAGCCAGCCGGCCCTTTACTTATGACACAGGCGCACGCTTGGCACTACTTTGTTGATGCACGTGCGGCTACTGCGCACACAATTCACAAACACAGAAAATAATTTTTTTTTGGTTTGGACTGGAGTGTACTTTCGGGGGTTACAGCACCCTTTAACGGTCAAGCCAGCCGGCCCTTTACTTATGACACAGGGGCACTCTTGGCACTACTTTGTTGATGCACGTGCGGCTACTGCGCACACAATTCACAAACACAGAAAATTATTTTTTTTTAGGTTTGGACTGGAGTGTACTTTCGGGGGTTACAGCACCCTTAACGGTCAAGCCAGCCGGCCCTTTACTTATGACACAGGCGCACGCTTGGCACTACTTTGTTGATGCACGTGCGGCTACTGCGCACACAATTAACAAACACAGAAAATAATTTTTTTTTGGTTTGGACTGGAGTGTACTTTCGGGGGTTACAGCACCCTTTAACGGTCAAGCCAGCCGGCCCTTTACTTATGACACAGGCGCACGCTTGGCACTACTTTGTTGATGCACGTGCGGCTACTGCGCACACAATTCACAAACACAGAAAATAATTTTTTTTTAGGTTTGGACTGGAGTGTACTTTCGGGGGTTACAGCACCCTTAACGGTCAAGCCAGCCGGCCCTTTACTTATGACACAGGCGCACGCTTGGCACTACTTTGTTGATGCACGTGCGGCTACTGCGCACACAATTCACAAACACAGAAAATAATTTTTTTTTTGGTTTGGACTGGAGTGTACTTTCGGGGGTTACAGCACCCTTAACGGTCAAGCCAGCCGGCCCTTTACTTATGACACAGGCGCACGCTTGGCACTACTTTGTTGATGCACGTGCGGCTACTGCGCACACAATTCACAAACACAGAAAATATATTATTTTTTTAGCACTTGGGGGGAGCACCCCTGATGGACAGAGCACCCCCTGGACAACACTACAGCACCCCTTTAGGACTGGGACACTGCACAGGACTTTGGAACTGACTGCACAACACAGTCCAGCCAGCCCCTATGGACTTTGAAGTAGTGGACACAGCCCCTATTAACAACAGCAGCACAGCACAACACAGCCAGCCCCTATGGACTTTGAAGTAGTGGACAACAGCAGCACTACACTACACTACACTACACAGCACTAACTCCCACCCTCCCTCTTCACTGTCCACAGCCGAGTGAGAAAATGGCGCCGACGCGGGTACCTTATATAGGATCCAAAACCCGCGAGACTCGGAAGGCGGGATGATGACGTTTTGCCTCGATGTCAGATCCGAGTCAGGCGGGAAAAGTCGAGCCTGACTCGGATCGGACTCGGATCGGGGGGGCTCGGGGGGGTTCGGATTTCAGAAATCCGAACCCGCTCACCCCTAGTTTTAACAGTGAAAAGAGAGAACTCAGGGCCTGATTCAGATCCGCTCGCAAGCGGGTCGATGTTGGGCCAGTGCGCATGCGCACGACGGACCCGGCAAGCCGTCGCTATGGGTCTCGCTACAAAGGGGGCGTGCTGTCGATGGCGTGCCGGGGGCATGGCTGGCCAGGCGGAGGCGTTCCCATGGGAACACTACCGTCTTGGGCCGGCCCCACTGACATCACAAGTGATGACAAGTGATGACAAGCGATGTCAGTGGGAGTGCTCTGATATAGCCAAAAGCACTCCAGGGCTTGCGGCAGACGAGACCCTACCACAAAGGTCTCATCGCAAACCCAATGGTTGCGATGGTCTTGACCATCGGGACCATTTTTTTGGCCGCTCGCTATAGCTGTGGGTGGTCAGGAGGCCGCTCTGTCAGAGCGTCCGGCTCTGAATCAGGGCCTCTCTTCCAAACTCACTACAGTTTGTCTTTAGTAAATTTGCGAGTTGAAAAACAGCCTAAACTCGCCTGAGATAGCAATCTCACCCAAACTCGATTCTTAGTAAATTTACCCCTATCTGTCTACAAATCATGATGAACCAGCATTCTGTTATTTACAGCTACCATAGCCAATCAAATATTCTGCAAACTGAATTTTGTCTTACTGGCTGTGAGTATTATTTTCCAGCTAATTTACAATAACTTTGAACAGTTATGGTGGAATTGCGCTTGTACATGTAAAATACTGTACTGCACTTGTTTACATTTTTTAATCATTGTCTTTTGAATTATGCTTATTAAAATTAATTCAAGGGTGACCCCAAAATTAGATTTCCCTTTTCTACAAACTAATCTATATAAAATCCTTTATAGACTTAGCATATAATCATCCACTTAGTGCTGCAGCTGCACACTGTCCCAGGGCTTATATTAATCTCTATATTATCTTTATCTACAGAGAGTATTGTAATCTGTATAAGACATCCTAGCCAGAGACTCCTGGGACTGGCCCTGCAGCCTCGTGCTGGTTCCGAAAGTACGGTGGAACCCTACTCGTTTTGTTCCCCATCATTTTAGGAACCAGGACTGGCTGACAAGTCCGGGGCTAGTTATGCTTTTTGGGGGGAACCCTACGTAATTTTTTTATTATATTTTAACCTGTTTTTTCAGGGCCGGCACTAGCCCAAATTTTTTGGTAAGCAAGCATATTTTTTGGCGCCCCCAGGCATATTGTTGCCCGTGCCCAAACAAATTAAGGGGCCGTGGTCTCATGGAAAAAGCCATAACCATGACACACACACCCCTTTCTCGTCACTCTGGGAAGTCCTTTCCATTTCATATGCACCTTAATGCAGTCCCCCCCAGTAGTGCCCCTTATACAATACCCCCAGTATGTAATGCCCCCCAGTAGTGGTGCCTCTTATGCAGGCCCCAAGTAGTGCCCCTTATATATTGCCTCCAGTAGTGGTCACTTTTATGCAGACCCCAGTAGTGATCCCCCCTATGCAGTGCCCATTATACAGTGCCCCCAGTAGTTGTCCTCCCTGTGCAGTACCCCTTGTGCAGTCCTCCAGCAGTAGTCCCCACTATGCAGTGCCCCCTGTAGTTGTCCCCCATATGCAGTGCCCCTTGTGCCCCAGGAGAGGTCCCCCTTATGCAGGACTCCAGTAGCGCCCCCAGTAGTGATCCCCCCTATGCAGTGCCCCTTATACAGTGCCCCCTGTACAGTGCCCCTTGTACCCCAGTAGTAAGCCCCTTATATAGTGCCCCCAGTAGTAGTCCCCCCTATGCAGTGCCCCTAGTAGTGGTACCCCCTATGCAGTGCCCCTTATATAGTGCACCCAGTAGTAGTCCCCCCAGGCCGTGCCCCCAATAGTGGTACTTCTTATGCAGTGCCCTTTAAACAGTGGCCCCAGTTGTAGTTCCCCCCATGCAGTACCCCAGTATTGCCCTTTATATAGTGCCCCCAGTAGTGGTCCCCCGATGCAGTGCCCCTAGTGGTAGTCCCCCCTTGTAGTGCCCCTAGTAGTGGTCCCCCCTTGTAGTAGTCCCCCCTTGTAGTCCCCATAGTAGTAGTCCCCCCCTGTAGACACACATGTAATAAAAATTAAGAATTAAGCTCCTGCTCCCGTCACCGCCATCCACTCCTCTGTCCATCCTCCCTCCAGGCAAAGGCTGCTCCTCCATGTCCCGGTCTTGCAGGCTGCTCCATGTTTTTCTCCCCTGCGTCCCAGAATGCCAGGCGCGGCCGCGATGATGTCACGTGGTGTGCCGCACAGGCATCCAGGGTGACAGTGGGAGGGTCTTAGGGACAGTGGGAGGTGGTGATCATCATGCCGCCCACCAACAGTGTTCAGGGCACGGCTGCAGCACTGGTGGCGGCAGGCAGCGCAGCGGCATATAGTATAAAAAGTCACTGACTTATTGTGATGCCGGCTGCGCCCTTACAGATTGGAGCCGTACGCGGCTGTGTACCTGGCGTAATGGGCCGGCCGGCCCTGAGTTTTTCACAGGTACAACACAAACAGCCTTCACATATCTCACTGATATGTGCAGGCTGCTTGCTCGGGTGAGTTTGGCAGAGAGAAAACACTGCAATCTCGGGTGAGTAATCTCATCTAAACTCCACACTAGGGCAAGAAATCTCGATCTGCTTCACCATCGGAAAACTCACTTGTGATTTTATATTTATTGAATGTTATATTGCACTTTTCTACTTGTATTTCTGTGTATGTTAAATGTGTATATATCTACATAAGCTTCAATTCCCTTTCATATTCTGGATTTTATGAGGGAAAGATCCATAAATTATGATATGGAAGAAAATGGAGGTTTAATTAAAGAAACCTGTCTCTGTATTATTCTCCGGTAGTGCCACAGATATTTGCGGGACGTACAAAGAAGAGAGGAAAAGATACTCAGGATTAACCCCACTTGTAAATATGTGAGTTTGTGTACGATATCCATATATTTCAAGGAACACCCCTAGCATATTAGGAACCATTTCTTTTGGGATTTCATTCAGAGAGGAATTTTTCTTGTTTTTTGTGTTTTTTCGGTATGTACAGTACATCGTGGAGAATTTCGGAAGATCTTGATCATCTGCAAAGAAGGTTATCAATCACCAAAAAAGACTAAGTAGTTTTTTGGACATTATTTGATTGTATTTTATATCCAGTGCCATCCTACATCCAGATTGTTTTTGTTTTCCAGGTTGGGAAAAGAACAGGAGACTTTCTCATCCACTAGTACCAGATGTTGGCTAGACCTGACCAAAGGCGCGGAGTCTAACTTACTGGGTGGCAGTGGCGTAACTAGGGCAGGGCGAGCGGGGTTCGTGCCCTGGGCGCCGTTGGACCGGCGGCGCGGGGGGGCGCCGCCGGCCACGGTATCGGCCCGCCCGCCCTATATAGCCAGTGTAGCGCCGACCGCAATGAGTGTGGTCAGCGCTACACATTTGCACAGGACCGGCGCTAGGCTTCCAGCGCCGGTCCTGTGCTGCACGCCTGAGCCCATTCCCTCCCCCTGAGCGCTTGCCCAATAGCGCTAGGAGGCGGGCTCAGGCTGTCCATAACACACGCATCGCCGCCAGCGCTGGCGGCAATGCGTGTGTTAAACAGCAGCCAATGAGAGTCAGATAGACTCTCATTGACTGCTGCAGCACCCACTGTAAGAGCCGGACTTCCGTCCGGCTCCTGCAGTGGGTAATGGGACTGACGTCATGACGTCATGACGTCAGTCCCATAACGCTGAGCGCGCCAGCCCGGGCGGACTGGCGGGCGGGAGCGGCATCGCGGACAGGAGCAGGAGCAGCGTGGAATCAGGTAAGTATATTTTTATATATATTTATTTATTTTTTAACCTATATGCACAACGGGGGAGGGGTTGGCTACTACTGGGGGGACCTTTACTGGGGGAGATGTTGCTACTACTGGGGGTGCCATTGGGAGGACCTCTACTGGGGGGGACTACTCTACTGGGGACTACTACTTGGGGGGGGGGACTACCACTGGGGGCATTCTAAAAGGGGCCTATTACTAGAGGCACTGCACTTGGGGGACCACTACTGGGGGCAATAATAGGAAGGGCCACTACAGGGACCACTGGATAGGGGGGGGTCACTACTGGGAGCCTGCATCAGGGGGACCACTACTGGGGGCACTGCATGGGAGGGGGGGACACTACTGCTGGGGGCACTATATAAGGGGCTTACTGCTAGGGGCACTGCGGGGACCACTACAGGGGGCACTAGATAGGGGGGATCACTACAGGGTGCCTGCATAAGGGGACCACTACTGGGAAAACTGCATGGGGGGGACTACTGCTGGGGGCACTATATAAAAGGGCACTGCATAGGGGGGGGACCTACTACTGGGGGCACCATATAAAGGGCACTGCATAAGGGGATACCGCTACTGGGCGCACTGCATTGTGGGGACTGCTACTGGGGGCACTGCATAAGGGGGAACACTACGTGGGGCACTGCATTTGGGGGGCCACTACTGGGGGTACTGAGTAAGGGGAACTAATTGGGGGCTGTATAAGAGGGACCACTACTGGGGATACTGTATAAGGGGTACTACTATGGGCCTGCATGAGAGGGACCACAACTGCATACTGGGGGTACTGTATAAGGGGTACTACTGGGGTTAAGGTGCATATGGATAGGAATGTTCAGTTTGAAAATAAAGGGGTGTGTCATGTTGACATGCCCCATTTTTAAGTGACCACGCCCATTTTTTTGCCACGCACGCCTTCATCGCGCGCACATGGGGGGGGGCTCCCTTTTCAAATTTGCCCTGGGCTCCAAATACCCTAGTTACTCCACTGCTGGGTGGTGTTCACAAGTGACCCCTCCAAGCGGGATTTGGGCTTAAGCTGAACCCAGCAAGCAGGTCGCATCCCTTTGGTCAGGTATCCGGCACAAGTGGAAAATGGAAGAACACTATCACAGGGAAAGCAAACGAAATATATACTGGAAGTTTATACTGGGGTGATGTATTAAGTACACACTCTGTTGATCCAGACGCAAGGCTGACACAGGAGAATGGCACAGGAGATTGTACTTGGATGACGTACTAAGTACATACGCTGTGGCTTCAGACGCAGAACTGGCACAGGAGAATGGTATGATGAGATAGTACTTGGATAACGTACTAAGGGCCTGATTCAGAGCCTGATGCTATTTGCGCTCGCTCATTCTGAAAAAGGGGCCGGCTATTTAAATTGAGCGCTCGCTCTTTGCGGTCTGTTGACGCCTCTATGTCTGAGCGAGCGAACGAAATATGCGCTCGCTATTTTATAAAGACGCCCCCTGGCCGCTCGCATCATACATCATCTCCGCTATTTATTTGATTAATCGAGTACATCGAAAGGCGTATGAACTGCTCGCAGTGCTTGTGGTTGGATTTTCCAACTGCAATCATGCGAGCAGTTCAGGCTAAAAGACAACCAAGTGACGTGGTCGATGACGCTGCTTTGTTAATTATGCACACCCTTAAAACGCCCGTTTTGACCTTTTGGCACGCCTGCGTTCGGATCTACACTTCCCGTTTTCAAGCACCTTCCCCTGTTACCACCCACAAACGCCTCATTCTGTCACTCAAATTAGTAGGCATTCGCTATTTTGCGAGCACACGATTTCGACCGCACTGACTGGTTCGCTCATGCGTACTAAAACCCATATGCATGCGCAGATGTGCGAACATCGCTCGGAGCGAACGAGCGGCCGCTTACGAGCAGCTCTGAATCAGGCCCTATGTACACACACTGTGGCTTCAGATGCAGAACTGGCACAGAATAAGAGATGACTCTAGGAGATTGTACTCAGAAGACGTACTGAGTACACACAACGCAACGGAGCTTGAGACCTGGAATGCTGCAAGCTGCCTTCACTGGAAGTAACAACGTTGTACAGGCAAATTCCTGTTGTCCAGAGCCTGTTTAAATACCCTAAGGTAGCAGTCCATTGGAGGATAGTGTCAGCTGACAGCAACCAATGCTACCATTGGGTAAAGGGCTAATCAGGATATAGACTGTCATAGCTGCGTCCATGAGGTTAACTGCAGGAACCACATCACGGATCGAGCACATGGATGTCCTAGCAGACCCAAGGTGCAATCCTCAGTAAGTCACTCACCTCTGCGCCTGGTGTCTGACCGCTCAGGAGGTCAGGGGAAGCCGGTGCTGAAGTGAGTAACAACCAATCCTAGGCCGCAACCTGACATTACCCCCCTTTCAGGGTGGACTCCAGACACCCACAAGGCTTATCAGGAAACTTCTTATGAAAAGCTTGAACAAGCTGTGGAGCATGGACATCAGACACCTTGATCCATGCTCGTTCGTCAGGTCCATACCCCTTCCAGTCAATGAGAAACTGAAGATGATTCAATCAGTGTTGAAAGTCAAAGATCTTCTCAATTTCAAATTCGACTCCTAATTGGGTCTGAACTTGAGGAGTCTTGGGTGGAGAACGCTGTAATTGATTAAGGATTAATGGTTGTAGAAGAGAAACATGAAATGTGTTAGAAATCTTCAACTGAGGATGTAGCTCCAATTTATACACCACAAAATAATTTTAAGAATACGATACGGTCCAATGAAGCGTGGAGCTTCTTAGTTGACAGCCACACCCTATCTCCAATCTTCAGAAGAGGAACGGCTGGACGTTTTCGATCCGGAATTTTTTTGTAATTACTAGCTTTTTTCAAGGAGGAGTGAATATTTTTCCATGTATCAGACAATGATTCCACAAGTTAAGTGACGGCAGGTACTTCCATGGGAGGTAGATCTTGGAAATCTGGAATACGTGGATGTCTTCCATATACTACAAAAGATGGAGTAGAATTTGAAGAAGAGTGGTACCTAAAATTGTAGACAAACTCTGCCCATGGCAATAAATCGATCCGGTCATCTTGAGAAGAAGAAACGAAAAGTCTAATAAATGTTTCCAATTCCTGATTCACCCTCTCAGTTTGGCCATTTGTCTGCGGGTGATAGGAGGAGGAAAACTTCAGTTTAATTCCACAAGAGGCACATAAATCCCTCCAGAATTTGGCCACAAATTTCACACTTCGATCTGACACTATCTCCTTGGGTAGTCCATGAAGACGGAAGATGTCACGAATAAACATTTTGGCCATCTGTGGAGCAGACGTAAGTCCCACCAAGGGAATAAAATGGGCCATTTTTGAAAATTGGTCCACTACCACCCAGATAGTATAATGTTCCTTGGATGGTGGTAATTCAGAGATAAAATCCATTGACAGATGAGTCCACGGAACATCAGGAATAGGCAAAAGATGCAAAGGGCCAATAACTTTGTTTGCGCGTGTATTTATGCTGTGCACACTTGGCACAGGAAACAATAAAATTCACGATGTCTTCCTTCATAGTGGGCCACCAGTAGGAGCGCTGTAAAAACTTAAAAGTTTTGAGGATGCCAGAGTGACCAGCAAACAAGGAGTCATGAGACCAGGTTAATAAGCTTTTATGCAACTGGGGTGCTACAAAGATCTTGGCAGGAGGAGGAGGCAGACGCGGAGGAGAAGGAAGCAACTGGGTGTGAGCAAAGTCAAGAGGATCTAGAATAGGATGAACTTGAGGATGTTCTTCTTCCTGTGGAGGCAGAAAGGACCGGAAGAGTGCATCAGCCTTTTTATTTTGTATGCCAGGACGAAATTGGACTTTAAAATCAAACCTGGAAAAAAAAAAAAGAGAGACCAGCGAGCTTGTCTGGCATTCAAACAATGAGTTCAATGAGTTGTCTTGAGATAAAGAAAATTATTATTATCAGTGATGTTAGTAATAGGAAATTTAGTGCCTTCCAAAAGGTGTCTCCATTCCTCTAGTGCCAATCTCATAGCCAACAATTCTTGATCCCCTATGGCATAGTTCTTCTCAGCTGGGGAAAATGTATGAGAAAAGAAACCACAAGGATGATTCTTTCCATCTTGAGCCACTTGAGACAGTACAGCTCCCAGTCCTACTGAAGAGGCATCAATTTCTAACGTGAAAAGTTTTTCAAGTTGTGGTTGACAAAGAATTGGAGCTGTGGAAAAAGCAGTTTTGAGGGCTTGGAAGGCAGCCACTGCTGCCGGAGGCCAACAAGACGGGTTAGCATCCTTCTTAGAGAGCTGTGATGGGAGCGACAATCGTACAAAAGTTTGCAATGAATTTTCTATAATAATTAGAGAAGCAAAGAAACCGTTGGATGGCTTTCAAGGAGTGCAGTTGGGGCCAGTCTTGGATGGCTCTTGGCCTGTCTGAATCCATTTGAAGGGAATTTCCCAATGGCACTGATGACTGTTCAAAAAGGCATTTAGAGAGTTTCCCGTACAGATGACAACTTCGAAGGTGGGACAAAACTTCTCTGACATGTAGGTGATGGGATTACAGGTTCTCTGAAAAAATTTAAATGTCATCCAGATAGACTACAACAAATTTGTAAAGGACATCTCGGAAGATTTCATTGACGTAACTCTGAAAAACTGCTGGCACATTACACAATCCAAAAGGCATCACCAAGTACTCATAATGGCTGTCTCACGTATTAAAAGTGGTTTTCCATTCGTCCCGTTTTGATGCGGATTAAATTGTAGGCTCCACAGAGAGCCAATTTAGTGAAAATGGATGCTCCATGAACCTTGTCAAAAAGCTCAGAAATGAGTGGCAAAGGATATCTATTTTTCACGGTGATTAGGTTCAGCCCACGGTAGTCTATGTAACCTCTGTCTTTCTTCTCAACAAAGAAGAATCCAGCTCCTTGGAACGCTGAAACAGCAAGTGCTCACTGGAAGTAACAACGTTGTACAGGCAACTTCCTGTTGTCCGGAGCCCGTTAAATACCCCAAGGTAGCAGTCCATTGGAGGATAGTGTCAGCTGACAGCAACCTATGCTACCATTGGGTAAAGGGCTAATCAGGATAAAGACTGTCATGGCTGCGTAGATGACGGTAACCGCAGGAACCACATCACGGAGCGAGCACATGGGATGTCCTAGCAGACCCCAGGTACAATCCTCACTGCCGCGCCTGGCGTCTGACCGCTCAGGAGGTCAGGGGAAGCCGGCGCTGAGGTGAGTAACAACCGATCCTAGGCCGCAACCTGACAGAGATTCTATATCGTAGGTAATGAACTTTTAAGACAGCTTAACTATTTACTGAGCTAACCCTGCGTGGAATACTCTGTGTAGCATCCAAAAAATGAGACATACTATAGCTTAACACAGGCATCTTGTTAAGAATGCATAAGAATCTTCTTATGAGTCCTGTGCCAAAAAAAAACTTTATTGTTTTAGCTTTTATACATGTTAATTTAATTTTCAACTGTACATTCAACTTCCATGATGTAAACATTTTAAACTAAGATCATAACTGCCTATGAAATTAGCAAAATTGATGCAAAAATGGTGCACCAAAAGCTCTACAAGTTCAGCTTATTTTTACCCTTCTGTATATTTTACTACATAATGTGGCTGGAGTAACACTGGGAACACATGGGGGCCTATGTATTAATAATCGCGGTACTGCCGCGATTATTAACAATCCAACTCGCCGTGAATAATTTCATTTTTAATGAAAATATCCCAGCTATGTACTACCGGAAATTCGCAGCGACAGTGGTTGCAGTAATGAATGTCCCCGTGAGTTATATCCCTGGCATTTAGGAGAAGTCTTTCACAGAAGTGAAAGACTTCCCAGGGGAAGCTGACACTGCGCATGCGCACAGCAATAGCTTCTGGAACTAGCCGGGGGCTGCAGAGAGAGAGATCGAAAGATCTCTCTCCTGCCCCTGGAGCGCCCATAAGCAAACAGTAGTTTACACCATCTCAGGATGGTGTCAACTCCGAAAAGCTTCACTTTTTGGAGTTTAGTACATAGGGGTCAGATCGTAGTCTCCATTGATAATAATGGGGACTGCGATCTGAAGTGCTAATTAGCACTTTGCAGGAGATTTTTGTGCAATTTCCTGCATTGTGCTATTAGTACATAGGAACAATACAAAAAAATATGCAGAAACTGCAGTTTCTGCATAATTTTATATAACGAATGGCTTGATAGTTACATAGGCCCCTAAAGTCAGCTTCTGCTAATGAAAAGTTAAGGTTTCATGGCCAAATGTGAAATGAGAGTAATATTTCACATATATTTGAACAGTTTGGAAAATGTAATTCATTCCTACACATGTAAAGCAGTACTGCCATCTAGTGGTCAGTACTCAGCACAACATTATGGTGCTGATTCTGTGAGGTAAATTTACTAACAATCATGTTTGCATTTTCAACCTTATTTGGTTATTTTTTCAATTGCGGATGTTAACCAAAGGCAAACACAGGAGGAAAATGCAAAATCGCATTTAGCAAATACGTCCACAAATCCAAATAGGAATAAATTCACCATCGGCCAAACTTGCAAGTACTTTCCATAGATTTGAATGAAACACGGGAATTTGCCTTCAATCGTTTTTGAAAACACGGGCATCAATTTGTTAAACTCATGCCAAAATTGAAGTTTCATATAGACCACATCTTGGCCAGTGTGTTTCACAAGTGTTACCACTTTAAAGCACTGTGCACACAATTATGCCTATAAAATGGGACCAAGCAGCTGCATTCATTTCTCTGATTGCATCATGGCAGGATACACCAGCGCAGCTCTGATGCAGGGTGCTGTGATAATTCTGGGGCTCTACCACCAGGCTGAAAGACCCAGGAGCAAGAACTTGAACAAGCACAGCAGGTTCTGCAGGTTCCGCAGAGGCTGCGCAGTCCTCGTTTTTTTAGAGGACATTTGAATCGAAATGCATTGGTCGATGACCAGGTAATACAGATGTTCTGGCTCAGTCGTAACAACTTACTCCATCTCTATGACCTTGTTAAACTGGACCTAGACCTTGAGACAGCGTGCTGTGCCTTTGGTCTGTATAAACTCCTGGCTGTGTTGCACTTTCTGGCTACTGGGAATTTTCAGTCTGTCACAGGCAGAGTTATTGAAATCTCACAGTCGACATTGTAACGCTATCTCACAAAGGTCCTAGCTGCATTCCAGCCTGTAATAACCACCTCTTTCTGCTTTCCCAGTCAAGACTCAGAGTGGCATGCAGTCAGGATAGCCTTTTATCGTATGGCAGGCATGCCTAATGTCTTGGGTGTGATTGACTGCACACACATTGGGCTGAAACTACCTAGGGACCATGCACGTATCTCAACAGACATCATGCCCACTCTACTAATGTGCAGGTGGTTTGTGATGCAAGCATAAAAATCATAAGTGTTGTGGTGGGTTATCCTGGCGCATGTCATTCATCCCTCCATGAGAAATATGAGGCCGGACAAATGCCTGAGGGTTGGCTGCTGGTAAATTGTCACTCTGGGAGCATATTTTTTCTTCTGAACACTCACAACATGAATTATATACATTTTTATATACATTTCACATTATATTTATTACATATATATATAAAATAATTACTTATAATTATTAATTATAAATAATTAATAATTAATTATATTTTACCTCAGAACTTGTATATCATGAATTATATATTATAGCCTAGAAACTATGTACATAGGTATTATTTAAAGGATATTATTTAAAGGATGTTATCTATATATTTATATAAATAATATTTTGGGATATTATATTTAATAAATTTTACAGGATATGACAATGGAGTAACGGCAAAAAGGAGCTACACTTAAATTAGACTTTTTATGAATGTAAAAAAGTTTGTTTGATAGGGAGCACATCACTACTTCTATAAAGTGTAATTGATGTAGATAGTAAAATTACATTGGCTTTGTAGTTTGGAGTCCCATACAGTAAGCCACAGAATGGGATTTTCATTAATGTGCTTTGGCCAAGTATGAAAATGGATTAATTTTATAACTTAACTTAACTTCTAGATTGTCAGCTCCTCCGTAGCCAACACGTTTCATTGTAATAAATAACAATTTATTCATTTATCTACTAGTTTGTGTGGATTCATATTAGGTTGATTCAGCATAGTTCTTTTCCCTTTATTTGGTTACATTAAGGTTGCCAGTACCTTATATATAATTTACTGCCCCAGGCTAAAATTTGCCAGCCAGCCCTTGTTCATTGCCCACTTGTTCCCACACACCTAAACCTACAGGAAAGTGCAACAAATTAGGCCAGAAGCTTTATAAATGTGAACAACAATCGCGCTCCACATTTAATAGGGCAGCTTGAGAAACAAAGTGACTTTCACACGTCACAAGGTTTAGAATACAAGAAAGCAAATAATATATCTCAGACGCACCTAATGGGAAAATATTTCTTCCATAGCCGAAATGTATAGCTGTGAAAGTTAGTGTGTGGATGATTTCACGCCACTAGATAAATTGTAGTACAAGATTTCTATAATAATGTCACTGTGTCCCAAAAAGGAGGAAATAATCTCCAATAGTTCACCGTGATTCCAATAATACCAGGTCGTCACTCCAAATTCTGTTTAAGATCCTTTATCCACGGGTCACCTCCTCTGTGTAAGATTCCAAATATGCATACATGCAAAACAAAAGAGGGTTGCCACAATAGTGTAAGATCTTCACAGTTTTATTAACATTTAAAACACACAAATGGATACGTACCATAAAAGACCTTTAAAGCAAGGCACACTGTTGTACATATAGGGGTATTAATCTGCTCCTCCTATAGAGCGTCTCCTTCCCAGTCTGGGTAATCCAAATGTACTCATCATAAAACCAACACGTTTCCACCTCCTCTGAGGTCTTTATCAAGGTATATGGTAAGGAGTGATTTCACTTGATATATATAGCCCATATGGGCGGAGCTGCCCCTTTAATTGGGTGTATACGGGATTACTTACTCATAACAGAGCGGTGCTGTCTTAAGCTCCTTGGTTCTGAAGTGCACGCTGCTGTAGTGCACCACGTGACTGCTGTTTGGGGCCCGGAAGTGCTGCTTTGCAAATGGACACACGTGATGTGGTCCAACAACACGGAGCGCACCACGTGGTCTGTTCTATCCCCATTAATCAGTGCGTGGTACTCCATTACTTGGAGCGCAGTGCACACTGAGTTCCGGCTCCAGGTGGCTGTGCATTGTGAACGCTGTCACATGATCAACGCACCACTTGGTCCAGTCTCTCAATTTCAGATCAGTGCGCTGCGTTCCACTGTTTGGAATGCAGTGCTCGATTAGTTCTGGCTCTGGAGGGCTTCTGTATATAATGGCCGCTGTCACGCGGTCTGTATCGCCTGATCCGCCTGTGTTTTAATTGATAAGAAGTAAGCGGCCAACATATTTATCACAACTTCATTCCCAATATATTACATAATTAGTAGTATATAAAGGTGAGATCAGATAGGTTCTGCCAAACATTATCATGTACAGCAGTATATATCCTGGAAGTGTCCAGGGTGCTGAATATATAGTTGAATGTGTATCACCCTGCATAAATATAAAGTGCGCTGTGGCTCAGTTATACAATGGGTCCATTGCTATATAGATCCTACAACATAAATTATAAGACCAGGTATATAAATACATACAATAAATAAAAAGAAGATAAAAAGTACAGAGTAAAATACATCATAAAAACACTATGATATACATAATTAACATGCCAGCCTCCAACCAGAATACGTAAATACCTAAAAATATAAAAAAATATAAGCAATCATAAAAACCATTTATAAAAACCATTTAAGCTCAAAGTCAGCATTTAGTCCATGTGGTTCTAGGGTTTTTACCTCATATATGTATCTCATTTCTGATCTAGCTAAAAATGTATCTATGCCCTTGATAAGCCAATTTCCTTCCACTTTTTTGATTCCCATAATGTATTTAATATCATTAACTGAACTATGGTGTTTTTCCTGGAAATGTTTGGCCAATGCATGGTTGGTCACACCCCTTCTGATATTACGCAGGTGTTCTGCCCATCTGACTTTGAGCTTTCTTGAGGTTTTGCCTATATACTGTAACCCACAGGTGCATCAATCATGTATATACAGTTATTACTATTACACATCATAAACTTGTGTATTTTAAATTCTTTAAGATTAGATCTAGAGACAAACGTTTCTATTTTTGAAGTTTGATTGGGGTGTGTAGTGCAAACTATGCATGAACCGCAATGATGGAAACCTTTTGTTTTAATTCTTCCGGTTCTATTTTCTGGTATTGCACTCTTCACTAGTCTATTATTAATATTAGGGGCTCTCCCATACGTGAACATAGGTTTTTGTGGGATGATTTCCCTCAATATAGGATCCTGTTGTGGAAGAAACCAGTTTTTCTTAATAATATTTTCTACTCTTTTATATTGATTATGAAATGTAGTAATATATGCAACTTTGGGTTTGTTTTCTTGTTTATTCTTATCTTTGTATACTAAAAGGTCATTTTGTGGAATATCACCTATTTCTTCAATAGCCTTTTGTATATTATCATTATCATACCCCTTAATTAGAAATATTTGATGTAGTGTTTCCACTTGTTCTGTAAAGTTTTCGTCTTTAGTACAATTTCTGCGTATTCTTTGGATTTGACTCCTAGGGATATTTCTCAACCATCTCGGTTGATGGTGGTTTTTTATATTCACATACGAGTTACTATCCGTAGGTTTATTGTGGTTCCTAGTGGCTATATCTTTGTCAGTTGAATAAATCACTAAGTCTAAAAAGTTGACTTCCTTGGGATTAATATTGAAGGTGAGGTGGATGTTATATTCACTGTTGCTAAGGTTTTCACAAAATTTCTTTCAATTCTCCTCTTCACCTCTCCAAATAAAAAATAGGTCGTCTATAAAACTAATCCAAACGACAATATCCTCCAAAAATGGGTTGTTATCCCAAATGGTTAACCACCATGCCATATATAAATTTGCATAGGCCGGTGCGACCCGACTCCCCATAGCGGTCCCTTTTCTCTGTATGTAATATTGGCCATTGAACCAAAAGTAATTATTATTAAGAATAAAACCAAGGGAATCTTTAATGAATTTAATCTTATCCTCACTCATTATGTCAGAATTTTTCCTTGTAGCATATTCGACTGCATAAATACCTAATTCATGTTCTATAATGGTATATAATGCTGTGACGTCTGCTGTAACTAAAAAGCAATGGCTAGGTACGGGAGTATTTTTTTAAATTTTGATAGTATCTATAGTATCCTTAACTTATGATTTAGTTTTTAAAATGTCTGGTTGTAGGATAAAATCAATAAAATGTGCCAAATTAGATGTAATAGAATCTGTGCCAGCTATGATGGGTCTTCCAGGGGGGTTAATAGGATCTTTATGGATCTTGGGCAACATATATATATCACCGGGAGTACAGGGTGATCCTTAATCAAATATTCCTTCTCCTGTTTGGTAATAGTACCGTTTTCCTGGTATTGGGATATAAGGTTTATAAAAAAAAAAATTCAATGCGTCCTGTAGGATTACCCCTGAGTGTATTATATGTATCCCTGTCTCCTAATTGTCTTAAAATGTCTTCATTATATTTAGTGGTGTCCATTACGACTATACCAGCCCCCTTATCAGCTGGTTTAATCGTGATGTTACAATTTTTTTCCAATTCCTGTAGGGCCTTAAATTCAATATGAGATAAATTGTGCATCATATTTTGATTAACTCCTAATTTTTCAATTTCTATGCAAACAATTTTATTGAAACTTTCTAAAAAATATCCCCTATTGAACGTCGGGTTAAATGTAGATTTGGGTTTGAACTGGTTGTGTATATCTTGATTGTGTTCCGTATTTTGGTTTTCTTTCCCTCTATTTTGATTGATAAAATACTATTTTAATGATAGCTTTCTAATAAATTTCTGTATATCAATATACATATCAAATTTATTCATCTTGTTGACCGGAGCAAATTTCATACCCTTCTGTAGTAAACTGATTTAATTCTTCTTCAGGACATGTGTGCTTAGATTGAATATTTTGAATATATGGATTCAATTTCCTTCTTCCTATGTGGGGGTTTAACATTTGAGTGGATTTTGTCCCCCCTCTTCTTTTATCCCTATGGGTGCATTTTTTATATTTCTACTGTTTAAAATCGTTTTCTCATGCCTCTGTCCCTCTCCAGAAAATCCTCTCTGTCAAGTGCTTTAAAACGATTATATACTGTATATTATGAGGAAGAAAATATCGCACACTGACATGACAGAAATTAGTTGATCTTTCTATTGTACATTTGCTGCAGCTTTTCTGTATATTTTTGTGTTTCTACTGAACAAATCAATGAGATTCCATCATCCCACCCCACTTTGGGGAGCATAGTGGGAGCAGACCCTATGTTTGGTCCATGCCTTTCTTTACATGAACGCTGTATGGGCTGTATTCAATTTGAGGCGAAATGTCGGAATCTGCGAAAATTTATCGCCGATGACGTCATTTTCGCCTATTTTCATTATCCCCATATTCAATTACATTGCCGGGGCGAAAAGTCAATGTAAAAAAATGGGGATAAATATTAGCCTGCCTTTAGCTGGTGAAAAAAATGCAGAATTGGGGTTTAGGAGTGCAGGCTTAAAAAAATTAGCCTGCACCCTTGGGAATGACCCCTTAAAATGATCTGTGTCAAAAAATGGGTAAAAATAAATCAGGACACCCCAAATTTTTTTTTACAATTTTGGGGTGTAAAAAAAAAATAGGAAAAACCACTTCTAGAATAGTTAGATTCCAGAGGGGGTCTGAAGTATGCGGCAGGTGTTTTCTTCAATGCGGGTGACAGCGGCAGGTCCATTTTTGCTGAATTTTAAAAAATTATTTTAAGGACTTAAAAATATGCTTGCACCCATTTTCATGTACCCCAAATATGATGGGACCACTTTTAAAAACGAGAGAAAAAAAAACAAAGTGCTCTTCTGCATCACTTCGTCAATGTCGGGAAAAAACACCTGCCGTGGCTAATACAAACCCCAACTTTCTTTTGCAGGCAAAAATGAGGGTACCCATAGTGATCCCCCATGTCTGGAAATCTTTAGGGGGGTCCCAGGCATATTTCCCGAAAATTCCCATTTTTTTGGAGATGCTACGAAAAGTCATATTTAAAAAACAGAGATAATTTTTCAATTACCATTAGCAGGTGAAAAAAAGTTCAGATTTGGGGTTTAGGGGTGCAGGCTTAAATAAAATAGCCTGCACCCTTGGGAATGCCAACTTAAAATGAAATGTGGAAAAAAAAGTAAAATAAAAAATTCGGGACACCCCAAAAAAAAAATTTTTTGGGGGGGGTGAAAAAAAAACACTTCTAAAATAGACAAATTAAATCCACAGGGGTTCCCTTATATGCGGCAGGTTTTTCCTTCATTGTGCAGAGTAGCGGCAGGTGCATTTTTGCAAAATTTGTAAAAAATTAGTTTAGGGACTTAAAAATATGCTAGTACCCATTTTCATGTACCCCAAATTTGAGGGGACCACTTTTAAAAATGAAAAAAAAAGCTAAGAGCTCTTCTGCATCACTTCTTCAAAGTCAGGAAAAAAACACCTGCCACGGCTATTTAAAAACCTAACTTTCTTTTGCAGGCAAATACGGGGGTTACCATAGTAATCCCCCAGGTCTGGACATCTTTAGGGGGGTCCTACAATTATTTCCCGAAAATTCCCGTATTTTTTCGCCGATCAAAATTTCGCCTGTTCCCAATTTCGCATATTTTGGAATTGAATACGGGGAATTGCAGGCATGCACACGATACTTTTCCACCTGAAAAAACAGGCGAAGGAGGTGAGAAGTCCAGCAGGCGAAAAGTCCAAACTTTTCGCCTGCTGGACTTCTCACCTCCTTCGCCTGTTTTGAATTGAATACGGGCCTATGTCTATTAAATTCTGTCTTAAAATAATAACATTTTCAAATAATCCTGATGATACAGACAACTTTCATTGTGTGTTTAACACAACATAAAATCTCCCAAGAAAAGGGGCTACCAAAATTTTGTAAAAATATTTGTGTATTCTAGTTCACAGTGAGAGCTCTCAGTGTTCTATGTAATTTCACATTATTGAAAGAAAACGGATTGGTAGCTCATAATTGACATGGTAAAATGTGTGGTATGTGGAGCAGCAAAGCACAATAGTAGAGTGCATCATATTTTTAATGCACAGTCATGCCATCTTGTGTTATTTTCTATCTATCTATAAACATAATGTCGGGCACTCTCCACATAGAATGATTGCCGCCATGGTGCCCTCCAGTAGGGAAGCTACTTGTAAAAAATCACTTGATTAACCAGCTTTGAAAACATCTGGTTAATACTGTCATTTGTTAGATGTTCCTGAGTGCCACCAAACCTGTGTGCCGGGGTGCTTCTTTGGGGACCAACTTGCTGTCAGTCCAAACATATGTACCAAATCTCCAAATAGAAGAACACTGGCACTCACCAGACTTCAGTAATATTCCAGCAATTAATTGTAAAACCAGTCAGCTAAAAGCAAGTCAACGTTTTTGTCTAGCCGCACAGTGTAAATTCACAACAATGACATCCTGATTACTATCAGAGAAGGACATAAGATCTAACTACCTGGGCCTCCCCTTAAATACCAGTCAGCAATAAAACAAAGATGTCAAAACACTTCCTGCGTTACACTCTGGATCTGGTACCAGAAGTGACATCCTCTATATAAAAACGAATGCCCTGACTCACTAACTCATGAATGCCCAGCCCAAACCCCTGGACCTAGAGACATGAAATTCTGGGAGTATATACCTTCCATTATCTAAGCACCCACTAAGCAGAGATTTTTCAAAATTCGACTCCTAAGTGGCTGAAAAGGGGTTAAATGTTTCCTCTCAACCGTGGTGATTGGGTGACAAAGCAACATGGCCCAAGCGCTGTGGAACTGTAAGCTCATTGTCTGGGATGAGTGGCTACAGAGGTGTGGCTGCAGCACAGTCCAATATTCAAATAGGGGAGCCACAGCAACTGCCAGTGATGTTTGGCAGCATTTGGGGTGACAGTTGGTGTAGTTCCCCTATCTGAATATTGGACTGCGCTGCAGCCGCACCTCTGGAGCCGCCACTGCTAAGGACTTGACACTTTGACTAGGTTCTTTCTTTTTAGAAAATTCACTTGATTTATATTTGGACATTGAAAAGTTACCTTAATTTGGAATGTAATACAGTACTTCACTTAATTTGGATTTTGAACATGGCAATTGAGTGTTTGAATGTTAATGGGGAGATGATGTCTCACACCTTTGTCCCCATAACAGGAGACAGAGCCTGCCTGTTCCAGTCCCTCTCCTATATAATGTATTCCCGGGTGAAACTAGGCACATCAAATAGTATCCTATAAGGACCTAAATACACCTATCAATAGTGTCCTAGGGCTCTATTTACTACAGTCTGCATTAGTAATTAGTTATGCAGATTGTAGTGTGATATTACCGACTGAATTCGCATTGGGAATTCAGTCAATAGCACAGGAATTTACTACAAATCCCTTGCAGGAACAGAGCTTGCGAGAAAGCTGTCCCTGCGAATCCCCTCCGCACACTAGTCACAATATTTTCGCAAAATAATACCATGACCAGTGCCCCGCCCATGTGCCGACCGGCCGCCGCTGTTACCCCCCCTGGCGCTAAGCCCCGCCCCTGTCATTAAGCCCCGCCCGATGATTGCGGACCTCCGCGACCCCCCCACGCCCCCCCATAACCCCCCCCTCCCTTGATTACACTTGCCTGCATGATCCCGCCTCTGGTGATGTCTTCAATATCCTCCGGTCAGCTGATCTCCCATCCTGCACCATGACCCGGTCAGCTGATGACTGGGCCACAGTGCAGCATGGGAGACCAGCTGACCGGGAGGGAGTCATCACCGGAGCCCCGACCACCGGTCCATGGAGTCAGGTAAGTGACCCTGGATAACGCCACCTCCAGGTGGCGTTATTAACACAGGGCTTTCCCTGGTATTTTTTTACAATTTATTTTTAATAACTATGGTCGGATCATATTTCCCATTACAATTATGGGAAATGCGATCTGATTACTAAAAATAAGTAATACTTAGGGGTTGGAGTAGAATTTTACGAATTCTACTCCAATTGCCCTGTAATAACTGTAATAAGTAGGTGATACTAAATAATGTGAAAAGGGTGTGAGAACACTCTTTTCACTTTTTTTTAGTAAAAATAATGTTAATAAATAGAGCACATAGAAACCAATAAATAAATACCCATAATGTGTATACTTACCAAATATCACAATATACCAGGGTCTCAGCAGCTGTGTTAATAAAATACCTGCGTTAGACATTCTAAGACCCCGGAAGTGCCAGGGTCCATGTGCATGCACAGTGTAATGTAAAAAGAAGAAAAACTAGGTGCAATAAAATATCAAGTTGTCCACTGTATATATACAAATAAACCTAAAGCAGCTACCCACAAAATAGCTGTAACTAACTATTGACATAGACAATGCCAAATAAGTGAACTCAATTTCAATCACTTGAGGGTGCGGTTAATGAAGTCATAAAACCATACATTTATTAAAAAACATAACATTTGACATATATCAGATACAAAAAATATAACAACCATCACACATAGTGAATCATAAATGTTTCAAGAAACTACCCAATCACTGATAGAAAAAATTTATGATATTCCACTTGTTCTAAATGATTGTGCCCACTAATAGATCCAAATAGAATAAGAGCTGTAGTTAATTGATATCCTCAGCCATAATAAGCCAAACATACGGCGTGATGAAATGTCTCTGTATATTTATGAACAGTTGTAGCAATTGTGCGTAAAGCTTGTAGCGACAATAAACGTAAGACTTGATACAATGTCTATGTGGTCTGCAAACAGTTGTAGCAAAAAAATTTGTAAAGGGCTTGTAACAACTAGATCAAGGTGTGGCAAGTTGTAGCTAATATAGCACCTCAGCATTTACATGGAGATCATAGTCCCCATATAATTACCCAGCTTACAATTCCCAATAGAATCCAGAGGCGTAAGACTTGTCCGGTGACAGCAGTCTGCTGTCTAGCGTCTCCTAGTCAGGCGAGATCCAGCAATCCGGCTCCCGGTCCAACTGCAGATATGAACCGTGGGAGCCACAGGAAATACTAATTCAGTTCATTTATTTTACAGTTTAATATAGTTTATAGTGCCGAACTATGTAACTCAATTATACAGTAGTTGCACGTAAGTCAATTTCTCCTATATATTTAAATAGCGGAGTATGGGAATGATGTGACAAGAGTTACACAGGGATTTTATAACAAATTCTCCTAGATAAAGTTCATCATTTCCATAATGAAAATCCATTGCTTTGGCAAAATCATTTTGTGATAGTTCAAAAATGGATGCTTTATAGGAATGATTTGTGGCAGTATTAAAGGATTGGTTAACCTCGCGCTCTCTATGTTTGGGCAGCAAATATGTCGAAAAAGGATACCCAAGTCCTCAAATAATCATACGAAAGGTTCTATAGAAATGACAAATTGCGCCTGTAAATTAGTAATGTAGACAATATTGTCCTAGTAATATAAGAGGGAGATTGTGAAGTAAGCCTCAAAAACTAGAATAATGCTTGTTTTGCGTTTGAACTGGATCCTAATATAAGTGTCTCCGTGCAAAAATGACAAATGAAGATATGGTAAATTCAACAAAAAACTTTACTTATAATATTCACAAAATATGCTAATGTTTAGAGAGGTTTCTGGGAAAATATTGTTTGCCAGAAAATGAAAGGAAAAAATATATAAATATGCTGTAATAAATAAAAATCAATCAGAGTAAAAATAAAAATATCTTTTATATACCAAAGATATGTCAATTAGAGAAACAAATAGTTGTTTTATTTCTCTTGGGTAACAGTCCTGATCATATGAAATTTGTGCAAGAAGGGCACTGTTAGAGAGTGGCGTCCCACTACTCTAATGCAGAAAAAGATGTCCTTGTTGTTTGGAAGTATCGCTACAAAATAGATCTACAGTATGTAGTACAAAGTCTATGGCGGGGGTGCCCCTTGGGGAGGAGAAATGTGAGTGCCTGGGGGGTGTATCTGCCGTGTGGGCTGAAGAAAAGAAAAAGACTCCGGACTACCTATAGAGTCTTACCTTCTTCTGTCACAGGCGTCCGATCCTGTCTGACTCCTCCTTCCTCCCTCTTCACAGCAGGTGCTGTGCTGCACCTACTGCCTTTCACCGCACAGCCGCCAACACTAACGGATTTCGTGAGTCACGTGATCATGGGAAAGTTCAATGGGCAGAGCCGCATCTCCCGCTAGTAGCGGTCTCTGTATTCCTATTGTAGCCACTTGAGGGGTTCTTCTGCTGAGATATAAACATGTATCTTTATGTCCTGCTTGCTCCTACGCATATCGACCCTTTCTGGTCTTCGTCACAGAGTAAATGAGTTTCAAAATAATCCATGCTTTGGCAAAATCATTTTGTGATAGTTCAAAAATGTATGCTTTGTAGGAATGACTTGTGGCAGTGCAAAAAAGATCTGTTTATTTATCACTATATAAAATTCTAAGTGGTATTTAAGGTTCCGACATATGCAGCAATTCGGATGTAGAAAACTGGCTCCAAATCACACTCGTATATGTGAATAGCTGATGAATTGTGTCTGCCTGATAATCCTGTCCACCCTCCCAGCATATATAGTCCTTAGCTATCTGCAGTAACAAGTTTCTGTGTGTTCTCTCAAGCCAAGTGACCAGATATATCAGTGGGATACGTGGAATATGCCGGCAGACGGAATCCCAGGCGTTGACATATCAATGCTGGAATCCTGACGGCCGGCGTAATGCCGAAGATGATATCCTGAAGACGTCAGGTTACCGACATCAGCATCCCGACCCCCACCATCCCGAATGTAGGAAGATGGGTAAGTATGATATTTAGCCCGGGGATGGGGGTGTTAGCATCCTCCGGGGAGAGTTAGGCTGTGGGGAGGGGGGGTTAGGCACCACCAGGGGGAGGTTAGGGTTAAGCACCCCCCAGGAAAGTTAGGGTTAGGCACCACCAAGGGAGGGTAAGGGTTGGGGGGGGAGAGGGAGGGTTAGGGTACTTACTGCCCCTGTCAGGATAACACTCCATCAGGCTTCCAGCGTCAGGATTTGAACCGGCGTCTGAAAAGCATATCATACCCAACCCATACCAGTGTGTGGACAGCATAAGGCTTGTGTCATGTAATAATAATGTACAGTATATGGATTGGGAGCATAAAAATGGCCTTACATTGCCAGAACCGTGCCTACATGTGAGAGAGTAAATGATAAGAATATTGCAGGCTGCTAATTGCATTGTAGCTTCGCTATCCTGTTGTCAAAATTAGCAATATCTACAAATACTGATTTACAGAACATAAGCAGCAAACTGTAAATAACAAAAAAATATATTATTTTCTCTGCTTTATAGTAAACATTTCCTGAATCATACAGTGATAATATCTCCATAATGCTGGCCACAACACATGCCAGGGGAAATGACATGTAATGATATTTCAGGCTGTTTTATTTCAGTGTGGCCCAAATAAAGCTGCAATCCTAATAATCAATTAAGATCGATTAGATCAATATGACATATGCTGGTAAATGCAGGGAGAAGAATGACACAGATAACCGCTATAGGGGATACATTTAGTAAAGGTTGGTTTTGTGTTTTTGGTCATTTTGCCATTGGTTTTGCAAACCCGATGGCAAAACGCCCAAAAACCTGACTTAAGGCCACTTTAGTACATTGGATCAGTTATCAATGTTTTTACATAGGCCACTATAGTACCCGCACATTTACTAATGGTCAGTTTTATAACTGACCACAACCCAACGGAAACCTTGCCCAAACAATAGACCTGCCTGAGGCAGGCAAGTTTGCGAGAAGTGCTGCACTTTCAGGACTGCGACTATTTCAGTACGTAAAGATAGATTACTTTTTCCAAAGTTCCTTTGTGGTGATTGGAGCTATCCTGCTTGCTGGCATTCTTCACATACAGGGAATAGAGAGTTAAAATGATCATCTGTTTCCAAGGTGTTGTCAGGTTGTGGGATTCCTAGATTGCTCATTATTTCAAACCTGATTCCATTTGGGTCACATGTTCTGAACTTCCTATGGATCACAGACCTCTAGTATAAAGCCTGTTACTAACTGTGTCTCAGTGTCTGTGCAACGTTACTTTCAGGTCTTTCTTGGACTCCTGCCAGATCCCTGCTGTGCCTGTGGGTTGCTGTGGACTTTGCTTTATCTCCGCTCATGTTCCAGCTAAACTTCTGATGCCAGTTACCAGCCGCACTACAGAGCTCAGCATAGCCATTGCCTAAGTATTGCTTTTTGCTCCATTGCTGTGATTTAACCTTTTGCTGCACTATTTACTTTTCCTGTTCCCTCTCACTCCTGTGGACATCAAACCCATTTTCGTTACAGTTGTCAACTGCACAGTTACAGATATCATCACTGCATCGCGGGGCTCAACCCCGTTCTGGATTCTAGTCACACCGCAGGGCTCAACCCTGTTCTGGAACCACACTGCTTTACAGGGCTCAACCCTGCTTCAAACTTCATTGCATCGCAGGGCTCAACCCCGCTCCGGATTCTAGGTACACCGCAGGGCTCAATCCTGTTCCGGAACCACACCGCTTCACAGGACTCAACCCTGCTTCAACCTCATCGCATCACAGGGTTCAACCCTGCTCCGAACTCAGTGCATCACAGGGCTCAACCCTGCTTCAACCTCACAGCATCACAGGGCTCAACCCTGCTCCATCTTTCACCGCATTACAGGGCTCACTCTGCTCCGGATCTACATCACTACAGGGTTCCACCCAGGTGAAGCTCCTCTATACCATCCTGAGGTGTTAGCCTCATACTGGACTTGGGGTTCCCTACCATATTAACTTTTCTGTGTTAAAGACTATATGGGGGGTTTTCTCCTATACTCATTATTGCTTACGTGAACCTCACTCTTGTTGAGACTTTATGTGAGACGTTGCTATTATATTTCTCCTGTGAATAAATTCTATTTACTTTTATTCCATGCTATCGAGATTTCATGAAAAGGTCATTCCTAAAGCCACCCCAGTTTATTGTGCCTAGTAGGCCTGCCTCCTCCCAGGAGCCACAAGTGTTGGCAGCCATGACATGCACAGATCACTGTAATCTGAGCAGGCTTCTATAGGTTGAAAAGCTTTGAAAGAGTTAAATAATAAAAATAGGTGTGGTGTCCCCCTCAAATCCATATCCAGCCCTAGATCTCTCAGCCTGGGCTGGTGTGGGAAAAGTTTCCCTATTTTCCAATAACCAGCACCAGGCTGAACTAGCTGGGGGGGATAATGCCATAGGGAATGGGTATGAACAGCCCGAAGGGAGATCTAGACAGGGCAGGTGAGCATCCCTGCCCCTCGCCCCCCTAACCCTCCCTTAGTGGTGCCTAACCCTAACCTCCCCCCCTAGTGCCTAACCCTAAGCACTCTTGGGGTACCTAACCCTAACCCCCCTTACTGCACCCTAAACCTAACCCTCCCGGGGGGTGTCTAACCCTAACCTCCCCCCAGGGGTTCCTTACCCTAGCCCTCCCCCCTAGGGTGCCTAACGCTAACCTCCCCCCCAAAAGCCTAACCCAGCTGTGCTTTCTAAACTAAACCCAACCCCCCGTGCGGCTAACGCTAAGGGCGCCCCAGACTTACCTCGTTCGGTCTGGCGTTGGGATTAAGGGCCTGCTTCAGACTTGGGAATAGAGAGAGATATCTCTCTCAACTGATCAAATTGGTGAAACCATGCTGCATGGTATACAATCGGGAAGCCGGCTGCCGGAATCCCGGCAGCCGGCTTCCCGACTGCTTTATCCCGCCGTGGGATAAATGACCGGCATCTATATCTACACGCCGCTCATTTCCCCGATGCCGGGAGACCGGCGCCCGGCATCCCAATCGAGCGGATGCCGGGCGCTGTGAGCAGACAGCCACGGGGGGGAGGGTTAGGTTTAGGGCACCCAGGGGAGACTTAGGGTTAGGCACCCCCCCTGGGAGGGTTAGGCTAGGGGGAGGGAGGGTTAGGGTTAGGCACCCCCGGGGGGGGGGACTTAGGGTTAGGCACCCCCCCGGGGACTTAGGTTTAGGCAGCGGGAAAGGGGGGGGTTAGGGTCAGGCACTTAGAGGGGGGATTAGGGTTAGGCACAGGGGGGGAGGTTAGGCACCCCTAAGGAGGGTTAGGGTTAGGTTAGTTGATACTTACCTTACCACGATCGGGACTTCCAGCGATGTCAGGCTTTCGCTGCCGGGCTCTGCTGTTTTGTCGGGCTGCCGGGATTCGAAATTCCGGCCATGCACAGCCGGGATATCATACCGATTCCTGCTGCACTGCAGGTGCGGCAGATTTAAAATGTGCAACCCGCATTTCTGTCTGGATGCCCAGGATAGTTCTTACTCCTGTATCCTGTGATTTTGTCCTCTGTCACTCTATTTACTACTTTGTGGATTTCACTATTTACCATCTGTGCTGAGTATCGTCACCTGCCAGCATCGCAGCTTCCATGCTGAATACTGACTTACTAATTCCACTCCAGTCAGCTAGTGACTTTACTACCATCAGCTCTTCATCTGTCGCTGGGTAAAATCACCTGTCAGCGCTGTACAAACCTGTCTCCCGTCTGCCACTGTGCTCCGTTACCTGTCAGCGCCGCAGCTTCCACGCTCCATACAGACTTATCCATTTCCTGCTGTTACCTGTATTCTATCTGCCAATACTGCACCTTCCACGCTGCATACAGACTGATCCATTTGCTGTTGTTACCTGCATTCTATCTGCCTATACTGCAGCTTCCATGCTGCATACAGATTTATCCAATTGCAGTTGTTACCTGCATTCTATCTGCCAATACTGCAGCTTCCACGCTGCATACAGACTTATCCATTTGGTGTTGTTACCTGCATTCTATCTGCCAATACTGCAGCTTCCACGCTGCATACAGACTTGTCCATGTGCTGTTATTACCTGCATTCTATCTGCCAATACTGCAGCTTCCACGCTGCATACAGACTGATCCATTTGCTGTTGTTACTTGCATTATATCAGCCAATATTGCAGCTTCCACGCTTCATACAGACTGATCCATTTGCTGTTGTTACCTGCATTCTATCTGCCTATACTGTAGCTTCCATGCTGCATACAGACTTATCCATTTGCTGTTGTTACCTGCATTCTATCTGCCTATACTGCAGCTTCCACGCTGCATACAGACTTATCCATTTGCTATTACCTCTATTCTATCTGCCAATACTGCAGCTTCCACGCTGCATACAGACTTATCCATTTGCTGTTTTTACCTGCATTCTATCTGCCTATACTGCACCTTCCACGCTGCATACAGACTTATCCATTTGCTGTTACCTGTATTCTATCTGCCTATACTGCAGCTTCCACACTGCATACAGACTTATCCATTTGCTGTTACCTGCATTCTATCTGCCTATACTGCAGCTTCCACGCTGCATACAGACTGATCCATTTGCTGTTGTTACCTGCATTCTATCTGCCTATACTGCACCTTCCACACTGCATACAGACTTATCCATTTGCTGTAGTTTCCTGCATTCTATCTGCCAATACTGCACCTTCCACGCTCCATACAGACTTATCCATTTGCTGTTGTTACCTGCATTCTATCTGCCTATACTGCAGCTTCCACGCTGCATACAGACTTATCCATTTGCTGTTGTTATCTGCATTCTTTTTGCCAATAATGCAGCTTCCACGCTGCATACAGACTTATCCATTTGCTGTTGTTACCTGCATTCTATCTGCCTATACTGCAGCTTCCATGCTGCATACAGACTTATCAATTTGCTGTTACCTGTATTCTATCTGCCAATACTGCAGCTTCCACGCTGCATACAGACTTATCCATTTGCTGTTACCTGTATTCTATCTGCCAATACTGCAGCTTCCACGCTGCATACAGACTTATCCATTTGCTGTTGTTACCTGCATTCTATCTGCCAATACTGCAGCTTCCACGCTGCATACAGACTTATCCATTTGCTGTTACCTGTATTCTATCTGCCAATACTGCAGCTTCCACACTGCATACAGACTGATCCATTTGCTGTTGTTACCTGCATTCTATCTGCCTATACTGCAGCTTCCACGCTGCATATAGACTTATCCATTTGCTGTTGTTACCTGCATTCTATCTGCCTATTCTGCAGCTTCAACACTGTATACAGACTTATCCATTTGCTGTTATTACCTGCATTCTATCTGCCTATACTGCAGCTTCCACGCTGCATACAGACTTATCCATTTGCTGTTAACTGTATTCTATCTGCCAATACTGCAGCTTCCACACTGCATACAGACTGATCCATTTCCTGTTGTTACCTGCATTCTATCTGCCAATACTGCAGCTTCCACGCTGCATACAGACTTATCCATTTGCTGTTACATGTATTCTATCTGCCAATACTGCTGCTTCCACACTGCATACAGACTGATCCATTTGCTGTTGTTACCTGCATTCTATCTGCCAATACTGCAGCTTCCACGCTGCACACAGACTTGTCCATTTGCTGTTACCTGTATTCTATCTGCCAATACTGCAGCTTCCACGCTGCATACAGACTGATCCATTTGCTGTTGTTACCTGCATTATAACTTCCAATACTGCAGCTTCCATGCTGCATACAGATTGATCCATTTGCTGTTGTTACCTTCATTATACCTGCCAATACTGCAGCTTCCACGCTGCATACAGACTGATCCATTTGCTGTTGTTACCTACATTCTATCTGCCTATAATGTAGCTTTCACTCTGCACACAGACTTATCCATTTGCTGTTGTTACCTGCATTCTATCTGCCAATACTGCAGCTTCCACACTGCATACAGACTGATCCATTTGCTGATGTTACTTGCATTTTATCTGCCTATACTGCAGCTTCCACGCTGCATACAGACTTATCCATTTGCTGTTGTTACCTGCATTCTATCTGCCAATACTGCAGCTTCCACGCTGCATACAGACTTATCCATTTGCTGTTGTTACCTGCATTCTATCAGCCAATACTGCACCTTCCACGCTCCATACAGACTTATCCATTTGCTGTTGTTACCTGCATTCTATCTGCCTATACTGCAGCTTCCACGCTGCACACAGACTTATCCATTTGCTGTTGTTACCTGCATTCTATCTGCCTATTCTGCAGCTTCCACGCTGCATACAGACTTATCCATTTGCTGTTTTTACCTGCATTCTATCTGCCTATTCTGCAGCTTCCACGCTGCATACAGACTTATCCATTTGCTGTTGTTACCTGCACTCTATCTGCCTATACTGCAGCTTCCACGCTGCATACAGACTTATCCATTTGCTGTTACCTGTATTCTATCTGCCTATACTGCAGCTTCCACGCTGCATACAGACTAATCCATTTGCTCTTGTTGCCAGCATTCTATCTGCCTATACTGCAGCTTCCACGCTGCATACAGACTTATCCATTTGCTCTTGTTGCCAGCATTCTATCTGCCTATACTGCAGCTTCCACGCTGCATACAGACTGATCCATTTGCTGTTGTTACCTGCATTCTATATGACAATACTGCAGCTTCCACACTGCATACAGACTGATCCATTTGATGTTGTTACCTGCATTATATATGGCAATACTGCAGCTTCCACGCTGCATACAGACTGATCCATTTGCTGTTGTTACCTGAATTATATCTGCCAATACTGCAGCTTCCACACTGCATACAGACTGATCCATTTGCTGTTGATACCTGCATTCTATCTGCCTATACTGCAGCTTCCACGCTGCATACAGACTTGTCCATGTGCTGTTATTACCTGCATTCTATCTGCCAATACTGCAGCTTCCACGCTGCATACAGACTGATCCATTTGCTGTTGTTACTTGCATTATATCTGCCAATACTGCAGCTTCCACGCTGCATACAGACTGATCCATTTGCTGTTGTTACCTGCGTTCTATCTGCCAATACTGCAGCTTCCACGCTGCATACAGACTGATCCATTTGCTGTTGTTACTTGCATTATATCTGCCAATACTGCAGCTTCCACGCTGCATACAGACTGATCCATTTGCTGTTGTTACCTGCATTCTATCTGCCTATACTGCAGCTTCCACGCTGCATACAGACTTATCCATTTGCTGTTTTTACCTGCATTCTATCTGCCTATACTGCACCTTCCACACTGCATACAGACATCCATTTGCTGTAGTTTCCTGCATTCTATCTGCCAATACTGCACCTTCCACGCTCCATACAGACTTATCCATTTGCTGTTGTTACCTGCATTCTATCTGCCTATACTGCAGCTTCCACGCTGCATACAGACTTATCCATTTGCTGTTGTTACCCGCATTCTATTTGCCTATACTGCAGCTTCCACGCTGCATACAGACTGATCCATTTGCTGTTGTTACCTGCATTCTATCTGCCTATACTGCACCTTCCACACTGCATACAGACTTATCCATTTGCTGTAGTTTCCTGCATTCTATCTGCCAATACTGCACCTTCCACGCTCCATACAGACTTATCCATTTGCTGTTGTTACCTGCATTCTATCTGCCAATACTGCAGCTTCCACGCTGCATACAGACTGATCCATTTGCTGTTGTTACCTGCATTCTATCTGCGTATACTGCACCTTCCACACTGCATACAGACTTATCCATTTGCTGTAGTTTCCTGCATTCTATCTGCCAATACTGCACCTTCCACGCTCCATACAGACTTATCCATTTGCTGTTGTTACCTGCATTCTATCTGCCTATACTGCAGCTTCCACGCTGCATACAGACTTATCCATTTGCTGTTGTTACCTGCATTCTTTTTGCCAATACTGCAGCTTCCACGCTGCATACAGACTTATCCATTTGCTGTTGTTACCTGCATTCTATCTGCCTATACTGCAGCTTCCACGCTGCATATAGACTTATCCATTTGCTGTTGTTACCTGCATTCTATCTGCCTATTCTGCAGCTTCCACACTGCATACAGACTTATCCATTTGCTGTTATTACCTGCATTCTATCTGCCTATACTGCAGCTTCCACGCTGCATACAGACTTATCAATTTGCTGTTACCTGTATTCTATCTGCCAATACTGCAGCTTCCACGCTGCATACAGACTTATCCATTTGCTGTTACCTGTATTCTATCTGCCAATACTGCAGCTTCCACACTGCATACAGACTGATCCATTTCCTGTTGTTACCTGCATTCTATCTGCCAATACTGCAGCTTCCACGCTGCATACAGACTTATCCATTTGCTGTTACCTGTATTCTATCTGCCAATACTGCAGCTTCCACACTGCATACAGACTGATCCATTTGCTGTTGTTACCTGCATTCTATCTGCCTATTCTGCAACTTCCGCACTGCATACAGACTTATCCATTTGCTGTTATTACCTGCATTCTATCTGCCTATACTGCAGCTTCCACGCTGCATACAGACTTATCAATTTGCTGTTACCTGTATTCTATCTGCCAATACTGCAGCTTCCACGCTGCATATAGACTTATCCATTTGCTGTTAACTGTATTCTATCTGCCAATACTGCAGCTTCCAAACTGCATACAGACTGATCCATTTCCTGTTGTTACCTGCATTCTATCTGCCAATACTGCAGCTTCCACGCTGCATACAGACTTATCCATTTGCTGTTATTACCTGCATTCTATCTGCCAATACTGCAGCTTCCACACTGCATACAGACTGATCCATTTGCTGTTGTTACCTGCATTCTATCTGCCAATACTGCAGCTTCCACGCTGCATACAGACTTATCCATTTGCTGTTACCTGTATTCTATCTGCCAATACTGCAGCTTCCACGCTGCATACAGACTGAGCCGTTTGCTGTTGTTACCTGCATTCTATCTGCCTATACTACATCTTCCACGCTGCATACAAACTTGTCCATTTGCTGTTACCTGTATTCTATCTGCCAATACTGCAGCTTCCACGCTGCATACAGACTGATCCATTTGCTGTTGTTACCTGCATTATAACTTCCAATACTGCAGCTTCCATGCTGCATACAGATTGATCCTTTTGCTGTTGTTACCTTCATTATACCTGGCAATACTGCAGCTTCCATGCTGCATACAGACTGATCCATTTGCTGTTGTTACCTACATTCTATCTGCCTATAATGTAGCTTTCACGCTGCACACAGACTTATCCATTTGCTGTTGTTACCTGCATTCTATCTGCCAATACTGCAGCTTCCACACTGCATACAGACTGATCCATTTGCTGATGTTACTTGCATTATATCTGCCTATACTGCAGCTTCCACGCTGCATACAGACTTATCCATTTGCTGTTGTTACCTGCATTCTATCTGCCAATACTGCAGCTTCCACGCTGCATACAGACTTATCCATTTGCTGTTACATGTATTCTATCTGCCAATACTGCTGCTTCCACACTGCATACAGACTGATCCATTTCCTGTTGTTACCTGCATTCTATCTGCCAATACTGCAGCTTCCACGCTGCATACAGACTTATCCATTTGCTGTTACATGTATTCTATCTGCCAATACTGCTGCTTCCACACTGCATACAGACTGATCCATTTGCTGTTGTTACCTGCATTCTATCTGCCAATACTGCAGCTTCCACGCTGCACACAGACTTGTCCATTTGCTGTTACCTGTATTCTATCTGCCAATACTGCAGCTTCCACGCTGCATACAGACTG
Organism: Taudactylus pleione; assembly: GCA_031769625.1. NCBI lineage: Eukaryota > Metazoa > Chordata > Amphibia > Anura > Myobatrachidae > Taudactylus > Taudactylus pleione. The sequence continues at coordinate 4,896,501 of JAUIMM010000016.1, read as the reverse complement.
ATCCATTTGCTGTTGTTACCTGCATTATAACTTCCAATACTGCAGCTTCCATGCTGCATACAGATTGATCCATTTGCTGTTGTTACCTTCATTATACCTGCCAATACTGCAGCTTCCACGCTGCATACAGACTGATCCATTTGCTGTTGTTACCTACATTCTATCTGCCTATAATGTAGCTTTCACTCTGCACACAGACTTATCCATTTGCTGTTGTTACCTGCATTCTATCTGCCAATACTGCAGCTTCCACACTGCATACAGACTGATCCATTTGCTGATGTTACTTGCATTTTATCTGCCTATACTGCAGCTTCCACGCTGCATACAGACTTATCCATTTGCTGTTGTTACCTGCATTCTATCTGCCAATACTGCAGCTTCCACGCTGCATACAGACTTATCCATTTGCTGTTGTTACCTGCATTCTATCAGCCAATACTGCACCTTCCACGCTCCATACAGACTTATCCATTTGCTGTTGTTACCTGCATTCTATCTGCCTATACTGCAGCTTCCACGCTGCACACAGACTTATCCATTTGCTGTTGTTACCTGCATTCTATCTGCCTATTCTGCAGCTTCCACGCTGCATACAGACTTATCCATTTGCTGTTTTTACCTGCATTCTATCTGCCTATTCTGCAGCTTCCACGCTGCATACAGACTTATCCATTTGCTGTTGTTACCTGCACTCTATCTGCCTATACTGCAGCTTCCACGCTGCATACAGACTTATCCATTTGCTGTTACCTGTATTCTATCTGCCTATACTGCAGCTTCCACGCTGCATACAGACTAATCCATTTGCTCTTGTTGCCAGCATTCTATCTGCCTATACTGCAGCTTCCACGCTGCATACAGACTTATCCATTTGCTCTTGTTGCCAGCATTCTATCTGCCTATACTGCAGCTTCCACGCTGCATACAGACTGATCCATTTGCTGTTGTTACCTGCATTCTATATGACAATACTGCAGCTTCCACACTGCATACAGACTGATCCATTTGATGTTGTTACCTGCATTATATATGGCAATACTGCAGCTTCCACGCTGCATACAGACTGATCCATTTGCTGTTGTTACCTGAATTATATCTGCCAATACTGCAGCTTCCACACTGCATACAGACTGATCCATTTGCTGTTGATACCTGCATTCTATCTGCCTATACTGCAGCTTCCACGCTGCATACAGACTTGTCCATGTGCTGTTATTACCTGCATTCTATCTGCCTATACTGCAGCTTCCACGCTGCATACAGACTTATCCATTTGCTGTTTTTACCTGCATTCTATCTGCCTATACTGCACCTTCCACACTGCATACAGACATCCATTTGCTGTAGTTTCCTGCATTCTATCTGCCAATACTGCACCTTCCACGCTCCATACAGACTTATCCATTTGCTGTTGTTACCTGCATTCTATCTGCCTATACTGCAGCTTCCACGCTGCATACAGACTTATCCATTTGCTGTTGTTACCCGCATTCTATCTGCCTATACTGCAGCTTCCACGCTGCATACAGACTGATCCATTTGCTGTTGTTACCTGCATTCTATCTGCCTATACTGCACCTTCCACACTGCATACAGACTTATCCATTTGCTGTAGTTTCCTGCATTCTATCTGCCAATACTGCACCTTCCACGCTCCATACAGACTTATCCATTTGCTGTTGTTACCTGCATTCTATCTGCCAATACTGCAGCTTCCACGCTGCATACAGACTGATCCATTTGCTGTTGTTACCTGCATTCTATCTGCGTATACTGCACCTTCCACACTGCATACAGACTTATCCATTTGCTGTAGTTTCCTGCATTCTATCTGCCAATACTGCACCTTCCACGCTCCATACAGACTTATCCATTTGCTGTTGTTACCTGCATTCTATCTGCCTATACTGCAGCTTCCACGCTGCATACAGACTTATCCATTTGCTGTTGTTACCTGCATTCTTTTTGCCAATACTGCAGCTTCCACGCTGCATACAGACTTATCCATTTGCTGTTGTTACCTGCATTCTATCTGCCTATACTGCAGCTTCCACGCTGCATATAGACTTATCCATTTGCTGTTGTTACCTGCATTCTATCTGCCTATTCTGCAGCTTCCACACTGCATACAGACTTATCCATTTGCTGTTATTACCTGCATTCTATCTGCCTATACTGCAGCTTCCACGCTGCATACAGACTTATCAATTTGCTGTTACCTGTATTCTATCTGCCAATACTGCAGCTTCCACGCTGCATACAGACTTATCCATTTGCTGTTACCTGTATTCTATCTGCCAATACTGCAGCTTCCACACTGCATACAGACTGATCCATTTCCTGTTGTTACCTGCATTCTATCTGCCAATACTGCAGCTTCCACGCTGCATACAGACTTATCCATTTGCTGTTACCTGTATTCTATCTGCCAATACTGCAGCTTCCACACTGCATACAGACTGATCCATTTGCTGTTGTTACCTGCATTCTATCTGCCTATTCTGCAACTTCCACACTGCATACAGACTTATCCATTTGCTGTTATTACCTGCATTCTATCTGCCTATACTGCAGCTTCCACGCTGCATACAGACTTATCAATTTGCTGTTACCTGTATTCTATCTGCCAATACTGCAGCTTCCACGCTGCATATAGACTTATCCATTTGCTGTTAACTGTATTCTATCTGCCAATACTGCAGCTTCCAAACTGCATACAGACTGATCCATTTCCTGTTGTTACCTGCATTCTATCTGCCAATACTGCAGCTTCCACGCTGCATACAGACTTATCCATTTGCTGTTATTACCTGCATTCTATCTGCCAATACTGCAGCTTCCACACTGCATACAGACTGATCCATTTGCTGTTGTTACCTGCATTCTATCTGCCAATGCTGCAGCTTCCACGCTGCATACAGACTTATCCATTTGCTGTTACCTGTATTCTATCTGCCAATACTGCAGCTTCCACGCTGCATACAGACTGAGCCGTTTGCTGTTGTTACCTGCATTCTATCTGCCTATACTACATCTTCCACGCTGCATACAAACTTGTCCATTTGCTGTTACCTGTATTCTATCTGCCAATACTGCAGCTTCCACGCTGCATACAGACTGATCCATTTGCTGTTGTTACCTGCATTATAACTTCCAATACTGCAGCTTCCATGCTGCATACAGATTGATCCTTTTGCTGTTGTTACCTTCATTATACCTGGCAATACTGCAGCTTCCATGCTGCATACAGACTGATCCATTTGCTGTTGTTACCTACATTCTATCTGCCTATAATGTAGCTTTCACGCTGCACACAGACTTATCCATTTGCTGTTGTTACCTGCATTCTATCTGCCAATACTGCAGCTTCCACACTGCATACAGACTGATCCATTTGCTGATGTTACTTGCATTATATCTGCCTATACTGCAGCTTCCACGCTGCATACAGACTTATCCATTTGCTGTTGTTACCTGCATTCTATCTGCCAATACTGCAGCTTCCACGCTGCATACAGACATCCATTTGCTGTAGTTACCTGCATTCTATCTGCCAATACTGCACCTTCCACGCTCCATACTGACTTATCCATTTGCTGTTGTTACCTGCATTCTATCTGCCTATACTGCAGCTTCCATGCTGCACACAGACTTATCCATTTGCTGTTGTTACCTGCATTCTTTTTGCCAATACTGCAGCTTCCACGCTGCATACAGACTTATCCATTTGCTGTTGTTACCTCCATTCTATCTGCCTATACTGCAGCTTCCACGCTGCATATAGACTTATCCATTTGCTGTTGTTACCTGCATTCTATCTGCCTATTCTGCAGCTTCCACACTGCATACAGACTTATCCATTTGCTGTTGTTACCTGATTTCTATCTGCCTATACTGCAGATTCCAAGCTGTATACAGACTTATCCATTTGCTGTTGTTAACTGCATTCTATCTGCCAATACTGCAGCTTCCACGCTGCATACAGACTTAACCATTTGCTGTTGTTACCTGCTTTCTATCTGCCTATACTGCAGCTTCCACGCTGCATACAGACTGATCCATTTGCTGTTGTTACCTGCATTCTATCTGCCTATACTGCACCTTCCACACTGCATACAGACTTATCCATTTGCTGTAGTTTCCTGCATTCTATCTGCCAATACTGCACCTTCCACGCTCCATACAGACTTATCCATTTGCTGTTGTTACCTGCATTCTATCTGCCTATACTGCAGCTTCCACGCTGCATACAGACTTATCCATTTGCTGTTGTTACCTGCATTCTTTTTGCCAATACTGCAGCTTCCACGCTGCATACAGACTTATCCATTTGCTGTTGTTACCTGCATTCTATCTGCCTATACTGCAGCTTCCACGCTGCATATAGACTTATCCATTTGCTGTTGTTACCTGCATTCTATCTGCCTATTCTGCAGCTTCCACACTGCATACAGACTTATCCATTTGCTGTTATTACCTGCATTCTATCTGCCTATACTGCAGCTTCCACGCTGCATGCAGACTTATCAATTTGCTGTCACCTGTATTCTATCTGCCAATACTGCAGCTTCCACGCTGCATACAGACTTATCCATTTGCTGTTACCTGTATTCTATCTGCCAATACTGCAGCTTCCACACTGCATACAGACTGATCCATTTCCTGTTGTTACCTGCATTCTATCTGCCAATACTGCAGCTTCCACGCTGCATACAGACTTATCCATTTGCTGTTACCTGTATTCTATCTGCCAATACTGCAGCTTCCACACTGCATACAGACTGATCCATTTGCTGTTGTTACCTGCATTCTATCTGCCTATTCTGCAGCTTCCACACTGCATACAGACTTATCCATTTGCTGTTATTAACTGCATTCTATCTGCCTATACTGCAGCTTCCACGCTGCATACAGACTTATCAATTTGCTGTTACCTGTATTCTATCTGCCAATACTGCAGCTTCCACGCTGCATATAGACTTATCCATTTGCTGTTAACTGTATTCTATCTGCCAGTACTGCAGCTTCCACACTGCATACAGACTGATCCATTTGCTGTTATTACCTGCATTCTATCTGCCAATACTGCAGCTTCCACACTGCATACAGACTGATCCATTTGCTGTTGTTACCTGCATTCTATCTGCCAATACTGCAGCTTCCACGCTGCATACAGACTTATCCATTTGCTGTTACCTGTATTCTATCTGCCAATACTGCAGCTTCCACGCTGCATACAGACTGAGCCGTTTGCTGTTGTTACCTGCATTCTATCTGCCTATACTACATCTTCCACGCTGCATACAGACTTGTCCATTTGCTGTTACCTGTATTCTATCTGCCAATACTGCAGCTTCCACGCTGCATACAGACTGATCCATTTGCTGTTGTTACCTGCATTATAACTTCCAATACTGCAGCTTCCATGCTGCATACAGATTGATCCTTTTGCTGTTGTTACCTTCATTATACCTGGCAATACTGCAGCTTCCACGCTGCATACAGACTGATCCATTTGCTGTTGTTACCTACATTCTATCTGCCTATAATGTAGCTTTCACGCTGCACACAGACTTATCCATTTGCTGTTGTTACCTGCATTCTATCTGCCAATACTGCAGCTTCCACACTGCATACAGACTGATCCATTTGCTGATGTTACTTGCATTATATCTGCCTATACTGCAGCTTCCACGCTGCATACAGACTTATCCATTTGCTGTTGTTACCTGCATTCTATCTGCCAATACTGCAGCTTCCACGCTGCATACAGACTTATCCATTTGCTGTAGTTACCTGCATTCTATCTGCCAATACTGCACCTTTCACGCTCCTTACTGACTTATCCATTTGCTGTTGTTACCTGCATTCTATCTGCCTATACTGCAGCTTCCACGCTGCACACAGACTTATCCATTTGCTGTTGTTACCTGCATTCTTTTTGCCAATACTGCAGCTTCCACGCTGCATACAGACTTATCCATTTGCTGTTGTTACCTCCATTCTATCTGCCTATACTGCAGCTTCCACGCTGCATATAGACTTATCCATTTGCTGTTGTTACCTGCATTCTATCTGCCTATTCTGAAGCTTCCACACTGCATACAGACTTATCCATTTGCTGTTGTTACCTGATTTCTATCTGCCTATACTGCAGATTCCAAGCTGTATACAGACTTATCCATTTGCTGTTGTTAACTGCATTCTATCTGCCAATACTGCAGCTTCCACGCTGCATACAGACTTATCCATTTGCTGTTGTTACCTGCTTTCTATCTGCCTATACTGCAGCTTCCATGCTGCATACAGACTGATCCATTTGCTGTTGTTACCTGCATTCTATCTGCCTATACTGCAGCTTCCACGCTGCATACAGACTTATCCATTTGCTGTTGTTACCTGCATTCTATCTGCCTATACTGCAGCTTCCACGCTGCATACAGACTTATCCATTTGCTGTTGTTACCTCCATTCTATCTGCCTATACTGCAGCTTCCACGCTGCATATAGACTTATCCATTTGCTGTTGTTACCTGCATTCTATCTGCCTATTCTGAAGCTTCCACACTGCATACAGACTTATCCATTTGCTGTTGTTACCTGATTTCTATCTGCCTATACTGCAGATTCCAAGCTGTATACAGACTTATCCATTTGCTGTTGTTAACTGCATTCTATCTGCCAATACTGCAGCTTCCACGCTGCATACAGACTTATCCATTTGCTGTTGTTACCTGCTTTCTATCTGCCTATACTGCAGCTTCCATGCTGCATACAGACTGATCCATTTGCTGTTGTTACCTGCATTCTATCTGCCTATACTGCAGCTTCCACGCTGCATACAGACTTATCCATTTGCTGTTGTTACCTGCATTCTATCTGCGTATACTGCAGCTTCCACGCTGCATACAGACTTATCCATTTGCTGTTACCTGTATTCTATCTGCCAATACTGCAGCTTCCACACTGCATACAGACTTATTCATTTGCTGTTGTTACCTGCATTCTATCTGCCTATACTGCAGCTTCCACGCTGCATACAGACTTATCCATTTGCTGTTACCTGTATTCTATCTGCCTATACTGCAGCTTCCACACTGCATACAGACTTATCCATTTGCTGTTACCTGCATTCTATCTGCCAATACTGCAGCTTCCACGCTGCATACAGACTTATCCATTTGCTGTTACCTGTATTCTATCTGCCAATACTGCAGCTTCCACACTGCATACAGACTGATCCATTTGCTGTTGTTACCTGCATTCTATCTGCCTATACTGCATCTTCCACGCTGCGTACAGACTTGTCCATTTGCGGTTACCTGTATTCAATCTGCCAATACTGCAGCTTCCACGCTGCATACAGACTGATCCATTTGCTGTTCTTACCTGCATTATAACTGCCAATACTGCAGCTTCCATGCTGCATACAGATTGGTCCATTTGCTGTTGTTACCTTCATTATACCTGCCAATACTGCATCTTCCACGCTGCATACAGTCTGATCCATTTGCTGTTGTTACCTACATTCTATCTGCCTATACTGTAGCTTTCACGCTGCACACAGACTTATCCATTTGCTGTTGTTACCTGATTTCTATCTGCCTATACTGCAGATTCCAAGCTGTATAAAGACTTATCCATTTGCTGTTGTTAACTGCATTCTATCTGCCAATACTGCAGCTTCCACGCTGCATACAGACTTATCCATTTGCTGTTGTTACCTGCTTTCTATCTGCCTATACTGCAGCTTCCACGCTGCATACAGACTTATCCATTTGCTGTTGTTGCCTGCATTCTATCTGCCTATACTGCAGCTTCCACGCTGCATACAGACTTATCCATTTGCTGTTACCTGTATTCTATCTGCCAATACTGCAGCTTCCACACTGCATACAGACTGATCCATTTGCTGTTGTTACCTGCATTATATCTGCCAATACTGCAGCTTCCACGCTGCATACAGACTGAGCCGTTTGCTGTTGTTACCTGCTTTCTATCTGCCTATACTACAGCTTCCACGCTGCATACAGACTTGTCCATTTGCTGTTGTTACCTGCATTCTATCTGCCTATACTGCATCTTCTACGCTGCATACAGACTTGTCCATTTGATGTTGTTACCTGCATTCAATCTGCCAATACTGCAGCTTCCACGCTACATACAGACTTATCCATTTGCTGTTACCTGTATTCTATCTGCCAATACTGCAGCTTCCACACTGCATACAGACTGATCCATTTGCTGTTGTTACCTTCATTATATCTGCCAATACTGCAGCTTCCACGCTGCATACAGACTGATCCATTTGCTGTTGTTACCTGCATTATAACTGCCAATACTGCAGCTTCCATGCTGCATACAGACTGATCCATTTGCTGTTGTTACCTCCATTCTATCTGCCTAAACTGTAGCTTCCACACTGCACACAGACTTATCCAATTGCTGTTGTTACCTGCATTCTATCTGCCAATACTGCAGCTTCCACGCTGCATACAGACTTCTCCAATTGGTGTTGTTACCTGCATTCTATCTGCCTATACTGCAGCTTCCACGCTGCATACAGACTGATCCATTTGCTGTTGTTACCTGCATTCTATCTGACAATACTGCTGCTTCCACACTGCATACAGACTGATCCATTTGATGTTGTTACCTGCATTATATCTGGCAATACTGCAGCTTCCACGCTGCATACAGACTGATCCATTTGCTGTTGTTACCTGAATTATATCTGCCAATACTGCAGCTTCCACGCTGCATACAGACTGATCCATTTGCTGTTGTTACCTGCATTCTATCTGCCTATACTGCAGCTTCCACGCTGCATACAGACTTGTCCATGTGCTGTTATTACCTGCATTCTATCTGCCAATACTGCAGCTTCCACGCTGCATACAGACTGATCCATTTGCTGTTGTTACTTGCATTATATCTGCCAATACTGCCGCTTCCATGCTGCATACAGACTGATCCATTTGCTGTTGTTACCTGCATTCTATCTGCCTATACTGCAGCTTCCACGCAGCATACAGACTTATCCATTTGCTGTTTTTACCTGCATTCTATCTGCCTATACTGCACCTTCCACACTGCATACAGACTTATCCATTTGCTGTAGTTTCCTGCATTCTATCTGCCAATACTGCACCTTCCACGCTCCATACAGACTTATCCATTTGCTGTTGTTACCTGCATTCTATCTGCCTATACTGCAGCTTCCACGCTGCATACAGACTTATCCATTTGCTGTTATTACCTGCATTCTATCTGCCAATACTGCAGCTTCCACACTGCATACAGACTGAGCCGTTTGCTGTTGTTACCTGCATTCTATCTGCCTATACTACATCTTCCACGCTGCATACAGACTTGTCCATTTGCTGTTACCTGTATTCTATCTGCCAATACTGCAGCTTCCACGCTGCATACAGACTGATCCATTTGCTGTTGTTACCTGCATTATAACTTCCAATACTGCAGCTTCCATGCTGCATACAGATTGATCCTTTTGCTGTTGTTACCTTCATTATACCTGCCAATACTGCAGCTTCCACGCTGCATACAGACTGATCCATTTGCTGTTGTTACCTGCATTCTATCTGCCTATACTGCACCTTCCACACTGCATACAGACTTATCCATTTGCTGTAGTTTCCTGCATTCTATCTGCCAATACTGCACCTTCCACGCTCCATACAGACTTATCCATTTGCTGTTGTTACCTGCATTCTATCTGCCTATACTGCAGCTTCCACGCTGCATACAGACTTGTCCATTTGCTGTTGTTACCTGCATTCTTTTTGCCAATACTGCAGCTTCCACGCTGCATACAGACTTATCCATTTGCTGTTGTTACCTGCATTCTATCTGCCTATACTGCAGCTTCCACGCTGCATATAGACTTATCCATTTGCTGTTGTTACCTGCATTCTATCTGCCTATTCTGCAGCTTCCACACTGCATACAGACTTATCCATTTGCTGTTATTACCTGCATTCTATCTGCCTATACTGCAGCTTCCACGCTGCATACAGACTTATCAATTTGCTGTTACCTGTATTCTATCTGCCAATACTGCAGCTTCCACGCTGCATACAGACTTATCCATTTGCTGTTACCTGTATTCTATCTGCCAATACTGCAGCTTCCACACTGCATACAGACTGATCCATTTCCTGTTGTTACCTGCATTCTATCTGCCAATACTGCAGCTTCCACGCTGCATACAGACTTATCCATTTGCTGTTAGCTGTATTCTATCTGCCAATACTGCAGCTTCCACACTGCATACAGACGGATCCATTTGCTGTTGTTACCTGCATTCTATCTGCCTATACTGCAGCTTCCACGCTGCATATAGACTTATCCATTTGCTGTTATTACCTGCATTCTATCTGCCTATTCTGCAGCTTCCACGCTGCATACAGACTTATCAATTTGCTGTTACCTGTATTCTATCTGCCAATACTGCAGCTTCCATGCTGCATATAGACTTATCCATTTGCTGTTAACTGTATTCTATCTGCCAATACTGCAGCTTCCACACTGCATACAGACTGATCCATTTCCTGTTGTTACCTGCATTCTATCTGCCAATACTGCAGCTTCCACGCTGCATACAGACTTATCCATTTGCTGTTATTACCTGCATTCTATCTGCCAATACTGCAGCTTCCATACTGCATACAGACTGATCCATTTGCTGTTGTTACCTGCATTCTATCTGCCAATACTGCAGCTTCCACACTGCATACAGACTTATCCATTTGCTGTTACCTGTATTCTATCTGCCAATACTGCAGCTTCCACGCTGCATACAGACTGAGCCGTTTGCTGTTGTTACCTGCATTCTATCTGCCTATACTACATCTTCCACGCTGCATACAGACTTGTCCATTTGCTGTTACCTGTATTCTATCTGCCAATACTGCAGCTTCCACGCTGCATACAGACTGATCCATTTGCTGTTGTTACCTGCATTATAACTTCCAATACTGTAGCTTCCATGCTGCATACAGACTGATCCTTTTGCTGTTGTTACCTTCATAATACCTGCCAATACTGCAGCTTCCACGCTGCATACAGACTGATCCATTTGCTGTTGTTACCTACATTCTATCTGGCTATAATGTAGCTTTCACGCTGCACACAGACTTATCCATTTGCTGTTGTTACCTGCATTCTATCTGCCAATACTGCAGCTTCCACACTGCATACAGACTGATCCATTTGCTGATGTTACTTGCATTATATCTGCCTATACTGCAGCTTCCACGCTGCATACAGACTTATCCATTTGCTGTTGTTACCTGCATTCTATCTGCCAATACTGCAGCTTCCACGCTGCATACAGACTTATCCATTTGCTGTAGTTACCTGCATTCTATCTGCCAATACTGCACCTTCCACGCTCCATACAGACTTATCCATTTGCTGTTGTTACCTGCATTCTATCTGCCTATACTGCAGCTTCCACGCTGCACACAGACTTATCCATTTGCTGTTGTTACCTGCATTCTTTTTGCCAATACTGCAGCTTCCACGCTGCATACAGACTTATCCATTTGCTGTTGTTACCTCCATTCTATCTGCCTATACTGCAGCTTCCACGCTGCATATAGACTTATCCATTTGCTGTTGTTACCTGCATTCTATCTGCCTATTCTGCAGCTTCCACACTGCATACAGACTTATCCATTTGCTGTTGTTACCTGATTTCTATCTGCCTATACTGCAGATTCCAAGCTGTATACAGACTTATCCATTTGCTGTTGTTAACTGCATTCAATCTGCCAATACTGCAGCTTCCACGCTACATACAGACTTATCCATTTGCTGTTACCTGTATTCTATCTGCCAATACTGCAGCTTCCACACTGCATACAGACTGATCCATTTGCTGTTGTTACCTTCATTATATCTGCCAATACTGCAGCTTCCACGCTGCATACAGACTGATCCATTTGCTGTTGTTACCTGCATTATAACTGCCAATACTGCAGCTTCCATGCTGCATACAGACTGATCCATTTGCTGTTGTTACCTCCATTCTATCTGCCTAAACTGTAGCTTCCACACTGCACACAGACTTATCCAATTGCTGTTGTTACCTGCATTCTATCTGCCAATACTGCAGCTTCCACGCTGCATACAGACTTCTCCAATTGGTGTTGTTACCTGCATTCTATCTGCCTATACTGCAGCTTCCACGCTGCATACAGACTGATCCATTTGCTGTTGTTACCTGCATTCTATCTGACAATACTGCTGCTTCCACACTGCATACAGACTGATCCATTTGATGTTGTTACCTGCATTATATCTGGCAATACTGCAGCTTCCACGCTGCATACAGACTGATCCATTTGCTGTTGTTACCTGAATTATATCTGCCAATACTGCAGCTTCCACGCTGCATACAGACTGATCCATTTGCTGTTGTTACCTGCATTCTATCTGCCTATACTGCAGCTTCCACACTGCATACAGACTTGTCCATGTGCTGTTATTACCTGCATTCTATCTGCCAATACTGCAGCTTCCACGCTGCATACAGACTGATTCATTTGCTGTTGTTACTTGCATTATATCTGCCAATACTGCCGCTTCCATGCTGCATACAGACTGATCCATTTGCTGTTGTTACCTGCATTCTATCTGCCTATACTGCAGCTTCCACGCTGCATACAGACTTATCCATTTGCTGTTTTTACCTGCATACTATCTGCCTATACTGCACCTTCCACACTGCATACAGACTTATCCATTTGCTGTAGTTTCCTGCATTCTATCTGCCAAAACTGCACCTTCCACGCTCCATACAGACTTATCCATTTGCTGTTGTTACCTGCATTCTATCTGCCTATACTGCAGCTTCCACGCTGCATACAGACTGATCCATTTGCTGTTATTACCTGCATTCTATCTGCCAATACTGCAGCTTCCACACTGCATACAGACTGATCCATTTGCTGTTGTTACCTGCATTCTATCTGCCTATACTGCAGCTTCCACGCTGCATACAGACTTATCCATTTGCTGTTACCTGTATTCTATCTGCCAATACTGCAGCTTCCACGCTGCATACAGACTGAGCCGTTTGCTGTTGTTACCTGCATTCTATCTGCCTATACTACATCTTCCACGCTGCATACAGACTTGTCCATTTGCTGTTACCTGTATTCTATCTGCCAATACTGCAGCTTCCACGCTGCATACAGACTGATCCATTTGCTGTTGTTACCTGCATTATAACTTCCAATACTGCAGCTTCCATGCTGCATACAGATTGATCCTTTTGCTGTTGTTACCTTCATTATACCTGCCAATACTGCAGCTTCCACGCTGCATACAGACTGATCCATTTGCTGTTGTTACCTACATTCTATCTGCCTATAATGTAGCTTTCACGCTGCACACAGACTTATCCATTTGCTGTTGTTACCTGCATTCTATCTGCCAATACTGCAGCTTCCACACTGCATACAGACTGATCCATTTGCTGATGTTACTTGCATTATATCTGCCTATACTGCAGCTTCCACGCTGCATACAGACTTATCCATTTGCTGTTGTTACCTGCATTCTATCTGCCAATACTGCAGCTTCCACGCTGCATACAGACTTATCCATTTGCTGTAGTTACATGCATTCTATCTGCCAATACTGCACCTTCCACGCTCCATACAGACTTAACCATTTGCTGTTGTTACCTGCATTCTATCTGCCTATACTGCAGCTTCCACGCTGCACACAGACTTATCCATTTGCTGTTGTTACTTGCATTCTTTTTGCCAATACTGCAGCTTCCACGCTGCATACAGACTTATCCATTTGCTGTTGTTACCTCCATTCTATCTGCCTATACTGCAGCTTCCACACTGCATATAGACTTATCCATTTGCTGTTGTTACCTGCATTCTATCTGCCTATTCTGCAGCTTCCACACTGCATACAGACTTATCCATTTGCTGTTGTTACCTGATTTCTATCTGCCTATACTGCAGATTCCAAGCTGTATACAGACTTATCCATTTGCTGTTGTTAACTGCATTCTATCTGCCAATACTGCAGCTTCCACGCTGCATACAGACTTATCCATTTGCTGTTGTTACCTGCTTTCTATCTGCCTATACTGCAGCTTCCATGCTGCATACAGACTGATCCATTTGCTGTTGTTACCTGCATTCTATCTGCCTATACTGCAGCTTCCACGCTGCATACAGACTTATCCATTTGCTGTTGTTACCTGCATTCTATCTGCCTATACTGCAGCTTCCACGCTGCATACAGACTTATCCATTTGTTGTTACCTGTATTCTATCTGCCAATACTGCAGCTTCCACGCTGCATACAGACTTATTAATTTGCTGTTGTTACCTGCATTCTATCTGCCTATACTGCAGCTTCCACGCTGCATACAGACTTATCCATTTGCTGTTACCTGTATTCTATCTGCCTATACTGCAGCTTCCACACTGCATACAGACTTATCCATTTGCTGTTACCTGCATTCTATCTGCCAATACTGCAGCTTCCACGCTGCATACAGACTTATCCATTTGCTGTTACCTGTATTCTATCTGCCAATACTGCAGCTTCCACACTGCATACAGACTGATCCATTTGCTGTTGTTACCTGCATTCTATCTGCCTATACTGCATCTTCCACGCTGCGTGCAGACTTGTCCATTTGCGGTTACCTGTATTCAATCTGCCAATACTGCAGCTTCCACGCTGCATACAGACTGATCCATTTGCTGTTCTTACCTGCATTATAACTGCCAATACTGCAGCTTCCATGCTGCATACAGATTGGTCCATTTGCTGTTGTTACCTTCATTATACCTGCCAATACTGCATCTTCCACGCTGCATACAGACTGATCCATTTGCTGTTGTTACCAACATTCTATCTGCCTATACTGTAGCTTTCACGCTGCACACAGACTTATCCATTTGCTGTTGTTACGAGATTTTCTATCTGCCTATACTGCAGATTCCAAGCTGTATACAGACTTATCCATTTGCTGTTGTTAACTGCATTCTATCTGCCAATACTGCAGCTTCCACGCTGCATACAGACTTATCCATTTGCTGTTGTTACCTGCTTTCTATCTGCCTATACTGCAGCTTCCACGCTGCATACAGACTTATCCATTTGCTGTTGTTGCCTGCATTCTATCTGCCTATACTGCAGCTTCCACGCTGCATACAGACCTTTCCATTTGCTGTTGTTACCTGCATTCTATCTGCCTATACTGCAGCTTCCACGCTGCATACAGACTTATCCATTTGCTGTTACCTGTATTCTATCTGCCAATACTGCAGCTTCCACACTGCATACAGACTTATCCATTTGCTGTTGTTACCTGCATTCAATCTGCCAATACTGCAGCTTCCACGCTGCATACAGACTTATCCATTTGCTGTTACCTGTATTCTATCTGCCAATACTGCAGCTTCCACACTGCATACAGACTGATCCATTTGCTGTTGTTACCTGCATTATATCTGCCAATACTGCAGCTTCCACGCTGCATACAGACTGAGCCGTTTGCTGTTGTTACCTGCATTCTATCTGCCTATACTACAGCTTCCACGCTGCATACAGACTTGTCCATTTGCTGTTGTTACCTGCATTCTATCTGCCTATACTGCATCTTCCACGCTGCATACAGACTTGTCCATTTGATGTTGTTACCTGCATTCAATCTGCCAATACTGCAGCTTCCACGCTACATACAGACTTATCCATTTGCTGTTACCTGTATTCTATCTGCCAATACTGCAGCTTCCACACTGCATACAGACTGATCCATTTGCTGTTGTTACCTTCATTATATCTGCCAATACTGCAGCTTCCACGCTGCATACAGACTAGGGGTGTGCACCGGACACTTTTCGTGTTTTGTGTTTTGGTTTTGGATCTGGATCTTTCTTCGTGTTTTGGATCTGGATTGGTTTTGCCAAAACCACCCTTCCGTGTTTTGGGTTCTGGGTTTTGTGTTTTGGATCTGGATTTTTTCTTAAAAAATAAAAAAAAAACGCTAAAATCACATAAATGGGCCTTTTTTTGTTCCTACGCTATTAATAACCCCAATAACATTAATTTCCACTCATTTCCACTCTATTTTGAACACCTCACACCTCACAATATTGTTTTTAGGCCAAAAGGTTGTACCGAGGAAGCTGGATGACTATGCTAAGCGACACAAGGGGGCGGCACAAACACGTGGCCCATCTAGGAGTGGCACTGCAGTGGCAGACAGGAAGCCAATCAGCGTTATGGTGCCCATTTGCATGTAGCACGAACCCGGGAGATCCGTGCTACATGCATCTGTGTGATTGGCACAGAGCAATGACAGGTCCGTGAGACCCGTCTGTGCTGCTGTGGTAAAAAAAAAAAAAAAAACCTGTGTAAAAAAAGAAAAAAATGGCGTGCACCCCCCCAAAAAAGAGCAACCAGCCCCGGGCATTAGTAACCCAGTGCTGGGTGTGCTTAAATACAGGGGACAAACGACGTAGGGGTCCCCTGTACTTAAGCACAACCAGCACCGGGCTAGTCAGAACCAGCGCTGGTTGCCAAAATACGGGGGACAAACGACGTAGGGGTCCCCTGTATTCTGCGCAACCAGCTCTGGGCTCTGATCCGGTCCTGGTTCTGGAAATATAGGGGACAAAAAATGAGTAGGGTTCCCCTGTATGTTCCAGAACCAGCACTGGACTTTTTCTAGCGGGGGGCTGATGCCACAGCCAGGGGAGCCCTTTCACCGGGCCCCCCAGCCGCAGCATCAACCCTGACCGCTAGTCAGCCCAGGCCGGGGATCCCTGGAGAGCTGGGGACCCCCCCAATAAAGGGGTCACCCTCTCCAGGGCACCCCAGGCCCAGGCTGATAGCCCGGGGCTATCCCCGCCACCCCTGGTGGCGGTGGGTGGCGGGTTGATTGTGTGGTGTGGTGTAAATAAAGAATATCAAACATTGTCTTTACAAGTAGAACTGCAAGTCCCAGCTAGCCTGCCCCGCATGCTGGTACTTGGAGAACCACAAGTACCAGCATGCAGGGCATTAAGGGCCCACTAGTACCTGTAGTTCACCTGTAAAAAAAATGTTTAAAAAAACACAGGACACACACACCGTGACAGTATAAGTTTATTAAACATACATACACACACACACATGTACACATACTCACCTATGTAACCTGTAGCATCGGTCCACTTGTCCGGTAAAGTATCCATAGGGGACCTGTGAAAAAAAACATACTCACCATCTCCTATGCGAGGTTCTGTCCTCTTCGTTCCAAAGTAGGCATCCCCGGACTTGGCAAAAAAAAAAAACGAAAACGCGATCCACGAACTTAGTACCGTTCTATAGAACGGTACTTCCCGAATGAGAGCTTAGCGGCGGGGTATCACCATGGAAACCCCGCTGCTAAGCGTTCATTGGCTGAGAGAGGTCATCTCCCGTCTCTCAGCCAATGAACGGCTCCCTCCATTGTAGTCAATGGTGGGAACCGCAGGGTAAACTTTAATAACCTTGCGGCTCCCAGCATTGACTACAATGGAGGGAGCCGTTCATTGGCTGAGAGACGGGAGATGGCCTCTCTCAGCCAATGAACGCTTAGCAGCGGGGTTTCCATGGTGATACCCCGCCGCTAAGCTCTCATTCGGGAAGTACCGTTCTATAGAACGGTACTAAGTTCGTGGATCGCGTTTTCGTTTTTTTTTTTGCCAAGTCCGGGGATGCCTACTTTGGAACGAAGAGGACAGAACCTCGCATAGGAGATGGTGAGTATGTTTTTTTTCACAGGTCCCCTATGGATACTTTACCGGACAAGTGGACCGATGCTACAGGGTTACATAGGTGAGTATGTGTACATGTGTGTGTGTGTGTATGTATGTTTAATAAACTTATACTGTCACGGTGTGTGTGTCCTGTGTTTTCTTTAAACATTTTTTTACAGGTGAACTACAGGTACTAGTGGGCCCTTAATGCCCTGCATGCTGGTACTTGTGGTTCTCCAAGTACCAGCATGCGGGGCAGGCTTGCTGGGACTTGCAGTTCTACTTGTAAAGACAATGTTTGATATTCTTTATTTACACCACACCACACAATCAACCCGCCACCCACCGCCACCAGGGGTGGCGGGGATAGCCCCGGGCTATCAGCCTGGGCCTGGGGTGCCCTGGAGAGGGTGACCCCTTTATTGGGGGGGTCCCCAGCTCTCCAGGGATCCCCGGCCTGGGCTGACTAGCGGTCAGGGCTGATGCTGCGGCTGGGGGGCCCGGTGAAAGGGCTCCCCTGGCTGTGGCATCAGCCCCCCGCTAGAAAAAGTCCAGTGCTGGTTCTGGAACATACAGGGGAACCCTACTCATTTTTTTCCCCTGTATTTCCAGAACCAGGACCGGATCAGAGCCCAGAGCTGGTTGCGCAGAATACGGGGGACCCCTACGTCGTTTGTCCCCCGTATTTTGGCAACCAGCTCTGGTTCTGACTAGCCCGGTGCTGGTTGTGTTTAAGTACAGGGGACCCCTATGTCGTTTGTCCCCTGTATTTAAGCACACCCAGCACTGGGTCACTAATGCCCGGGGCTGGTTGCTCTTTTTTTGGGGGGGGGGCACGCCATTTTTTTCTCTTTTTACACAGGTTTTTTTTTTTTTATTTACCACAGCAGCACAGACGGGTCTCACGGACCCGTTAGTCCTCTGTGTCAATGACACAGATGCAAGTAGCACGGATCTCCTGGTCCGTGCGTGCATCTGTGTCATTGAAATACACAGCAGCACAGACGGGTCTCACTGACCCATTTGTGCTCTGTGTCACTGTCAATCACACAGATGCATGTAGCACGGATCTCACGAGTCCGTGCTACATGCAAATGAGCACCATAATGCTGATTGGCTGAGAGCCGTGACAGACGGCTCTGTCAGCCAATCAGCACTTTGCCCATTAAAGGCAAAGGCATTTTTTTTTAAATGGCCGCTCGAGGCAAAACCTCGAGATCCGACAGCAGATCTCGAGGTTTTGCCTCGGGAGAGGGATCCGGGGCAGACAGGGAGATCCGAGCTTGGGCTCGGATCGCCCCGGATCCCCGAAGTTCGGGTGGGTTCGGTTCTCAGGGAACCGAACCCGCTCATCCCTAATACAGACTGATCCATTTGCTGTTGTCACCTGCATTCTATCTGCCTAAACTGTAGCTTCCACACTGCACACAGACTTATCCAATTGCTGTTGTTACCTGCATTCTATCTGCCAATACTGCAGCTTCCACGCTGCATACAGACTTCTCCAATTGGTGTTGTTACCTGCATTCTATCTGCCTATACTGCAGCTTCCACGCTGCATACAGACTGATCCATTTGCTGTTGTTACCTGCATTCTATCTGACAATACTGCTGCTTCCACACTGCATACAGACTGATCCATTTGATGTTGTTACCTGCATTATATCTGGCAATACTGCAGCTTCCACGCTGCATACAGACTGATTCATTTGCTTTTGTTACCTGAATTATATCTGCCAATACTGCAGCTTGCACGCTGCATACAGACTGATCCATTTGCTGTTGTTACCTGCATTCTATCTGCCTATACTGCAGCTTCCACGCTGCATACAGACTTGTCCATGTGCTGTTATTACCTGCATTCTATCTGCCAATACTGCAGCTTCCACGCTGCATACAGACTGATCCATTTGCTGTTGCTACTTGCATTATATCTGCCAATACTGCCGCTTCCATGCTGCATACAGACTGATCCATTTGCTGTTGTTACCTGCATTCTATCTGCCAATACTGCAGCTTCCACGCTGCATACAGACTTATCCATTTGCTGTTTTTACCTGCATTCTATCTGCCTATACTGCACCTTCCACACTGCATACAGACTTATCCATTTGCTGTAGTTTCCTGCATTCTATCTGCCAATACTGCACCTTCCACGCTCCATACAGACTTATCCATTTGCTGTTGTTACCTGCATTCTATCTGCCTATACTGCAGCTTCCACGCTGCATACAGACTTATCCATTTGCTGTTGTTACCTGCATTCTATCTGCCTATACTGCAGCTTCCACGCTGCATACAGACTGATCCATTTGCTGTTGTTACCTGCATTCTATCTGCCTATACTGCATCTTCCACGCTGCGTACAGACTTGTCCATTTGCGGTTACCTGTATTCAATCTGCCAATACTGCAGCTTCCACGCTGCATACAGACTGATCCATTTGCTGTTCTTACCTGCATTATAACTGCCAATACTGCAGCTTCCATGCTGCATACAGATTGGTCCATTTGCTGTTGTTACCTTCATTATACCTGCCAATACTGCATCTTCCACGCTGCATACAGACTGATCCATTTGCTGTTGTTACCTACATTCTATCTGCCTATACTGTAGCTTTCACGCTGCACACAGACTTATCCATTTGCTGTTGTTACCTGATTTCTATCTGCCTATACTGCAGATTCCAAGCTGTATAAAGACTTATCCATTTGCTGTTGTTAACTGCATTCTATCTGCCAATACTGCAGCTTCCACGCTGCATACAGACTTATCCATTTGCTGTTTTTACCTGCATTCTATCTGCCTATACTGCACCTTCCACACTGCATAAAGACTTATCCATTTGCTGTAGTTTCCTGCATTCTATCTGCCAATACTGCACCTTCCACGCTCCATACAGACTTATCCATTTGCTGTTGTTACCTGCATTCTATCTGCCTATACTGCAGCTTCCACGCTGCATACAGACTTATCCATTTGCTGTTGTTACCTGCATTCTATCTGCCTATACTGCAGCTTCCACGCTGCATACAGACTGATCCATTTGCTGTTGTTACCTGCATTCTATCTGCCTATACTGCATCTTCCACGCTGCGTACAGACTTGTCCATTTGCGGTTACCTGTATTCAATCTGCCAATACTGCAGCTTCCACGCTGCATACAGACTGATCCATTTGCTGTTCTTACCTGCATTATAACTGCCAATACTGCAGCTTCCATGCTGCATACAGATTGGTCCATTTGCTGTTGTTACCTTCATTATACCTGCCAATACTGCATCTTCCACGCTGCATACAGACTGATCCATTTGCTGTTGTTACCTACATTCTATCTGCCTATACTGTAGCTTTCACGCTGCACACAGACTTATCCATTTGCTGTTGTTACCTGATTTCTATCTGCCTATACTGCAGATTCCAAGCTGTATAAAGACTTATCCATTTGCTGTTGTTAACTGCATTCTATCTGCCAATACTGCAGCTTCCAAGCTGCATACAGACTTATCCATTTGCTGTTGTTACCTGCTTTCTATCTGCCTATACTGCAGCTTCCACGCTGCATACAGACTTATCCATTTGCTGTTGTTGCCTGCATTCTATCTGCCTATACTGCAGCTTCCATGCTGCATACAGACTTATCCATTTGCTGTTGTTACCTGCATTCTATCTGCCTATACTGCAGCTTCCACGCTGCATACAGACTTATCCATTTGCTGTCACCTGTATTCTATCTGCCAATACTGCAGCTTCCACACTGCATACAGACTTATCCATTTGCTGTTGTTACCTGCATTCTATCTGCCAATACTGCAGCTTCCACGCTGCATACAGACTTATCCATTTGCTGTTACCTGTATTCTATCTGCCAATACTGCAGCTTCCACACTGCATACAGACTGATCCATTTGCTGTTGTTACCTGCATTATATCTGCCAATACTGCAGCTTCCACGCTGCATACAGACTGAGCCGTTTGCTGTTGTTACCTGCTTTCTATCTGCCTATACTACAGCTTCCACGCTGCATACAGACTTGTCCATTTGCTGTTGTTACCTGCATTCTATCTGCCTATACTGCATCTTCTACGCTGCATACAGACTTGTCCATTTGATGTTGTTACCTGCATTCACTCTGCCAATACTGCAGCTTCCACGCTACATACAGACTTATCCATTTGCTGTTACCTGTATTCTATCTGCCAATACTGCAGCTTCCACACTGCATACAGACTGATCCATTTGCTGTTGTTACCTTCATTATATCTGCCAATACTGCAGCTTCCACGCTGCATACAGACTGATCCATTTGCTGTTGTTACCTGCATTATAACTGCCAATACTGCAGCTTCCATGCTGCATACAGACTGATCCATTTGCTGTTGTTACCTCCATTCTATCTGCCTAAACTGTAGCTTCCACACTGCACACAGACTTATCCAATCGCTGTTGTTACCTGCATTCTATCTGCCAATACTGCAGCTTCCACGCTGCATACAGACTTCTCCAATTGGTGTTGTTACCTGCATTCTATCTGCCTATACTGCAGCTTCCACGCTGCATACAGACTGATCCATTTGCTGTTGTTACCTGCATTCTATCTGACAATACTGCTGCTTACACACTGCATACAGACTGATCCATTTGATGTTGTTACCTGCATTATATCTGGCAATACTGCAGCTTCCACGCTGCATACAGACTGATCCATTTGCTGTTGTTACCTGAATTATATCTGCCAATACTGCAGCTTCCACGCTGCATACAGACTGATCCATTTGCTGTTGTTACCTGCATTCTATCTGCCTATACTGCAGCTTCCACGCTGCATACAGACTTGTCCATGTGCTGTTATTACCTGCATTCTATCTGCCAATACTGCAGCTTCCACGCTGCATACAGACTGATCCATTTGCTGTTGTTACTTGCATTATATCTGCCAATACTGCACCTTCCATGCTCCATACAGACTTATCCATTTGCTGTTGTTACCTGCATTCTATCTGCCTATACTGCAGCTTCCACGCTGCATACAGACTTATCCATTTGCTGTTATTACCTGCATTCTATCTGCCAATACTGCAGCTTCCACACTGCATACAGACTGAGCCGTTTGCTGTTGTTACCTGCATTCTATCTGCCTATACTACATCTTCCACGCTGCATACAGACTTGTCCATTTGCTGTTACCTGTATTCTATCTGCCAATACTGCAGCTTCCACGCTGCATACAGACTGATCCATTTGCTGTTGTTACCTGCATTATAACTTCCAATACTGCAGCTTCCATGCTGCATACAGATTGATCCTTTTGCTGTTGTTACCTTCATTATACCTGCCAATACTGCACCTTCCACACTGCATACAGACTTATCCATTTGCTGTAGTTTCCTGCATTCTATCTGCCAATACTGCACCTTCCACGCTCCATACAGACTTATCCATTTGCTGTTGTTACCTGCATTCTATCTGCCTATACTGCAGCTTCCACGCTGCATACAGACTTGTCCATTTGCTGTTGTTACCTGCATTCTTTTTGCCAATACTGCAGCTTCCACGCTGCATACAGACTGATCCATTTGCTGTTGTTACCTGCATTCTATCTGCCTATACTGCAGCTTCCACGCTGCATATAGACTTATCCATTTGCTGTTGTTACCTGCATTCTATCTGCCTATTCTGCAGCTTCAACACTGTATACAGACTTATCCATTTGCTGTTATTACCTGCATTCTATCTGCCTATACTGCAGCTTCCACGCTGCATACAGACTTATCCATTTGCTGTTAACTGTATTCTATCTGCCAATACTGCAGCTTCCACACTGCATACAGACTGATCCATTTCCTGTTGTTACCTGCATTCTATCTGCCAATACTGCAGCTTCCACGCTGCATACAGACTTATCCATTTGCTGTTACATGTATTCTATCTGCCAATACTGCTGCTTCCACACTGCATACAGACTGATCCATTTGCTGTTGTTACCTGCATTCTATCTGCCAATACTGCAGCTTCCACGCTGCACACAGACTTGTCCATTTGCTGTTACCTGTATTCTATCTGCCAATACTGCAGCTTCCACGCTGCATACAGACTGATCCATTTGCTGTTGTTACCTGCATTATAACTTCCAATACTGCAGCTTCCATGCTGCATACAGATTGATCCATTTGCTGTTGTTACCTTCATTATACCTGCCAATACTGCAGCTTCCACGCTGCATACAGACTGATCCATTTGCTGTTGTTACCTACATTCTATCTGCCTATAATGTAGCTTTCACTCTGCACACAGACTTATCCATTTGCTGTTGTTACCTGCATTCTATCTGCCAATACTGCAGCTTCCACACTGCATACAGACTGATCCATTTGCTGATGTTACTTGCATTTTATCTGCCTATACTGCAGCTTCCACGCTGCATACAGACTTATCCATTTGCTGTTGTTACCTGCATTCTATCTGCCAATACTGCAGCTTCCACGCTGCATACAGACTTATCCATTTGCTGTTGTTACCTGCATTCTATCAGCCAATACTGCACCTTCCACGCTCCATACAGACTTATCCATTTGCTGTTGTTACCTGCATTCTATCTGCCTATACTGCAGCTTCCACGCTGCACACAGACTTATCCATTTGCTGTTGTTACCTGCATTCTATCTGCCTATTCTGCAGCTTCCACGCTGCATACAGACTTATCCATTTGCTGTTTTTACCTGCATTCTATCTGCCTATTCTGCAGCTTCCACGCTGCATACAGACTTATCCATTTGCTGTTGTTACCTGCACTCTATCTGCCTATACTGCAGCTTCCACGCTGCATACAGACTTATCCATTTGCTGTTACCTGTATTCTATCTGCCTATACTGCAGCTTCCACGCTGCATACAGACTAATCCATTTGCTCTTGTTGCCAGCATTCTATCTGCCTATACTGCAGCTTCCACGCTGCATACAGACTTATCCATTTGCTCTTGTTGCCAGCATTCTATCTGCCTATACTGCAGCTTCCACGCTGCATACAGACTGATCCATTTGCTGTTGTTACCTGCATTCTATATGACAATACTGCAGCTTCCACACTGCATACAGACTGATCCATTTGATGTTGTTACCTGCATTATATATGGCAATACTGCAGCTTCCACGCTGCATACAGACTGATCCATTTGCTGTTGTTACCTGAATTATATCTGCCAATACTGCAGCTTCCACACTGCATACAGACTGATCCATTTGCTGTTGATACCTGCATTCTATCTGCCTATACTGCAGCTTCCACGCTGCATACAGACTTGTCCATGTGCTGTTATTACCTGCATTCTATCTGCCAATACTGCAGCTTCCACGCTGCATACAGACTGATCCATTTGCTGTTGTTACTTGCATTATATCTGCCAATACTGCAGCTTCCACGCTGCATACAGACTGATCCATTTGCTGTTGTTACCTGCGTTCTATCTGCCAATACTGCAGCTTCCACGCTGCATACAGACTGATCCATTTGCTGTTGTTACTTGCATTATATCTGCCAATACTGCAGCTTCCACGCTGCATACAGACTGATCCATTTGCTGTTGTTACCTGCATTCTATCTGCCTATACTGCAGCTTCCACGCTGCATACAGACTTATCCATTTGCTGTTTTTACCTGCATTCTATCTGCC
This sequence comes from Taudactylus pleione, assembly GCA_031769625.1. Taxonomy (NCBI): domain Eukaryota; kingdom Metazoa; phylum Chordata; class Amphibia; order Anura; family Myobatrachidae; genus Taudactylus; species Taudactylus pleione. The sequence continues at coordinate 4,871,038 of JAUIMM010000016.1, read as the reverse complement.
TATACTGCACCTTCCACACTGCATACAGACATCCATTTGCTGTAGTTTCCTGCATTCTATCTGCCAATACTGCACCTTCCATGCTCCATACAGACTTATCCATTTGCTGTTGTTACCTGCATTCTATCTGCCTATACTGCAGCTTCCACGCTGCATACAGACTTATCCATTTGCTGTTGTTACCCGCATTCTATCTGCCTATACTGCAGCTTCCACGCTGCATACAGACTGAACCATTTGCTGTTGTTACCTGCATTCTATCTGCCTATACTGCACCTTCCACACTGCATACAGACTTATCCATTTGCTGTAGTTTCCTGCATTCTATCTGCCAATACTGCACCTTCCACGCTCCATACAGACTTATCCATTTGCTGTTGTTACCTGCATTCTATCTGCCAATACTGCAGCTTCCACGCTGCATACAGACTGATCCATTTGCTGTTGTTACCTGCATTCTATCTGCGTATACTGCACCTTCCACACTGCATACAGACTTATCCATTTGCTGTAGTTTCCTGCATTCTATCTGCCAATACTGCACCTTCCACGCTCCATACAGACTTATCCATTTGCTGTTGTTACCTGCATTCTATCTGCCTATACTGCAGCTTCCACGCTGCATACAGACTTATCCATTTGCTGTTGTTACCTGCATTCTTTTTGCCAATACTGCAGCTTCCACGCTGCATACAGACTTATCCATTTGCTGTTGTTACCTGCATTCTATCTGCCTATACTGCAGCTTCCACGCTGCATATAGACTTATCCATTTGCTGTTGTTACCTGCATTCTATCTGCCTATTCTGCAGCTTCCACACTGCATACAGACTTATCCATTTGCTGTTATTACCTGCATTCTATCTGCCTATACTGCAGCTTCCACGCTGCATACAGACTTATCATTTTGCTGTTACCTGTATTCTATCTGCCAATACTGCAGCTTCCACGCTGCATACAGACTTATCCATTTGCTGTTACCTGTATTCTATCTGCCAATACTGCAGCTTCCACACTGCATACAGACTGATCCATTTCCTGTTGTTACCTGCATTCTATCTGCCAATACTGCAGCTTCCACGCTGCATACAGACTTATCCATTTGCTGTTACCTGTATTCTATCTGCCAATACTGCAGCTTCCACACTGCATACAGACTGATCCATTTGCTGTTGTTACCTGCATTCTATCTGCCTATTCTGCAACTTCCACACTGCATACAGACTTATCCATTTGCTGTTATTACCTGCATTCTATCTGCCTATACTGCAGCTTCCACGCTGCATACAGACTTATCAATTTGCTGTTACCTGTATTCTATCTGCCAATACTGCAGCTTCCACGCTGCATATAGACTTATCCATTTGCTGTTAACTGTATTCTATCTGCCAATACTGCAGCTTCCAAACTGCATACAGACTGATCCATTTCCTGTTGTTACCTGCATTCTATCTGCCAATACTGCAGCTTCCACGCTGCATACAGACTTATCCATTTGCTGTTATTACCTGCATTCTATCTGCCAATACTGCAGCTTCCACACTGCATACAGACTGATCCATTTGCTGTTGTTACCTGCATTCTATCTGCCAATACTGCAGCTTCCACGCTGCATACAGACTTATCCATTTGCTGTTACCTGTATTCTATCTGCCAATACTGCAGCTTCCACGCTGCATACAGACTGAGCCGTTTGCTGTTGTTATCTGCATTCTATCTGCCTATACTACATCTTCCACGCTGCATACAAACTTGTCCATTTGCTGTTACCTGTATTCTATCTGCCAATACTGCAGCTTCCACGCTGCATACAGACTGATCCATTTGCTGTTGTTACCTGCATTATAACTTCCAATACTGCAGCTTCCATGCTGCATACAGATTGATCCTTTTGCTGTTGTTACCTTCATTATACCTGGCAATACTGCAGCTTCCATGCTGCATACAGACTGATCCATTTGCTGTTGTTACCTACATTCTATCTGCCTATAATGTAGCTTTCACGCTGCACACAGACTTATCCATTTGCTGTTGTTACCTGCATTCTATCTGCCAATACTGCAGCTTCCACACTGCATACAGACTGATCCATTTGCTGATGTTACTTGCATTATATCTGCCTATACTGCAGCTTCCACGCTGCATACAGACTTATCCATTTGCTGTTGTTACCTGCATTCTATCTGCCAATACTGCAGCTTCCACGCTGCATACAGACTTATCCATTTGCTGTTACATGTATTCTATCTGCCAATACTGCTGCTTCCACACTGCATACAGACTGATCCATTTCCTGTTGTTACCTGCATTCTATCTGCCAATACTGCAGCTTCCACGCTGCATACAGACTTATCCATTTGCTGTTACATGTATTCTATCTGCCAATACTGCTGCTTCCACACTGCATACAGACTGATCCATTTGCTGTTGTTACCTGCATTCTATCTGCCAATACTGCAGCTTCCACGCTGCACACAGACTTGTCCATTTGCTGTTACCTGTATTCTATCTGCCAATACTGCAGCTTCCACGCTGCATACAGACTGATCCATTTGCTGTTGTTACCTGCATTATAACTTCCAATACTGCAGCTTCCATGCTGCATACAGATTGATCCATTTGCTGTTGTTACCTTCATTATACCTGCCAATACTGCAGCTTCCACGCTGCATACAGACTGATCCATTTGCTGTTGTTACCTACATTCTATCTGCCTATAATGTAGCTTTCACTCTGCACACAGACTTATCCATTTGCAGTTGTTACCTGCATTCTATCTGCCAATACTGCAGCTTCCACACTGCATACAGACTGATCCATTTGCTGATGTTACTTGCATTTTATCTGCCTATACTGCAGCTTCCACGCTGCATACAGACTTATCCATTTGCTGTTGTTACCTGCATTCTATCTGCCAATACTGCAGCTTCCACGCTGCATACAGACTTATCCATTTGCTGTTGTTACCTGCATTCTATCAGCCAATACTGCACCTTCCACGCTCCATACAGACTTATCCATTTGCTGTTGTTACCTGCATTCTATCTGCCTATACTGCAGCTTCCACGCTGCACACAGACTTATCCATTTGCTGTTGTTACCTGCATTCTATCTGCCTATTCTGCAGCTTCCACGCTGCATACAGACTTATCCATTTGCTATTTTTACCTGCATTCTATCTGCCTATTCTGCAGCTTCCACGCTGCATACAGACTTATCCATTTGCTGTTGTTACCTGCACTCTATCTGCCTATACTGCAGCTTCCACGCTGCATACAGACTTATCCATTTGCTGTTACCTGTATTCTATCTGCCTATACTGCAGCTTCCACGCTGCATACAGACTAATCCATTTGCTCTTGTTGCCAGCATTCTATCTGCCTATACTGCAGCTTCCACGCTGCATACAGACTTATCCATTTGCTCTTGTTGCCAGCATTCTATCTGCCTATACTGCAGCTTCCACGCTGCATACAGACTGATCCATTTGCTGTTGTTACCTGCATTCTATATGACAATACTGCAGCTTCCACACTGCATACAGACTGATCCATTTGATGTTGTTACCTGCATTATATATGGCAATACTGCAGCTTCCACGCTGCATACAGACTGATCCATTTGCTGTTGTTACCTGAATTATATCTGCCAATACTGCAGCTTCCACACTGCATACAGACTGATCCATTTGCTGTTGATACCTGCATTCTATCTGCCTATACTGCAGCTTCCACGCTGCATACAGACTTGTCCATGTGCTGTTATTACCTGCATTCTATCTGCCAATACTGCAGCTTCCACGCTGCATACAGACTGATCCATTTGCTGTTGTTACTTGCATTATATCTGCCAATACTGCAGCTTCCACGCTGCATACAGACTGATCCATTTGCTGTTGTTACCTGCGTTCTATCTGCCAATACTGCAGCTTCCACGCTGCATACAGACTGATCCATTTGCTGTTGTTACTTGCATTATATCTGCCAATACTGCAGCTTCCACGCTGCATACAGACTGATCCATTTGCTGTTGTTACCTGCATTCTATCTGCCTATACTGCAGCTTCCACGCTGCATACAGACTTATCCATTTGCTGTTTTTACCTGCATTCTATCTGCCTATACTGCACCTTCCACACTGCATACAGACATCCATTTGCTGTAGTTTCCTGCATTCTATCTGCCAATACTGCACCTTCCACGCTCCATACAGACTTATCCATTTGCTGTTGTTACCTGCATTCTATCTGCCTATACTGCAGCTTCCACGCTGCATACAGACTTATCCATTTGCTGTTGTTACCCGCATTCTATCTGCCTATACTGCAGCTTCCACGCTGCATACAGACTGATCCATTTGCTGTTGTTACCTGCATTCTATCTGCCTATACTGCACCTTCCACACTGCATACAGACTTATCCATTTGCTGTAGTTTCCTGCATTCTATCTGCCAATACTGCACCTTCCACGCTCCATACAGACTTATCCATTTGCTGTTGTTACCTGCATTCTATCTGCCAATACTGCAGCTTCCACGCTGCATACAGACTGATCCATTTGCTGTTGTTACCTGCATTCTATCTGCGTATACTGCACCTTCCACACTGCATACAGACTTATCCATTTGCTGTAGTTTCCTGCATTCTATCTGCCAATACTGCACCTTCCACGCTCCATACAGACTTATCCATTTGCTGTTGTTACCTGCATTCTATCTGCCTATACTGCAGCTTCCACGCTGCATACAGACTTATCCATTTGCTGTTGTTACCTGCATTCTTTTTGCCAATACTGCAGCTTCCACGCTGCATACAGACTTATCCATTTGCTGTTGTTACCTGCATTCTATCTGCCTATACTGCAGCTTCCACGCTGCATATAGACTTATCCATTTGCTGTTGTTACCTGCATTCTATCTGCCTATTCTGCAGCTTCCACACTGCATACAGACTTATCCATTTGCTGTTATTACCTGCATTCTATCTGCCTATACTGCAGCTTCCACGCTGCATACAGACTTATCAATTTGCTGTTACCTGTATTCTATCTGCCAATACTGCAACTTCCACGCTGCATACAGACTTATCCATTTGCTGTTACCTGTATTCTATCTGCCAATACTGCAGCTTCCACACTGCATACAGACTGATCCATTTCCTGTTGTTACCTGCATTCTATCTGCCAATACTGCAGCTTCCACGCTGCATACAGACTTATCCATTTGCTGTTACCTGTATTCTATCTGCCAATACTGCAGCTTCCACACTGCATACAGACTGATCCATTTGCTGTTGTTACCTGCATTCTATCTGCCTATTCTGCAACTTCCACACTGCATACAGACTTATCCATTTGCTGTTATTACCTGCATTCTATCTGCCTATACTGCAGCTTCCACGCTGCATACAGACTTATCAATTTGCTGTTACCTGTATTCTATCTGCCAATACTGCAGCTTCCACGCTGCATATAGACTTATCCATTTGCTGTTAACTGTATTCTATCTGCCAATACTGCAGCTTCCAAACTGCATACAGACTGATCCATTTCCTGTTGTTACCTGCATTCTGTCTGCCAATACTGCAGCTTCCACGCTGCATACAGACTTATCCATTTGCTGTTATTACCTGCATTCTATCTGCCAATACTGCAGCTTCCACACTGCATACAGACTGATCCATTTGCTGTTGTTACCTGCATTCTATCTGCCAATACTGCAGCTTCCACGCTGCATACAGACTTATCCATTTGCTGTTACCTGTATTCTATCTGCCAATACTGCAGCTTCCACGCTGCATACAGACTGAGCCGTTTGCTGTTGTTACCTGCATTCTATCTGCCTATACTACATCTTCCACGCTGCATACAAACTTGTCCATTTGCTGTTACCTGTATTCTATCTGCCAATACTGCAGCTTCCACGCTGCATACAGACTGATCCATTTGCTGTTGTTACCTGCATTATAACTTCCAATACTGCAGCTTCCATGCTGCATACAGATTGATCCTTTTGCTGTTGTTACCTTCATTATACCTGGCAATACTGCAGCTTCCATGCTGCATACAGACTGATCCATTTGCTGTTGTTACCTACATTCTATCTGCCTATAATGTAGCTTTCACGCTGCACACAGACTTATCCATTTGCTGTTGTTACCTGCATTCTTTTTGCCAATACTGCAGCTTCCACGCTGCATACAGACTTATCCATTTGCTGTTGTTACCTCCATTCTATCTGCCTATACTGCAGCTTCCACGCTGCATATAGACTTATCCATTTGCTGTTGTTACCTGCATTCTATCTGCCTATTCTGCAGCTTCCACACTGCATACAGACTTATCCATTTGCTGTTGTTACCTGATTTCTATCTGCCTATACTGCAGATTCCAAGCTGTATACAGACTTATCCATTTGCTGTTGTTAACTGCATTCTATCTGCCAATACTGCAGCTTCCACGCTGCATACAGACTTAAACATTTGCTGTTGTTACCTGCTTTCTATCTGCCTATACTGCAGCTTCCACGCTGCATACAGACTGATCCATTTGCTGTTGTTACCTGCATTCTATCTGCCTATACTGCACCTTCCACACTGCATACAGACTTATCCATTTGCTGTAGTTTCCTGCATTCTATCTGCCAATACTGCACCTTCCACGCTCCATACAGACTTATCCATTTGCTGTTGTTACCTGCATTCTATCTGCCTATACTGCAGCTTCCACGCTGCATACAGACTTATCCATTTGCTGTTGTTACCTGCATTCTTTTTGCCAATACTGCAGCTTCCACGCTGCATACAGACTTATCCATTTGCTGTTGTTACCTGCATTCTATCTGCCTATACTGCAGCTTCCACGCTGCATATAGACTTATCCATTTGCTGTTGTTACCTGCATTCTATCTGCCTATTCTGCAGCTTCCACACTGCATACAGACTTATCCATTTGCTGTTATTACCTGCATTCTATCTGCCTATACTGCAGCTTCCACGCTGCATGCAGACTTATCAATTTGCTGTCACCTGTATTCTATCTGCCAATACTGCAGCTTCCACGCTGCATACAGACTTATCCATTTGCTGTTACCTGTATTCTATCTGCCAATACTGCAGCTTCCACACTGCATACAGACTGATCCATTTCCTGTTGTTACCTGCATTCTATCTGCCAATACTGCAGCTTCCACGCTGCATACAGACTTATCCATTTGCTGTTACCTGTATTCTATCTGCCAATACTGCAGCTTCCACACTGCATACAGACTGATCCATTTGCTGTTGTTACCTGCATTCTATCTGCCTATTCTGCAGCTTCCACACTGCATACAGACTTATCCATTTGCTGTTATTAACTGCATTCTATCTGCCTATACTGCAGCTTCCACGCTGCATACAGACTTATCAATTTGCTGTTACCTGTATTCTATCTGCCAATACTGCAGCTTCCACGCTGCATATAGACTTATCCATTTGCTGTTAACTGTATTCTATCTGCCAGTACTGCAGCTTCCACACTGCATACAGACTGATCCATTTGCTGTTATTACCTGCATTCTATCTACCAATACTGCAGCTTCCACACTGCATACAGACTGATCCATTTGCTGTTGTTACCTGCATTCTATCTGCCAATACTGCAGCTTCCACGCTGCATACAGACTTATCCATTTGCTGTTACCTGTATTCTATCTGCCAATACTGCAGCTTCCACGCTGCATACAGACTGAGCCGTTTGCTGTTGTTACCTGCATTCTATCTGCCTATACTACATCTTCCACGCTGCATACAGACTTGTCCATTTGCTGTTACCTGTATTCTATCTGCCAATACTGCAGCTTCCACGCTGCATACAGACTGATCCATTTGCTGTTGTTACCTGCATTATAACTTCCAATACTGCAGCTTCCATGCTGCATACAGATTGATCCTTTTGCTGTTGTTACCTTCATTATACCTGGCAATACTGCAGCTTCCACGCTGCATACAGACTGATCCATTTGCTGTTGTTACCTACATTCTATCTGCCTATAATGTAGCTTTCACGCTGCACACAGACTTATCCATTTGCTGTTGTTACCTGCATTCTATCTGCCAATACTGCAGCTTCCACACTGCATACAGACTGATCCATTTGCTGATGTTACTTGCATTATATCTGCCTATACTGCAGCTTCCACGTTGCATACAGACTTATCCATTTGCTGTTGTTACCTGCATTCTATCTGCCAATACTGCAGCTTCCACGCTGCATACAGACTTATCCATTTGCTGTAGTTACCTGCATTCTATCTGCCAATACTGCACCTTCCACGCTCCTTACTGACTTATCCATTTGCTGTTGTTACCTGCATTCTATCTGCCTATACTGCAGCTTCCACGCTGCACACAGACTTATCCATTTGCTGTTGTTACCTGCATTCTTTTTGCCAATACTGCAGCTTCCACGCTGCATACAGACTTATCCATTTGCTGTTGTTACCTCCATTCTATCTGCCTATACTGCAGCTTCCACGCTGCATATAGACTTATCCATTTGCTGTTGTTACCTGCATTCTATCTGCCTATTCTGAAGCTTCCACACTGCATACAGACTTATCCATTTGCTGTTGTTACCTGATTTCTATCTGCCTATACTGCAGATTCCAAGCTGTATACAGACTTATCCATTTGCTGTTGTTAACTGCATTCTATCTGCCAATACTGCAGCTTCCACGCTGCATACAGACTTATCCATTTGCTGTTGTTACCTGCTTTCTATCTGCCTATACTGCAGCTTCCATGCTGCATACAGACTGATCCATTTGCTGTTGTTACCTGCATTCTATCTGCCTATACTGCAGCTTCCACGCTGCATACAGACTTATCCATTTGCTGTTGTTACCTGCATTCTATCTGCCTATACTGCAGCTTCCACGCTGCATACAGACTTATCCATTTGCTGTTGTTACCTCCATTCTATCTGCCTATACTGCAGCTTCCACGCTGCATATAGACTTATCCATTTGCTGTTGTTACCTGCATTCTATCTGCCTATTCTGAAGCTTCCACACTGCATACAGACTTATCCATTTGCTGTTGTTACCTGATTTCTATCTGCCTATACTGCAGATTCCAAGCTGTATACAGACTTATCCATTTGCTGTTGTTAACTGCATTCTATCTGCCAATACTGCAGCTTCCACGCTGCATACAGACTTATCCATTTGCTGTTGTTACCTGCTTTCTATCTGCCTATACTGCAGCTTCCATGCTGCATACAGACTGATCCATTTGCTGTTGTTACCTGCATTCTATCTGCCTATACTGCAGCTTCCACGCTGCATACAGACTTATCCATTTGCTGTTGTTACCTGCATTCTATCTGCGTATACTGCAGCTTCCACGCTGCATACAGACTTATCCATTTGCTGTTACCTGTATTCTATCTGCCAATACTGCAGCTTCCACGCTGCATACAGACTTATTCATTTGCTGTTGTTACCTGCATTCTATCTGCCTATACTGCAGCTTCCACGCTGCATACAGACTTATCCATTTGCTGTTACCTGTATTCTATCTGCCTATACTGCAGCTTCCACACTGCATACAGACTTATCCATTTGCTGTTGTTACCTGCATTCTATCTGCCTATACTGCATCTTCCACGCTGCGTACAGACTTGTCCATTTGCGGTTACCTGTATTCAATCTGCCAATACTGCAGCTTCCACGCTGCATACAGACTGATCCATTTGCTGTTCTTACCTGCATTATAACTGCCAATACTGCAGCTTCCATGCTGCATACAGATTGGTCCATTTGCTGTTGTTACCTTCATTATACCTGCCAATACTGCATCTTCCACGCTGCATACAGACTGATCCATTTGCTGTTGTTACCTACATTCTATCTGCCTATACTGTAGCTTTCACGCTGCACACAGACTTATCCATTTGCTGTTGTTACCTGATTTCTATCTGCCTATACTGCAGATTCCAAGCTGTATAAAGACTTATCCATTTGCTGTTGTTAACTGCATTCTATCTGCCAATACTGCAGCTTCCACGCTGCATACAGACTTATCCATTTGCTGTTGTTACCTGCTTTCTATCTGCCTATACTGCAGCTTCCACGCTGCATACAGACTTATCCATTTGCTGTTGTTGCCTGCATTCTATCTGCCTATACTGCAGCTTCCACGCTGCATACAGACTTATCCATTTGCTGTTACCTGTATTCTATCTGCCAATACTGCAGCTTCCACACTGCATACAGACTGATCCATTTGCTGTTGTTACCTGCATTATATCTGCCAATACTGCAGCTTCCACGCTGCATACAGACTGAGCCGTTTGCTGTTGTTACCTGCTTTCTATCTGCCTATACTACAGCTTCCACGCTGCATACAGACTTGTCCATTTGCTGTTGTTACCTGCATTCTATCTGCCTATACTGCATCTTCTACGCTGCATACAGACTTGTCCATTTGATGTTGTTACCTGCATTCAATCTGCCAATACTGCAGCTTCCACGCTACATACAGACTTATCCATTTGCTGTTACCTGTATTCTATCTGCCAATACTGCAGCTTCCACACTGCATACAGACTGATCCATTTGCTGTTGTTACCTTCATTATATCTGCCAATACTGCAGCTTCCACGCTGCATACAGACTGATCCATTTGCTGTTGTTACCTGCATTATAACTGCCAATACTGCAGCTTCCATGCTGCATACAGACTGATCCATTTGCTGTTGTTACCTCCATTCTATCTGCCTAAACTGTAGCTTCCACACTGCACACAGACTTATCCAATTGCTGTTGTTACCTGCATTCTATCTGCCAATACTGCAGCGTCCACGCTGCATACAGACTTCTCCAATTGGTGTTGTTACCTGCATTCTATCTGCCTATACTGCAGCTTCCACGCTGCATACAGACTGATCCATTTGCTGTTGTTACCTGCATTCTATCTGACAATACTGCTGCTTCCACACTGCATACAGACTGATCCATTTGATGTTGTTACCTGCATTATATCTGGCAATACTGCAGCTTCCACGCTGCATACAGACTGATCCATTTGCTGTTGTTACCTGAATTATATCTGCCAATACTGCTGCTTCCACGCTGCATACAGACTGATCCATTTGCTGTTGTTACCTGCATTCTATCTGCCTATACTGCAGCTTCCACGCTGCATACAGACTTGTCCATGTGCTGTTATTACCTGCATTCTATCTGCCAATACTGCAGCTTCCACGCTGCATACAGACTGATCCATTTGCTGTTGTTACTTGCATTATATCTGCCAATACTGCCGCTTCCATGCTGCATACAGACTGATCCATTTGCTGTTGTTACCTGCATTCTATCTGCCTATACTGCAGCTTCCACGCAGCATACAGACTTATCCATTTGCTGTTTTTACCTGCATTCTATCTGCCTATACTGCACCTTCCACACTGCATACAGACTTATCCATTTGCTGTAGTTTCCTGCATTCTATCTGCCAATACTGCACCTTCCACGCTCCATACAGACTTATCCATTTGCTGTTGTTACCTGCATTCTATCTGCCTATACTGCAGCTTCCACGCTGCATACAGACTTATCCATTTGCTGTTATTACCTGCATTCTATCTGCCAATACTGCAGCTTCCACACTGCATACAGACTGAGCCGTTTGCTGTTGTTACCTGCATTCTATCTGCCTATACTACATCTTCCACGCTGCATACAGACTTGTCCATTTGCTGTTACCTGTATTCTATCTGCCAATACTGCAGCTTCCACGCTGCATACAGACTGATCCATTTGCTGTTGTTACCTGCATTATAACTTCCAAAACTGCAGCTTCCATGCTGCATACAGATTGATCCTTTTGCTGTTGTTACCTTCATTATACCTGCCAATACTGCAGCTTCCACGCTGCATACAGACTGATCCATTTGCTGTTGTTACCTGCATTCTATCTGCCTATACTGCACCTTCCACACTGCATACAGACTTATCCATTTGCTGTAGTTTCCTGCATTCTATCTGCCAATACTGCACCTTCCACGCTCCATACAGACTTATCCATTTGCTGTTGTTACCTGCATTCTATCTGCCTATACTGCAGCTTCCACGCTGCATACAGACTTGTCCATTTGCTGTTGTTACCTGCATTCTTTTTGCCAATACTGCAGCTGCCACGCTGCATACAGACTTATCCATTTGCTGTTGTTACCTGCATTCTATCTGCCTATACTGCAGCTTCCACGCTGCATATAGACTTATCCATTTGCTGTTGTTACCTGCATTCTATCTGCCTATTCTGCAGCTTCCACACTGCATACAGACTTATCCATTTGCTGTTATTACCTGCATTCTATCTGCCTATACTGCAGCTTCCACGCTGCATACAGACTTATCAATTTGCTGTCACCTGTATTCTATCTGCCAATACTGCAGCTTCCACGCTGCATACAGACTTATCCATTTGCTGTTACCTGTATTCTATCTGCCAATACTGCAGCTTCCACACTGCATACAGACTGATCCATTTCCTGTTGTTACCTGCATTCTATCTGCCAATACTGCAGCTTCCACGCTGCATACAGACTTATCCATTTGCTGTTAGCTGTATTCTATCTGCCAATACTGCAGCTTCCACACTGCATACAGACGGATCCATTTGCTGTTGTTACCTGCATTCTATCTGCCTATACTGCAGCTTCCACGCTGCATATAGACTTATCCATTTGCTGTTATTACCTGCATTCTATCTGCCTATTCTGCAGCTTCCACGCTGCATACAGACTTATCAATTTGCTGTTACCTGTATTCTATCTGCCAATACTGCAGCTTCCACGCTGCATATAGACTTATCCATTTGCTGTTAACTGTATTCTATCTGCCAATACTGCAGCTTCCACACTGCATACAGACTGATCCATTTCCTGTTGTTACCTGCATTCTATCTGCCAATACTGCAGCTTCCACGCTGCATACAGACTTATCCATTTGCTGTTATTACCTGCATTCTATCTGCCAATACTGCAGCTTCCATACTGCATACAGACTGATCCATTTGCTGTTGTTACCTGCATTCTATCTGCCAATACTGCAGCTTCCACACTGCATACAGACTTATCCATTTGCTGTTACCTGTATTCTATCTGCCAATACTGCAGCTTCCACGCTGCATACAGACTGAGCCGTTTGCTGTTGTTACCTGCATTCTATCTGCCTATACTACATCTTCCACGCTGCATACAGACTTGTCCATTTGCTGTTACCTGTATTCTATCTGCCAATACTGCAGCTTCCACGCTGCATACAGACTGATCCATTTGCTGTTGTTACCTGCATTATAACTTCCAATACTGTAGCTTCCATGCTGCATACAGACTGATCCTTTTGCTGTTGTTACCTTCATAATACCTGCCAATACTGCAGCTTCCACGCTGCATACAGACTGATCCATTTGCTGTTGTTACCTACATTCTATCTGGCTATAATGTAGCTTTCACGCTGCACACAGACTTATCCATTTGCTGTTGTTACCTGCATTCTATCTGCCAATACTGCAGCTTCCACACTGCATACAGACTGATCCATTTGCTGATGTTACTTGCATTATATCTGCCTATACTGCAGCTTCCACGCTGCATACAGACTTATCCATTTGCTGTTGTTACCTGCATTCTATCTGCCAATACTGCAGCTTCCACGCTGCATACAGACTTATCCATTTGCTGTAGTTACCTGCATTCTATCTGCCAATACTGCACCTTCCACGCTCCATTCAGACTTATCCATTTGCTGTTGTTACCTGCATTCTATCTGCCTATACTGCAGCTTCCACGCTGCACACAGACTTATCCATTTGCTGTTGTTACCTGCATTCTTTTTGCCAATACTGCAGCTTCCACGCTGCATACAGACTTATCCATTTGCTGTTGTTACCTCCATTCTATCTGCCTATACTGCAGCTTCCACGCTGCATATAGACTTATCCATTTGCTGTTGTTACCTGCATTCTATCTGCCTATTCTGCAGCTTCCACACTGCATACAGACTTATCCATTTGCTGTTGTTACCTGATTTCTATCTGCCTATACTGCAGATTCCAAGCTGTATACAGACTTATCCATTTGCTGTTGTTAACTGCATTCAATCTGCCAATACTGCAGCTTCCACGCTACATACAGACTTATCCATTTGCTGTTACCTGTATTCTATCTGCCAATACTGCAGCTTCCACACTGCATACAGACTGATCCATTTGCTGTTGTTACCTTCATTATATCTGCCAATACTGCAGCTTCCACGCTGCATACAGACTGATCCATTTGCTGTTGTTACCTGCATTATAACTGCCAATACTGCAGCTTCCATGCTGCATACAGACTGATCCATTTGCTGTTGTTACCTCCATTCTATCTGCCTAAACTGTAGCTTCCACACTGCACACAGACTTATCCAATTGCTGTTGTTACCTGCATTCTATCTGCCAATACTGCAGCTTCCACGCTGCATACAGACTTCTCCAATTGGTGTTGTTACCTGCATTCTATCTGCCTATACTGCAGCTTCCACGCTGCATACAGACTGATCCATTTGCTGTTGTTACCTGCATTCTATCTGACAATACTGCTGCTTCCACACTGCATACAGACTGATCCATTTGATGTTGTTACCTGCATTATATCTGGCAATACTGCAGCTTCCACGCTGCATACAGACTGATCCATTTGCTGTTGTTACCTGAATTATATCTGCCAATACTGCAGCTTCCACGCTGCATACAGACTGATCCATTTGCTGTTGTTACCTGCATTCTATCTGCCTATACTGCAGCTTCCACACTGCATACAGACTTGTCCATGTGCTGTTATTACCTGCATTCTATCTGCCAATACTGCAGCTTCCACGCTGCATACAGACTGATCCATTTGCTGTTGTTACTTGCATTATATCTGCCAATACTGCCGCTTCCATGCTGCATACAGACTGATCCATTTGCTGTTGTTACCTGCATTCTATCTGCCTATACTGCAGCTTCCACGCTGCATACAGACTTATCCATTTGCTGTTTTTACCTGCATACTATCTGCCTATACTGCACCTTCCACACTGCATACAGACTTATCCATTTGCTGTAGTTTCCTGCATTCTATCTGCCAAAACTGCACCTTCCACGCTCCATACAGACTTATCCATTTGCTGTTGTTACCTGCATTCTATCTGCCTATACTGCAGCTTCCACGCTGCATACAGACTTATCCATTTGCTGTTATTACCTGCATTCTATCTGCCAATACTGCAGCTTCCACACTGCATACAGACTGATCCATTTGCTGTTGTTACCTGCATTCTATCTGCCTATACTGCAGCTTCCACGCTGCATACAGACTTATCCATTTGCTGTTACCTGTATTCTATCTGCCAATACTGCAGCTTCCACGCTGCATACAGACTGAGCCGTTTGCTGTTGTTACCTGCATTCTATCTGCCTATACTACATCTTCCACGCTGCATACAGACTTGTCCATTTGCTGTTACCTGTATTCTATCTGCCAATACTGCAGCTTCCACGCTGCATACAGACTGATCCATTTGCTGTTGTTACCTGCATTATAACTTCCAATACTGCAGCTTCCATGCTGCATACAGATTGATCCTTTTGCTGTTGTTACCTTCATTATACCTGCCAATACTGCAGCTTCCACGCTGCATACAGACTGATCCATTTGCTGTTGTTACCTACATTCTATCTGCCTATAATGTAGCTTTCACGCTGCACACAGACTTATCCATTTGCTGTTGTTACCTGCATTCTATCTGCCAATACTGCAGCTTCCACACTGCATACAGACTGATCCATTTGCTGATGTTACTTGCATTATATCTGCCTATACTGCAGCTTCCACGCTGCATACAGACTTATCCATTTGCTGTTGTTACCTGCATTCTATCTGCCAATACTGCAGCTTCCACGCTGCATACAGACTTATCCATTTGCTGTAGTTACATGCATTCTATCTGCCAATACTGCACCTTCCACGCTCCATACAGACTTAACCATTTGCTGTTGTTACCTGCATTCTATCTGCCTATACTGCAGCTTCCACGCTGCACACAGACTTATCCATTTGCTGTTGTTACTTGCATTCTTTTTGCCAATACTGCAGCTTCCACGCTGCATACAGACTTATCCATTTGCTGTTGTTACCTCCATTCTATCTGCCTATACTGCAGCTTCCACACTGCATATAGACTTATCCATTTGCTGTTGTTACCTGCATTCTATCTGCCTATTCTGCAGCTTCCACACTGCATACAGACTTATCCATTTGCTGTTGTTACCTGATTTCTATCTGCCTATACTGCAGATTCCAAGCTGTATACAGACTTATCCATTTGCTGTTGTTAACTGCATTCTTACTGCCAATACTGCAGCTTCCACGCTGCATACAGACTTATCCATTTGCTGTTGTTACCTGCTTTCTATCTGCCTATACTGCAGCTTCCATGCTGCATTCAGACTGATCCATTTGCTGTTGTTACCTGCATTCTATCTGCCTATACTGCAGCTTCCACGCTGCATACAGACTTATCCATTTGCTGTTGTTACCTGCATTCTATCTGCCTATACTGCAGCTTCCACGCTGCATACAGACTTATCCATTTGTTGTTACCTGTATTCTATCTGCCAATACTGCAGCTTCCACGCTGCATACAGACTTATTAATTTGCTGTTGTTACCTGCATTCTATCTGCCTATACTGCAGCTTCCACGCTGCATACAGACTTATCCATTTGCTGTTACCTGTATTCTATCTGCCTATACTGCAGCTTCCACACTGCATACAGACTTATCCATTTGCTGTTACCTGCATTCTATCTGCCAATACTGCAGCTTCCACGCTGCATACAGACTTATCCATTTGCTGTTACCTGTATTCTATCTGCCAATACTGCAGCTTCCACACTGCATACAGACTGATCCATTTGCTGTTGTTACCTGCATTCTATCTGCCTATACTGCATCTTCCACGCTGCGTGCAGACTTGTCCATTTGCGGTTACCTGTATTCAATCTGCCAATACTGCAGCTTCCACGCTGCATACAGACTGATCCATTTGCTGTTCTTACCTGCATTATAACTGCCAATACTGCAGCTTCCATGCTGCATACAGATTGGTCCATTTGCTGTTGTTACCTTCATTATACCTGCCAATACTGCATCTTCCACGCTGCATACAGACTGATCCATTTGCTGTTGTTACCAACATTCTATCTGCCTATACTGTAGCTTTCACGCTGCACACAGACTTATCCATTTGCTGTTGTTACGAGATTTTCTATCTGCCTATACTGCAGATTCCAAGCTGTATACAGACTTATCCATTTGCTGTTGTTAACTGCATTCTATCTGCCAATACTGCAGCTTCCACGCTGCATACAGACTTATCCATTTGCTGTTGTTACCTGCTTTCTATCTGCCTATACTGCAGCTTCCACGCTGCATACAGACTTATCCATTTGCTGTTGTTGCCTGCATTCTATCTGCCTATACTGCAGCTTCCACGCTGCATACAGACTTTTCCATTTGCTGTTGTTACCTGCATTCTATCTGCCTATACTGCAGCTTCCACGCTGCATACAGACTTATCCATTTGCTGTTACCTGTATTCTATCTGCCAATACTGCAGCTTCCACACTGCATACAGACTTATCCATTTGCTGTTGTTACCTGCATTCAATCTGCCAATACTGCAGCTTCCACGCTGCATACAGACTTATCCATTTGCTGTTACCTGTATTCTATCTGCCAATACTGCAGCTTCCACACTGCATACAGACTGATCCATTTGCTGTTGTTACCTGCATTATATCTGCCAATACTGCAGCTTCCACGCTGCATACAGACTGAGCCGTTTGCTGTTGTTACCTGCATTCTATCTGCCTATACTACAGCTTCCACGCTGCATACAGACTTGTCCATTTGCTGTTGTTACCTGCATTCTATCTGCCTATACTGCATCTTCCATGCTGCATACAGACTTGTCCATTTGATGTTGTTACCTGCATTCAATCTGCCAATACTGCAGCTTCCACGCTACATACAGACTTATCCATTTGCTGTTACCTGTATTCTATCTGCCAATACTGCAGCTTCCACACTGCATACAGACTGATCCATTTGCTGTTGTTACCTTCATTATATCTGCCAATACTGCAGCTTCCACGCTGCATACAGACTAGGGGTGTGCACCGGACACTTTTCGTGTTTTGTGTTTTGGTTTTGGATCTGGATCTTTCTTCGTGTTTTGGATCTGGATTGGTTTTGCCAAAACCACCCTTCCGTGTTTTGGGTTCTGGGTTTTGTGTTTTGGATCTGGATTTTTTCTTAAAAAATAAAAAAAAAACGCTAAAATCACATAAATGGGCCTTTTTTTGTTCCTACGCTATTAATAACCCCAATAACATTAATTTCCACTCATTTCCACTCTATTCTGAACACCTCACACCTCACAATATTGTTTTTAGGCCAAAAGGTTGTACCGAGGAAGCTGGATGACTATGCTAAGCGACACAAGGGGGCGGCACAAACACGTGGCCCATCTAGGAGTGGCACTGCAGTGGCAGACAGGAAGCCAATCAGCGTTATGGTGCCCATTTGCATGTAGCACGAACCCGGGAGATCCGTGCTACATGCATCTGTGTGATTGGCACAGAGCAATGACAGGTCCGTGAGACCCGTCTGTGCTGCTGTGGTAAAAAAAAAAAAAAAAACCTGTGTAAAAAAAGAAAAAAATGGCGTGCACCCCCCAAAAAAAGAGCAACCAGCCCCGGGCATTAGTAACCCAGTGCTGGGTGTGCTTAAATACAGGGGACAAACGACGTAGGGGTCCCCTGTACTTAAGCACAACCAGCACCGGGCTAGTCAGAACCAGCGCTGGTTGCCAAAATACGGGGGACAAACGACGTAGGGGTCCCCTGTATTCTGCGCAACCAGCTCTGGGCTCTGATCCGGTCCTGGTTCTGGAAATATAGGGGACAAAAAATGAGTAGGGTTCCCCTGTATGTTCCAGAACCAGCACTGGACTTTTTCTAGCGGGGGGCTGATGCCACAGCCAGGGGAGCCCTTTCACCGGGCCCCCCAGCCGCAGCATCAACCCTGACCGCTAGTCAGCCCAGGCCGGGGATCCCTGGAGAGCTGGGGACCCCCCCAATAAAGGGGTCACCCTCTCCAGGGCACCCCAGGCCCAGGCTGATAGCCCGGGGCTATCCCCGCCACCCCTGGTGGCGGTGGGTGGCGGGTTGATTGTGTGGTGTGGTGTAAATAAAGAATATCAAACATTGTCTTTACAAGTAGAACTGCAAGTCCCAGCTAGCCTGCCCCGCATGCTGGTACTTGGAGAACCACAAGTACCAGCATGCAGGGCATTAAGGGCCCACTAGTACCTGTAGTTCACCTGTAAAAAAAATGTTTAAAAAAACACAGGACACACACACCGTGACAGTATAAGTTTATTAAACATACATACACACACACACATGTACACATACTCACCTATGTAACCTGTAGCATCGGTCCACTTGTCCGGTAAAGTATCCATAGGGGACCTGTGAAAAAAAACATACTCACCATCTCCTATGCGAGGTTCTGTCCTCTTCGTTCCAAAGTAGGCATCCCCGGACTTGGCAAAAAAAAAAAACGAAAACGCGATCCACGAACTTAGTACCGTTCTATAGAACGGTACTTCCCGAATGAGAGCTTAGCGGCGGGGTATCACCATGGAAACCCCGCTGCTAAGCGTTCATTGGCTGAGAGAGGTCATCTCCCGTCTCTCAGCCAATGAACGGCTCCCTCCATTGTAGTCAATGGTGGGAACCGCAGGGTAAACTTTAATAACCTTGCGGCTCCCAGCATTGACTACAATGGAGGGAGCCGTTCATTGGCTGAGAGACGGGAGATGGCCTCTCTCAGCCAATGAACGCTTAGCAGCGGGGTTTCCATGGTGATACCCCGCCGCTAAGCTCTCATTCGGGAAGTACCGTTCTATAGAACGGTACTAAGTTCGTGGATCGCGTTTTCGTTTTTTTTTTTGCCAAGTCCGGGGATGCCTACTTTGGAACGAAGAGGACAGAACCTCGCATAGGAGATGGTGAGTATGTTTTTTTTCACAGGTCCCCTATGGATACTTTACCGGACAAGTGGACCGATGCTACAGGGTTACATAGGTGAGTATGTGTACATGTGTGTGTGTGTGTATGTATGTTTAATAAACTTATACTGTCACGGTGTGTGTGTCCTGTGTTTTTTTTAAACATTTTTTTACAGGTGAACTACAGGTACTAGTGGGCCCTTAATGCCCTGCATGCTGGTACTTGTGGTTCTCCAAGTACCAGCATGCGGGGCAGGCTTGCTGGGACTTGCAGTTCTACTTGTAAAGACAATGTTTGATATTCTTTATTTACACCACACCACACAATCAACCCGCCACCCACCGCCACCAGGGGTGGCGGGGATAGCCCCGGGCTATCAGCCTGGGCCTGGGGTGCCCTGGAGAGGGTGACCCCTTTATTGGGGGGGTCCCCAGCTCTCCAGGGTTCCCCGGCCTGGGCTGACTAGCGGTCAGGGCTGATGCTGCGGCTGGGGGGCCCGGTGAAAGGGCTCCCCTGGCTGTGGCATCAGCCCCCCGCTAGAAAAAGTCCAGTGCTGGTTCTGGAACATACAGGGGAACCCTACTCATTTTTTTCCCCTGTATTTCCAGAACCAGGACCGGATCAGAGCCCAGAGCTGGTTGCACAGAATACGGGGGACCCCTACGTCGTTTGTCCCCCGTATTTTGGCAACCAGCTCTGGTTCTGACTAGCCCGGTGCTGGTTGTGTTTAAGTACAGGGGACCCCTATGTCGTTTGTCCCCTGTATTTAAGCACACCCAGCACTGGGTCACTAATGCCCGGGGCTGGTTGCTCTTTTTTTGGGGGGGGGGCACGCCATTTTTTTCTCTTTTTACACAGGTTTTTTTTTTTTTATTTACCACAGCAGCACAGACGGGTCTCACGGACCCGTTAGTGCTCTGTGTCAATGACACAGATGCAAGTAGCACGGATCTCCTGGTCCGTGCGTGCATCTGTGTCATAGAAATACACAGCAGCACAGACGGGTCTCACTGACCCATCTGTGCTCTGTGTCACTGTCAATCACACAGATGCATGTAGCACGGATCTCACGAGTCCGTGCTACATGCAAATGAGCACCATAATGCTGATTGGCTGAGAGCCGTGACAGACGGCTCTGTCAGCCAATCAGCACTTTGCCCATTAAAGGCAAAGGCATTTTTTTTTAAATGGCCGCTCGAGGCAAAACCTCGAGATCCGACAGCAGATCTCGAGGTTTTGCCTCGGGAGAGGGATCCGGGGCAGACAGGGAGATCCGAGCTTGGGCTCGGATCGCCCCGGATCCCCGAAGTTCGGGTGGGTTCGGTTCTCAGGGAACCGAACCCGCTCATCCCTAATACAGACTGATCCATTTGCTGTTGTCACCTGCATTCTATCTGCCTAAACTGTAGCTTCCACACTGCACACAGACTTATCCAATTGCTGTTGTTACCTGCATTCTATCTGCCAATACTGCAGCTTCCACGCTGCATACAGACTTCTCCAATTGGTGTTGTTACCTGCATTCTATCTGCCTATACTGCAGCTTCCACGCTGCATACAGACTGATCCATTTGCTGTTGTTACCTGCATTCTATCTGACAATACTGCTGCTTCCACACTGCATACAGACTGATCCATTTGATGTTGTTACCTGCATTATATCTGGCAATACTGCAGCTTCCACGCTGCATACAGACTGATCCATTTGCTTTTGTTACCTGAATTATATCTGCCAATACTGCAGCTTGCACGCTGCATACAGACTGATCCATTTGCTGTTGTTACCTGCATTCTATCTGCCTATACTGCAGCTTCCACGCTGCATACAGACTTGTCCATGTGCTGTTATTACCTGCATTCTATCTGCCAATACTGCAGCTTCCACGCTGCATACAGACTGATCCATTTGCTGTTGCTACTTGCATTATATCTGCCAATACTGCCACTTCCATGCTGCATACAGACTGATCCATTTGCTGTTGTTACCTGCATTCTATCTGCCAATACTGCAGCTTCCACGCTGCATACAGACTTATCCATTTGCTGTTTTTACCTGCATTCTATCTGCCTATACTGCACCTTCCACACTGCATACAGACTTATCCATTTGCTGTAGTTTCCTGCATTCTATCTGCCAATACTGCACCTTCCACGCTCCATACAGACTTATCCATTTGCTGTTGTTACCTGCATTCTATCTGCCTATACTGCAGCTTCCACGCTGCATACAGACTTATCCATTTGCTGTTGTTACCTGCATTCTATCTGCCTATACTGCAGCTTCCACGCTGCATACAGACTGATCCATTTGCTGTTGTTACCTGCATTCTATCTGCCTATACTGCATCTTCCACGCTGCGTACAGACTTGTCCATTTGCGGTTACCTGTATTCAATCTGCCAATACTGCAGCTTCCACGCTGCATACAGACTGATCCATTTGCTGTTCTTACCTGCATTATAACTGCCAATACTGCAGCTTCCATGCTGCATACAGATTGGTCCATTTGCTGTTGTTACCTTCATTATACCTGCCAATACTGCATCTTCCACGCTGCATACAGACTGATCCATTTGCTGTTGTTACCTACATTCTATCTGCCTATACTGTAGCTTTCACGCTGCACACAGACTTATCCATTTGCTGTTGTTACCTGATTTCTATCTGCCTATACTGCAGATTCCAAGCTGTATAAAGACTTATCCATTTGCTGTTGTTAACTGCATTCTATCTGCCAATACTGCAGCTTCCAAGCTGCATACAGACTTATCCATTTGCTGTTGTTACCTGCTTTCTATCTGCCTATACTGCAGCTTCCACGCTGCATACAGACTTATCCATTTGCTGTTGTTGCCTGCATTCTATCTGCCTATACTGCAGCTTCCATGCTGCATACAGACTTATCCATTTGCTGTTGTTACCTGCATTCTATCTGCCTATACTGCAGCTTCCACGCTGCATACAGACTTATCCATTTGCTGTCACCTGTATTCTATCTGCCAATACTGCAGCTTCCACACTGCATACAGACTTATCCATTTGCTGTTGTTACCTGCATTCTATCTGCCAATACTGCAGCTTCCACACTGCATACAGACTTATCCATTTGCTGTTACCTGTATTCTATCTGCCAATACTGCAGCTTCCACACTGCATACAGACTGATCCATTTGCTGTTGTTACCTGCATTATATCTGCCAATACTGCAGCTTCCACGCTGCATACAGACTGAGCCGTTTGCTGTTGTTACCTGCTTTCTATCTGCCTATACTACAGCTTCCACGCTGCATACAGACTTGTCCATTTGCTGTTGTTACCTGCATTCTATCTGCCTATACTGCATCTTCTACGCTGCATACAGACTTGTCCATTTGATGTTGTTACCTGCATTCACTCTGCCAATACTGCAGCTTCCACGCTACATACAGACTTATCCATTTGCTGTTACCTGTATTCTATCTGCCAATACTGCAGCTTCCACACTGCATACAGACTGATCCATTTGCTGTTGTTACCTTCATTATATCTGCCAATACTGCAGCTTCCACGCTGCATACAGACTGATCCATTTGCTGTTGTTACCTGCATTATAACTGCCAATACTGCAGCTTCCATGCTGCATACAGACTGATCCATTTGCTGTTGTTACCTCCATTCTATCTGCCTAAACTGTAGCTTCCACACTGCACACAGACTTATCCAATTGCTGTTGTTACCTGCATTCTATCTGCCAATACTGCAGCTTCCACGCTGCATACAGACTTCTCCAATTGGTGTTGTTACCTGCATTCTATCTGCCTATACTGCAGCTTCCACGCTGCATACAGACTGATCCATTTGCTGTTGTTACCTGCATTCTATCTGACAATACTGCTGCTTACACACTGCATACAGACTGATCCATTTGATGTTGTTACCTGCATTATATCTGGCAATACTGCAGCTTCCACGCTGCATACAGACTGATCCATTTGCTGTTGTTACCTGAATTATATCTGCCAATACTGCAGCTTCCACGCTGCATACAGACTGATCCATTTGCTGTTGTTACCTGCATTCTATCTGCCTATACTGCAGCTTCCACGCTGCATACACACTTGTCCATGTGCTGTTATTACCTGCATTCTATCTGCCAATACTGCAGCTTCCACGCTGCATACAGACTGATCCATTTGCTGTTGTTACTTGCATTATATCTGCCAATACTGCACCTTCCACGCTCCATACAGACTTATCCATTTGCTGTTGTTACCTGCATTCTATCTGCCTATACTGCAGCTTCCACGCTGCATACAGACTTATCCATTTGCTGTTATTACCTGCATTCTATCTGCCAATACTGCAGCTTCCACACTGCATACAGACTGAGCCGTTTGCTGTTGTTACCTGCATTCTATCTGCCTATACTACATCTTCCACGCTGCATACAGACTTGTCCATTTGCTGTTACCTGTATTCTATCTGCCAATACTGCAGCTTCCACGCTGCATACAGACTGATCCATTTGCTGTTGTTACCTGCATTATAACTTCCAATACTGCAGGTTCCATGCTGCATACAGATTGATCCTTTTGCTGTTGTTACCTTCATTATACCTGCCAATACTGCACCTTCCACACTGCATACAGACTTATCCATTTGCTGTAGTTTCCTGCATTCTATCTGCCAATACTGCACCTTCCACGCTCCATACAGACTTATCCATTTGCTGTTGTTACCTGCATTCTATCTGCCTATACTGCAGCTTCCACGCTGCATACAGACTTGTCCATTTGCTGTTGTTACCTGCATTCTTTTTGCCAATACTGCAGCTTCCACGCTGCATACAGACTTATCCATTTGCTGTTGTTACCTGCATTCTATCTGCCTATACTGCAGCTTCCACGCTGCATATAGACTTATCCATTTGCTGTTGTTACCTGCATTCTATCTGCCTATTCTGCAGCTTCCACACTGCATACAGACTTATCCATTTGCTGTTATTACCTGCATTCTATCTGCCTATACTGCAGCTTCCACGCTGCATACAGACTTATCAATTTGCTGTTACCTGTATTCTATCTGCCAATACTGCAGCTTCCACGCTGCATACAGACTTATCCATTTGCTGTTACCTGTATTCTATCTGCCAATACTGCAGCTTCCACACTGCATACAGACTTATCCATTTGCTGTTGTTACCTGCATTCTATCTGCCTATACTGCAGCTTCCACGCTGCATACAGACTTATCCATTTGCTGTTGTTACCTGCATTCTATCTGCCTATACTGCAGCTTCCACGCTGCATACAGACTGATCCATTTGCTGTTGTTACCTGCATTCTATCTGCCTATACTGCATCTTCCACGCTGCGTACAGACTTGTCCATTTGCGGTTACCTGTATTCAATCTGCCAATACTGCAGCTTCCACGCTGCATACAGACTGATCCATTTGCTGTTCTTACCTGCATTATAACTGCCAATACTGCAGCTTCCATGCTGCATACAGATTGGTCCATTTGCTGTTGTTACCTTCATTATACCTGCCAATACTGCATCTTCCACGCTGCATACAGACTGATCCATTTGCTGTTGTTACCTACATTCTATCTGCCTATACTGTAGCTTTCACGCTGCACACAGACTTATCCATTTGCTGTTGTTACCTGATTTCTATCTGCCTATACTGCAGATTCCAAGCTGTATAAAGACTTATCCATTTGCTGTTGTTAACTGCATTCTATCTGCCAATACTGCAGCTTCCAAGCTGCATACAGACTTATCCATTTGCTGTTGTTACCTGCTTTCTATCTGCCTATACTGCAGCTTCCACGCTGCATACAGACTTATCCATTTGCTGTTGTTGCCTGCATTCTATCTGCCTATACTGCAGCTTCCATGCTGCATACAGACTTATCCATTTGCTGTTGTTACCTGCATTCTATCTGCCTATACTGCAGCTTCCACGCTGCATACAGACTTATCCATTTGCTGTCACCTGTATTCTATCTGCCAATACTGCAGCTTCCACACTGCATACAGACTTATCCATTTGCTGTTGTTACCTGCATTCTATCTGCCAATACTGCAGCTTCCACGCTGCATACAGACTTATCCATTTGCTGTTACCTGTATTCTATCTGCCAATACTGCAGCTTCCACACTGCATACAGACTGATCCATTTGCTGTTGTTACCTGCATTATATCTGCCAATACTGCAGCTTCCACGCTGCATACAGACTGAGCCGTTTGCTGTTGTTACCTGCTTTCTATCTGCCTATACTACAGCTTCCACGCTGCATACAGACTTGTCCATTTGCTGTTGTTACCTGCATTCTATCTGCCTATACTGCATCTTCTACGCTGCATACAGACTTGTCCATTTGATGTTGTTACCTGCATTCACTCTGCCAATACTGCAGCTTCCACGCTACATACAGACTTATCCATTTGCTGTTACCTGTATTCTATCTGCCAATACTGCAGCTTCCACACTGCATACAGACTGATCCATTTGCTGTTGTTACCTTCATTATATCTGCCAATACTGCAGCTTCCACGCTGCATACAGACTGATCCATTTGCTGTTGTTACCTGCATTATAACTGCCAATACTGCAGCTTCCATGCTGCATACAGACTGATCCATTTGCTGTTGTTACCTCCATTCTATCTGCCTAAACTGTAGCTTCCACACTGCACACAGACTTATCCAATTGCTGTTGTTACCTGCATTCTATCTGCCAATACTGCAGCTTCCACGCTGCATACAGACTTCTCCAATTGGTGTTGTTACCTGCATTCTATCTGCCTATACTGCAGCTTCCACGCTGCATACAGACTGATCCATTTGCTGTTGTTACCTGCATTCTATCTGACAATACTGCTGCTTACACACTGCATACAGACTGATCCATTTGATGTTGTTACCTGCATTATATCTGGCAATACTGCAGCTTCCACGCTGCATACAGACTGATCCATTTGCTGTTGTTACCTGAATTATATCTGCCAATACTGCAGCTTCCACGCTGCATACAGACTGATCCATTTGCTGTTGTTACCTGCATTCTATCTGCCTATACTGCAGCTTCCACGCTGCATACAGACTTGTCCATGTGCTGTTATTACCTGCATTCTATCTGCCAATACTGCAGCTTCCACGCTGCATACAGACTGATCCATTTGCTGTTGTTACTTGCATTATATCTGCCAATACTGCACCTTCCACGCTCCATACAGACTTATCCATTTGCTGTTGTTACCTGCATTCTATCTGCCTATACTGCAGCTTCCACGCTGCATACAGACTTATCCATTTGCTGTTATTACCTGCATTCTATCTGCCAATAATGCAGCTTCCACACTGCATACAGACTGAGCCGTTTGCTGTTGTTACCTGCATTCTATCTGCCTATACTACATCTTCCACGCTGCATACAGACTTGTCCATTTGCTGTTACCTGTATTCTATCTGCCAATACTGCAGCTTCCACGCTGCATACAGACTGATCCATTTGCTGTTGTTACCTGCATTATAACTTCCAATACTGCAGGTTCCATGCTGCATACAGATTGATCCTTTTGCTGTTGTTACCTTCATTATACCTGCCAATACTGCACCTTCCACACTGCATACAGACTTATCCATTTGATGTAGTTTCCTGCATTCTATCTGCCAATACTGCACCTTCCACGCTCCATACAGACTTATCCATTTGCTGTTGTTACCTGCATTCTATCTGCCTATACTGCAGCTTCCACGCTGCATACAGACTTGTCCATTTGCTGTTGTTACCTGCATTCTTTTTGCCAATACTGCAGCTTCCACGCTGCATACAGACTTATCCATTTGCTGTTGTTACCTGCATTCTATCTGCCTATACTGCAGCTTCCACGCTGCATATAGACTTATCCATTTGCTGTTGTTACCTGCATTCTATCTGCCTATTCTGCAGCTTCCACACTGCATACAGACTTATCCATTTGCTGTTATTACCTGCATTCTATCTGCCTATACTGCAGCTTCCACGCTGCATACAGACTTATCAATTTGCTGTTACCTGTATTCTATCTGCCAATACTGCAGCTTCCACGCTGCATACAGACTTATCCATTTGCTGTTACCTGTATTCTATCTGCCAATACTGCAGCTTCCACACTGCATACAGACTGATCCATTTCCTGTTGTTACCTGCATTCTATCTGCCAATACTGCAGCTTCCACGCTGCATACAGACTTATCCATTTGCTGTTAGCTGTATTCTATCTGCCAATACTGCAGCTTCCACACTGCATACAGACGGATCCATTTGCTGTTGTTACCTGCATTCTATCTGCCTATACTGCAGCTTCCACGCTGCATATAGACTTATCCATTTGCTGTTATTACCTGCATTCTATCTGCCTATTCTGCAGCTTCCACGCTGCATACAGACTTATCAATTTGCTGTTACCTGTATTCTATCTGCCAATACTGCAGCTTCCACGCTGCATACAGACTTATCCATTTGCTGTTATTACCTGCATTCTATCTGCCAATACTGCAACTTCCACACTGCATACAGACTGATCCATTTGCTGTTGTTACCTGCATTCTATCTGCCAATACTGCAGCTTCCACACTGCATACAGACTTATCCATTTGTTGTTACCTGTATTCTATCTGCCAATACTGCAGCTTCCACGCTGCATACAGACTGATCCATTTGCTGTTGTTACCTGCATTATAACTTCCAATACTGCAGCTTCCATGCTGCATACAGACTGATCCTTTTTTCTGTTGTTACCTTCATAATACCTGCCAATACTGCAGCTTCCACGCTGCATACAGAGTGATCCATTTGCTGTTGTTACCTACATTCTATCTGCCTATAATGTAGCTTTCACGCTGCACACAGACTTATCCATTTGCTGTTGTTACCTGCATTCTATCTGCCAATACTGCAGCTTCCACACTGCATACAGACTGATCCATTTGCTGATGTTACTTGCATTATATCTGCCTATACTGCAGCTTCCACGCTGCATACAGACTTATCCATTTGCTGTTGTTACCTGCATTCTATCTGCCAATACTGCAGCTTCCACGCTGCATACAGACTTATCCATTTGCTGTAGTTACCTGCATTCTATCTGCCAATACTGCACCTTCCACGCTCCATACAGACTTATCCATTTGCTGTTGTTACCTGCATTCTATCTGCCTATACTGCAGCTTCCACGCTGCACACAGACTTATCCATTTGCTGTTGTTACCTGCATTCTTTTTGCCAATACTGCAGCTTCCACGCTGCATACAGACTTATCCATTTGCTGTTGTTACCTGCATTCTATCTGCCTATTTTGCAGCTTCCACACTGCATACAGACTTATCCATTTGCTGTTGTTACCTGATTTCTATCTGCCTATACTGCAGATTCCAAGCTGTATACAGACTTATCCATTTGCTGTTGTTAACTGCATTCTATCTGCCAATACTGCAGCTTCCACGCTGCATACAGACTTATCCATTTGCTGTTGTTACCTGCTTTCTATCTGCCTATACTGCAGCTTCCATGCTGCATACAGACTGATCCATTTGCTGTTGTTACCTGCATTCTATCTGCCTATACTGCAGCTTCCACGCTGCATACAGACTTATCCATTTGCTGTTGTTACCTGCATTCTATCTGCCTATACTGCAGCTTCCACGCTGCATACAGACTTATCCATTTGCTGTTACCTGTATTCTATCTGCCAATACTGCAGCTTCCACGCTGCATACAGACTTATTAATTTGCTGTTGTTACATGCATTCTATCTGCCTATACTGCAGCTTCCACGCTGCATACAGACTTATCCATTTGCTGTTACCTGTATTCTATCTGCCTATACTGCAGCTTCCACACTGCATACAGACTTATCCATTTGCTGTTACCTGCATTCTATCTGCCAATACTGCAGCTTCCACGCTGCATACAGACTTATCCATTTGCTGTTACCTGTATTCTATCTGCCAATACTGCAGCTTCCACACTGCATAGAGACTGATCCATTTGCTGTTGTTACCTGCATTCTATCTGCCTATACTGCATCTTCCACGCTGCGTACAGACTTGTCCATTTGCGGTTACCTGTATTCAATCTGCCAATACTGCAGCTTCCACGCTGCATACAGACTGATCCATTTGCTGTTCTTACCTGCATTATAACTGCCAATACTGCAGCTTCCATGCTGCATACAGATTGGTCCATTTGCTGTTGTTACCTTCATTATACCTGCCAATACTGCATCTTCCACGCTGCATACAGACTGATCCATTTGCTGTTGTTACCTACATTCTATCTGCCTATACTGTAGCTTTCACGCTGCACACAGACTTATCCATTTGCTGTTGTTACCTGATTTCTATCTGCCTATACTGCAGATTCCAAGCTGTATACAGACTTATCCATTTGCTGTTGTTAACTGCATTCTATCTGCCAATACTGCAGCTTCCACGCTGCATACAGACTTGTCCATTTGCTGTTGTTACCTGCTTTCTATCTGCCTATACTGCAGCTTCCACGCTGCATACAGACTTATCCATTTGCTGTTGTTGCCTGCATTCTATCTGCCTATACTGCAGCATCCACGCTGCATACAGACTTATCCATTTGCTGTTGTTACCTGCATTCTATCTGCCTATACTGCATCTTCCACGCTGCATACAGACTTATCCATTTGCTGTTACCTGTATTCTATCTGCCAATACTGCAGCTTCCACACGGCATACAGACTTATCCATTTGCTGTTGTTACCTGCATTCTATCTGCCAATACTGCAGCTTCCACGCTGCATACAGACTTATCCATTTGCTGTTACCTGTATTCTATCTGCCAATACTGCAGCTTCCACACTGCATACAGACTGATCCATTTGCTGTTGTTACCTGCATTATATCTGCCAATACTGCAGCTTCCACGCTGCATACAGACTGAGCCGTTTGCTGTTGTTACCTGCATTCTATCTGCCTATACTACAGCTTCCTCGCTGCATACAGACTTGTCCATTTGCTGTTTTTACCTGCATTCTATCTGCCTATACTGCATCTTCCACGCTGCATACAGACTTGTCCATTTGATGTTGTTACCTGCATTCAATCTGCCAATACTGCAGCTTCCACGCTACATACAGACTTATCCATTTGCTGTTACCTGTATTCTATCTGCCAATACTGCAGCTTCCACACTGCATACAGACTGATCCATTTGCTGTTGTTACCTTCATTATATCTGCCAATACTGCAGCTTCCACGCTGCATACAGACTGATCCATTTGCTGTTGTTACCTGCATTATAACTGCCAATACTGCAGCTTCCATGCTGCATACAGACTGATCCATTTGCTGTTGTTACCTCCATTCTATCTGCCTAAACTGTAGCTTCCACACTGCACACAGACTTATCCAATTGCTGTTGTTACCTGCATTCTATCTGCCAATACTGCAGCTTCCACGCTGCATACAGACTTCTCCAATTGGTGTTGTTACCTGCATTCTATCTGCCTATACTGCAGCTTCCACGCTGCATACAGACTGATCCATTTGCTGTTGTTACCTGCATTCTATCTGACAATACTGCTGCTTCCACACTGCATACAGACTGATCCATTTGATGTTGTTACCTGCATTATATCTGGCAATACTGCAGCTTCCACGCTGCATACAGACTGATCCATTTGCTGTTGTTACCTGAATTATATCTGCCAATACTGCAGCTTCCACGCTGCATACAGACTGATCCATTTGCTGTTGTTACCTGCATTCTATCTGCCTATACTGCAGCTTCCACACTGCATACAGACTTGTCCATGTGCTGTTATTACCTGCATTCTATCTGCCAATACTGCAGCTTCCACGCTGCATACAGACTGATCCATTTGCTGTTGTTACTTGCATTATATCTGCCAATACTGCCGCTTCCATGCTGCATACAGACTGATCCATTTGCTGTTGTTACCTGCATTCTATCTGCCTATACTGCAGCTTCCACGCTGCATACAGACTTATCCATTTGCTGTTTTTACCTGCATACTATCTGCCTATACTGCACCTTCCACACTGCATACAGACTTATCCATTTGTTGTAGTTTCCTGCATTCTATCTGCCAAAACTGCACCTTCCACGCTCCATACAGACTTATCCATTTGCTGTTGTTACCTGCATTCTATCTGCCTATACTGCAGCTTCCACGCTGCATACAGACTTATCCATTTGCTGTTATTACCTGCATTCTATCTGCCAATACTGCAGCTTCCACACTGCATACAGACTGATCCATTTGCTGTTGTTACCTGCATTCTATCTGCCTATACTGCAGCTTCCACGCTGCATACAGACTTATCCATTTGCTGTTACCTGTATTCTATCTGCCAATACTGCAGCTTCCACGCTGCATACAGACTGAGCCGTTTGCTGTTGTTACCTGCATTCTATCTGCCTATACTACATCTTCCACGCTGCATACAGACTTGTCCATTTGCTGTTACCTGTATTCTATCTGCCAATACTGCAGCTTCCACGCTGCATACAGACTGATCCATTTGCTGTTGTTACCTGCATTATAACTTCCAATACTGCAGCTTCCATGCTGCATACAGATTGATCCTTTTGCTGTTGTTACCTTCATTATACCTGCCAATACTGCAGCTTCCACGCTGCATACAGACTGATCCATTTGCTGTTGTTACCTACATTCTATCTGCCTATAATGTAGCTTTCACGCTGCACACAGACTTATCCATTTGCTGTTGTTACCTGCATTCTATCTGCCAATACTGCAGCTTCCACACTGCATACAGACTGATCCATTTGCTGATGTTACTTGCATTATATCTGCCTATACTGCAGCTTCCACGCTGCATACAGACTTATCCATTTGCTGTTGTTACCTGCATTCTATCTGCCAATACTGCAGCTTCCACGCTGCATACAGACTTATCCATTTGCTGTAGTTACATGCATTCTATCTGCCAATACTGCACCTTCCACGCTGCACACAGACTTATCCATTTGCTGTTGTTACTTGCATTCTTTTTGCCAATACTGCAGCTTCCACGCTGCATACAGACTTAATCATTTGCTGTTGTTACCTCCATTCTATCTGCCTATACTGCAGCTTCCACACTGCATATAGACTTATCCATTTGCTGTTGTTACCTGCATTCTATCTGCCTATTCTGCAGCTTCCACACTGCATACAGACTTATCCATTTGCTGTTGTTACCTGATATCTATCTGCCTATACTGCAGATTCCAAGCTGTATACAGACTTATCCATTTGCTGTTGTTAACTGCATTCTATCTGCCAATACTGCAGCTTCCACGCTACATACAGACTTATCCATTTGCTGTTGTTACCTGCTTTCTATCTGCCTATACTGCAGCTTCCATGCTGCATACAGACTGATCCATTTGCTGTTGTTACCTGCATTCTATCTGCTTATACTGCAGCTTCCACGCTGCATACAGACTTATCCATTTGCTGTTGTTACCTGCATTCTATCTGCCTATACTGCAGCTTCCACGCTGCATACAGACTTATCCATTTGCTGTTACCTGTATTCTATCTGCCAATACTGCAGCTTCCACGCTGCATACAGACTTATTAATTTGCTGTTGTTACCTGCATTCTATCTGCCTATACTGCAGCTTCCACGCTGCATACAGACTTATCCATTTGCTGTTACCTGTATTCTATCTGCCTATACTGCAGCTTCCACACTGCATACAGACTTATCCATTTGCTGTTACCTGCATTCTATCTGCCAATACTGCAGCTTCCACGCTGCATACAGACTTATCCATTTGCTGTTACCTGTATTCTATCTGCCAATACTGCAGCTTCCACACTGCATACAGACTGATCCATTTGCTGTTGTTACCTGCATTCTATCTGCCTATACTGCATCTTCCACGCTGCGTGCAGACTTGTCCATTTGCGGTTACCTGTATTCAATCTGCCAATACTGCAGCTTCCACGCTGCATACAGACTGATCCATTTGCTGTTCTTACCTGCATTATAACTGCCAATACTGCAGCTTCCATGCTGCATACAGATTGGTCCATTTGCTGTTGTTACCTTCATTATACCTGCCAATACTGCATCTTCCACGCTGCATACAGACTGATCCATTTGCTGTTGTTACCAACATTCTATCTGCCTATACTGTAGCTTTCACGCTGCACACAGTCTTATCCATTTGCTGTTGTTACCTGATTTTCTATCTGCCTATACTGCAGATTCCAAGCTGTATACAGACTTATCCATTTGCTGTTGTTAACTGCATTCTATCTGCCAATACTGCAGCTTCCACGCTGCATACAGACTTATCCATTTGCTGTTGTTACCTGCTTTCTATCTGCCTATACTGCAGCTTCCACGCTGCATACAGACTTATCCATTTGCTGTTGTTGCCTGCATTCTATCTGCCTATACTGCAGCTTCCACGCTGCATACAGACTTTTCCATTTGCTGTTGTTACCTGCATTCTATCTGCCTATACTGCAGCTTCCACGCTGCATACAGACTTATCCATTTGCTGTTACCTGTATTCTATCTGCCAATACTGCAGCTTCCACACTGCATACAGACTTATCCATTTGCTGTTGTTACCTGCATTCAATCTGCCAATACTGCAGCTTCCACGCTGCATACAGACTTATCCATTTGCTGTTACCTGTATTCTATCTGCCAATACTGCAGCTTCCACACTGCATACAGACTGATCCATTTGCTGTTGTTACCTGCATTATATCTGCCAATACTGCAGCTTCCACGCTGCATACAGACTGAGCCGTTTGCTGTTGTTACCTGCATTCTATCTGCCTATACTACAGCTTCCACGCTGCATACAGACTTGTCCATTTGCTGTTGTTACCTGCATTCTATCTGCCTATACTGCATCTTCCACGCTGCATACAGACTTGTCCATTTGATGTTGTTACCTGCATTCAATCTGCCAATACTGCAGCTTCCACGCTACATACAGACTTATCCATTTGCTGTTACCTGTATTCTATCTGCCAATACTGCAGCTTCCACACTGCATACAGACTGATCCATTTGCTGTTGTTACCTTCATTATATCTGCCAATACTGCAGCTTCCACGCTGCATACAGACTGATCCATTTGCTGTTGTCACCTGCATTATAACTGCCAATACTGCAGCATCCATGCTGCATACAGACTGATCCATTTGCTGTTGTTACCTCCATTCTATCTGCCTAAACTGTAGCTTCCACACTGCACACAGACTTATCCAATTGCTGTTGTTACCTGCATTCTATCTGCCAATACTGCAGCTTCCACGCTGCATACAGACTTCTCCAATTGGTGTTGTTACCTGCATTCTATCTGCCTATACTGCAGCTTCCGCGCTGCTTACAGACTGATCCATTTGCTGTTGTTACCTGCATTCTATCTGACAATACTGCTGCTTCCACGCTGCATACAGACTGATCCATTTGCTGTTGTTACTTGCATTATATCTGCCAATACTGCACCTTCCACGCTCCATACAGACTTATCCATTTGCTGTTGTTACCTGCATTCTATCTGCCTATACTGCAGCTTCCACGCTGCATACAGACTTATCCATTTGCTGTTATTACCTGCATTCTATCTGCCAATACGGCAGCTTCCACACTGCATACAGACTGAGCCGTTTGCTGTTGTTACCTGCATTCTATCTGCCTATACTACATCTTCCACGCTGCATACAGACTTGTCCATTTGCTGTTACCTGTATTCTATCTGCCAATACTGCAGCTTCCACGCTGCATACAGACTGATCCATTTGCTGTAGTTTCCTGCATTCTATCTGCCAATACTGCACCTTCCACGCTCCATACAGACTTATCCATTTGCTGTTGTTACCTGCATTCTATCTGCCTATACTGCAGCTTCCACGCTGCATACAGACTTGTCCATTTGCTGTTGTTACCTGCATTCTTTTTGCCAATACTGCAGCTTCCACGCTGCATACAGACTTATCCATTTGCTGTTGTTACCTGCATTCTATCTGCCTATACTGCAGCTTCCACGCTGCATATAGACTTATCCATTTGCTGTTGTTACCTGCATTCTATCTGCCTATTCTGCAGCTTCCACACTGCATACAGACTTATCCATTTGCTGTTAATACCTGCATTCTATCTGCCTATACTGCAGCTTCCACGCTGCATACAGACTTATCAATTTGCTGTTACCTGTATTCTATCTGCCAATACTGCAGCTTCCACGCTGCATACAGACTTATCCATTTGCTGTTACCTGTATTCTATCTGCCAATACTGCAGCTTCCACACTGCATACAGACTGATCCATTTCCTGTTGTTACCTGCATTCTATCTGCCAATACTGCAGCTTCCACGCTGCATACAGACTTATCCATTTGCTGTTAGCTGTATTCTATCTGCCAATACTGCAGCTTCCACACTGCATACAGACGGATCCATTTGCTGTTGTTACCTGCATTCTATCTGCCTATACTGCAGCTTCCACGCTGCATATAGACTTATCCATTTGCTGTTATTACCTGCATTCTATCTGCCTATACTGCAGCTTCCACGCTGCATACAGACTTATCAATTTGCTGTTACCTGTATTCTATCTGCCAATACTGCAGCTTCCACGCTGCATATAGACTTATCCATTTGCTGTTAACTGTATTCTATCTGCCAATACTGCAGCTTCCACACTGTATACAGACTGATCCATTTCCTGTTGTTACCTGCATTCTATCTGCCAATACTGCAGCTTCCACGCTGCATACAGACTTATCCATTTGCTGTTATTACCTGCATTCTATCTGCCAATACTGCAACTTCCACACTGCATACAGACTGATCCATTTGCTGTTGTTACCTGCATTCTATCTGCCAATACTGCAGCTTCCACACTGCATACAGACTTATCCATTTGCTGTTACCTGTATTCTATCTGCCAATACTGCAGCTTCCACGCTGCATACAGACTGATCCATTTGCTGTTGTTACCTGCATTATAACTTCCAATACTGCAGCTTCCATGCTGCATACAGACTGATCCTTTTGCTGTTGTTACCTTCATAATACCTGCCAATACTGCAGCTTCCACGCTGCATACAGAGTGATCCATTTGCTGTTGTTACCTACATTCTATCTGCCTATAATGTAGCTTTCACGCTGCACACAGACTTATCCATTTGCTGTTGTTACCTGCATTCTATCTGCCAATACTGCAGCTTCCACACTGCATACAGACTGATCCATTTGCTGATGTTACTTGCATTATATCTGCCTATACTGCAGCTTCCACGCTGCATACAGACTTATCCATTTGCTGTTGTTACCTGCATTCTATCTGCCAATACTGCAGCTTCCACGCTGCATACAGACTTATCCATTTGCTGTAGTTACCTGCATTCTATCTGCCAATACTGCACCTTCCACGCTCCATACAGACTTATCCATTTGCTGTTGTTACCTGCATTCTATCTGCCTATACTGCAGCTTCCACGCTGCACACAGACTTATCCATTTGCTGTTGTTACCTGCATTCTTTTTGCCAATACTGCAGCTTCCACGCTGCATACAGACTTATCCATTTGCTGTTGTTACCTCCATTCTATCTGCCTATACTGCAGCTTCCACGCTGCATATAGACTTATCCATTTGCTGTTGTTACCTGCATTCTATCTGCCTATTTTGCAGCTTCCACACTGCATACAGACTTATCCATTTGCTGTTGTTACCTGATTTCTATCTGCCTATACTGCAGATTCCAAGCTGTATACAGACTTATCCATTTGCTGTTGTTACCTGCATTCTATCTGCCTATACTGCAGCTTCCACGCTGCATACAGACTTATCCATTTGCTGTTACCTGTATTCTATCTGCCTATACTGCAGCTTCCACACTGCATACAGACTTATCCATTTGCTGTTACCTGCATTCTATCTGCCAATACTGCAGCTTCCACGCTGCATACAGACTTATCCATTTGCTGTTACCTGTATTCTATCTGCCAATACTGCAGCTTCCACACTGCATACAGACTGATCCATTTGCTGTTGTTACCTGCATTCTATCTGCCTATACTGCATCTTCCACGCTGCGTACAGACTTGTCCATTTGCGGTTACCTGTATTCAATCTGCCAATACTGCAGCTTCCACGCTGCATACAGACTGATCCATTTGCTGTTCTTACCTGCATTATAACTGCCAATACTGCAGCTTCCATGCTGCATACAGATTGGTCCATTTGCTGTTGTTACCTTCATTATACCTGCCAATACTGCATCTTCCACGCTGCATACAGACTGATCCATTTGCTGTTGTTACCTACATTCTATCTGCCTATACTGTAGCTTTCACGCTGCACACAGACTTATCCATTTGCTGTTGTTACCTGATTTCTATCTGCCTATACTGCAGATTCCAAGCTGTATACAGACTTATCCATTTGCTGTTGTTAACTGCATTCTATCTGCCAATACTGCAGCTTCCACGCTGCATACAGACTTGTCCATTTGCTGTTGTTACCTGCTTTCTATCTGCCTATACTGCAGCTTCCACGCTGCATACAGACTTATCCATTTGCTGTTGTTGCCTGCATTCTATCTGCCTATACTGCAGCATCCACGCTGCATACAGACTTATCCATTTGCTGTTGTTACCTGCATTCTATCTGCCTATACTGCATCTTCCACGCTGCATACAGACTTATCCATTTGCTGTTACCTGTATTCTATCTGCCAATACTGCAGCTTCCACACGGCATACAGACTTATCCATTTGCTGTTGTTACCTGCATTCTATCTGCCAATACTGCAGCTTCCACGCTGCATACAGACTGATCCATTTGCTGTTACCTGTATTCTATCTGCCAATACTGCAGCTTCCACACTGCATACAGACTGATCCATTTGCTGTTGTTACCTGCATTATATCTGCCAATACTGCAGCTTCCACGCTGCATACAGACTGAGCCGTTTGCTGTTGTTACCTGCATTCTATCTGCCTATACTACAGCTTCCTCGCTGCATACAGACTTGTCCATTTGCTGTTTTTACCTGCATTCTATCTGCCTATACTGCATCTTCCACGCTGCATACAGACTTGTCCATTTGATGTTGTTACCTGCATTCAATCTGCCAATACTGCAGCTTCCACGCTACATACAGACTTATCCATTTGCTGTTACCTGTATTCTATCTGCCAATACTGCAGCTTCCACACTGCATACAGACTGATCCATTTGCTGTTGTTACCTTCATTATATCTGCCAATACTGCAGCTTCCACGCTGCATACAGACTGATCCATTTGCTGTTGTTACCTGCATTATAACTGCCAATACTGCAGCTTCCATGCTGCATACAGACTGATCCATTTGCTGTTGTTACCTCCATTCTATCTGCCTCAACTGTAGCTTCCACACTGCACACAAACTTATCCAATTGCTGTTGTTACCTGCATTCTATCTGCCAATACTGCAGCTTCCACGCTGCATACAGACTTCTCCAATTGGTGTTGTTACCTGCATTCTATCTGCCTATACTGCAGCTTCCACGCTGCATACAGACTGATCCATTTGCTGTTGTTACCTGCATTCTATCTGACAATACTGCTGCTTCCACACTGCATACAGACTGATCCATTTGATGTTGTTACCTGCATTATATCTGGCAATACTGCAGCTTCCACGCTGCATACAGACTGATCCATTTGCTGTTGTTACCTGAATTATATCTGCCAATACTGCAGCTTCCACGCTGCATACAGACTGATCCATTTGCTGTTGTTACCTGCATTCTATCTGCCTATACTGCAGCTTCCACACTGCATACAGACTTGTCCATGTGCTGTTATTACCTGCATTCTATCTGCCAATACTGCAGCTTCCACGCTGCATACAGACTGATCCATTTGCTGTTGTTACTTGCATTATTTCTATCTGCCAAAACTGCACCTTCCACGCTCCATACAGACTTATCCATTTGCTGTTGTTACCTGCATTCTATCTGCCTATACTGCAGCTTCCACGCTGCATACAGACTTATCCATTTGCTGTTATTACCTGCATTCTATCTGCCAATACTGCAGCTTCCACACTGCATACAGACTGATCCATTTGCTGTTGTTACCTGCATTCTATCTGCCTATACTGCAGCTTCCACGCTGCATACAGACTTATCCATTTGCTGTTACCTGTATTCTATCTGCCAATACTGCAGCTTCCACGCTGCATACAGACTGAGCCGTTTGCTGTTGTTACCTGCATTCTATCTGCCTATACTACATCTTCCACGCTGCATACAGACTTGTCCATTTGCTGTTACCTGTATTCTATCTGCCAATACTGCAGCTTCCACGCTGCATACAGACTGATCCATTTGCTGTTGTTACCTGCATTATAACTTCCAATACTGCAGCTTCCATGCTGCATACAGATTGATCCTTTTGCTGTTGTTACCTTCATTATACCTGCCAATACTGCAGCTTCCACGCTGCATACAGACTGATCCATTTGCTGTTGTTACCTACATTCTATCTGCCTATAATGTAGCTTTCACGCTGCACACAGACTTATCCATTTGCTGTTGTTACCTGCATTCTATCTGCCAATACTGCAGCTTCCACACTGCATACAGACTGATCCATTTGCTGATGTTACTTGCATTATATCTGCCTATACTGCA
Organism: Taudactylus pleione; assembly: GCA_031769625.1. Taxonomy (NCBI): domain Eukaryota; kingdom Metazoa; phylum Chordata; class Amphibia; order Anura; family Myobatrachidae; genus Taudactylus; species Taudactylus pleione. The sequence continues at coordinate 4,830,198 of JAUIMM010000016.1, read as the reverse complement.
GCTTCCACGCTGCATACAGACTTATCCATTTGCTGTTGTTACCTGCATTCTATCTGCCAATACTGCAGCTTCCACGCTGCATACAGACTTATCCATTTGCTGTAGTTACATGCATTCTATCTGCCAATACTGCACCTTCCACGCTGCACACAGACTTATCCATTTGCTGTTGTTACTTGCATTCTTTTTGCCAATACTGCAGCTTCCACGCTGCATACAGACTTAATCATTTGCTGTTGTTACCTCCATTCTATCTGCCTATACTGCAGCTTCCACACTGCATATAGACTTATCCATTTGCTGTTGTTACCTGCATTCTATCTGCCTATTCTGCAGCTTCCACACTGCATACAGACTTATCCATTTGCTGTTGTTACCTGATTTCTATCTGCCTATACTGCAGATTCCAAGCTGTATACAGACTTATCCATTTGCTGTTGTTAACTGCATTCTATCTGCCAATACTGCAGCTTCCACGCTACATACAGACTTATCCATTTGCTGTTGTTACCTGCTTTCTATCTGCCTATACTGCAGCTTCCATGCTGCATACAGACTGATCCATTTGCTGTTGTTACCTGCATTCTATCTGCCTATACTGCAGCTTCCACGCTGCATACAGACTTATCCATTTGCTGTTGTTACCTGCATTCTATCTGCCTATACTGCAGCTTCCACGCTGCATACAGACTTATCCATTTGCTGTTACCTGTATTCTATCTGCCAATACTGCAGCTTCCACGCTGCATACAGACTTATTAATTTGCTGTTGTTACCTGCATTCTATCTGCCTATACTGCAGCTTCCACGCTGCATACAGACTTATCCATTTGCTGTTACCTGTATTCTATCTGCCTATACTGCAGCTTCCACACTGCATACAGACTTATCCATTTGCTGTTACCTGCATTCTATCTGCCAATACTGCAGCTTCCACGCTGCATACAGACTTATCCATTTGCTGTTACCTGTATTCTATCTGCCAATACTGCAGCTTCCACACTGCATACAGACTGATCCATTTGCTGTTGTTACCTGCATTCTATCTGCCTATACTGCATCTTCCACGCTGCGTGCAGACTTGTCCATTTGCGGTTACCTGTATTCAATCTGCCAATACTGCAGCTTCCACGCTGCATACAGACTGATCCATTTGCTGTTCTTACCTGCATTATAACTGCCAATACTGCAGCTTCCATGCTGCATACAGATTGGTCCATTTGCTGTTGTTACCTTCATTATACCTGCCAATACTGCATCTTCCACGCTGCATACAGACTGATCCATTTGCTGTTGATACCAACATTCTATCTGCCTATACTGTAGCTTTCACGCTGCACACAGTCTTATCCATTTGCTGTTGTTACCTGATTTTCTATCTGCCTATACTGCAGATTCCAAGCTGTATACAGACTTATCCATTTGCTGTTGTTAACTGCATTCTATCTGCCAATACTGCAGCTTCCACGCTGCATACAGACTTATCCATTTGCTGTTGTTACCTGCTTTCTATCTGCCTATACTGCAGCTTCCACGCTGCATACAGACTTATCCATTTGCTGTTGTTGCCTGCATTCTATCTGCCTATACTGCAGCTTCCACGCTGCATACAGACTTTTCCATTTGCTGTTGTTACCTGCATTCTATCTGCCTATACTGCAGCTTCCACGCTGCATACAGACTTATCCATTTGCTGTTACCTGTATTCTATCTGCCAATACTGCAGCTTCCACACTGCATACAGACTTATCCATTTGCTGTTGTTACCTGCATTCAATCTGCCAATACTGCAGCTTCCACGCTGCATACAGACTTATCCATTTGCTGTTACCTGTATTCTATCTGCCAATACTGCAGCTTCCACACTGCATACAGACTGATCCATTTGCTGTTGTTAACTGCATTCTATCTGCCAATACTGCAGCTTCCACGCTACATACAGACTTATCCATTTGCTGTTGTTACCTGCTTTCTATCTGCCTATACTGCAGCTTCCATGCTGCATACAGACTGATCCATTTGCTGTTGTTACCTGCATTCTATCTGCCTATACTGCAGCTTCCACGCTGCATACAGACTTATCCATTTGCTGTTGTTACCTGCATTCTATCTGCCTATACTGCAGCTTCCACGCTGCATACAGACTTATCCATTTGCTGTTACCTGTATTCTATCTGCCAATACTGCAGCTTCCACGCTGCATACAGACTTATTAATTTGCTGTTGTTACCTGCATTCTATCTGCCTATACTGCAGCTTCCACGCTGCATACAGACTTATCCATTTGCTGTTACCTGTATTCTATCTGCCTATACTGCAGCTTCCACACTGCATACAGACTTATCCATTTGCTGTTACCTGCATTCTATCTGCCAATACTGCAGCTTCCACGCTGCATACAGACTTATCCATTTGCTGTTACCTGTATTCTATCTGCCAATACTGCAGCTTCCACACTGCATACAGACTGATCCATTTGCTGTTGTTACCTGCATTCTATCTGCCTATACTGCATCTTCCACGCTGCGTGCAGACTTGTCCATTTGCGGTTACCTGTATTCAATCTGCCAATACTGCAGCTTCCACGCTGCATACAGACTGATCCATTTGCTGTTCTTACCTGCATTATAACTGCCAATACTGCAGCTTCCATGCTGCATACAGATTGGTCCATTTGCTGTTGTTACCTTCATTATACCTGCCAATACTGCATCTTCCACGCTGCATACAGACTGATCCATTTGCTGTTGATACCAACATTCTATCTGCCTATACTGTAGCTTTCACGCTGCACACAGTCTTATCCATTTGCTGTTGTTACCTGATTTTCTATCTGCCTATACTGCAGATTCCAAGCTGTATACAGACTTATCCATTTGCTGTTGTTAACTGCATTCTATCTGCCAATACTGCAGCTTCCACGCTGCATACAGACTTATCCATTTGCTGTTGTTACCTGCTTTCTATCTGCCTATACTGCAGCTTCCACGCTGCATACAGACTTATCCATTTGCTGTTGTTACCTGTATTCTATCTGCCAATACTGCAGCTTCCACGCTGCATACAGACTTATTAATTTGCTGTTGTTACCTGCATTCTATCTGCCTATACTGCAGCTTCCACGCTGCATACAGACTTATCCATTTGCTGTTACCTGTATTCTATCTGCCTATACTGCAGCTTCCACACTGCATACAGACTTATCCATTTGCTGTTACCTGCATTCTATCTGCCAATACTGCAGCTTCCACGCTGCATACAGACTTATCCATTTGCTGTTACCTGTATTCTATCTGCCAATACTGCAGCTTCCACACTGCATACAGACTGATCCATTTGCTGTTGTTACCTGCATTATATCTGCCAATACTGCAGCTTCCACGCTGCATACAGACTGAGCTGTTTGCTGTTGTTACCTGCATTCTATCTGCCTATACTACAGCTTCCACGCTGCATACAGACTTGTCCATTTGCTGTTGTTACCTGCATTCTATCTGCCTATACTGCATCTTCCACGCTGCATACAGACTTGTCCATTTGATGTTGTTACCTGCATTCAATCTGCCAATACTGCAGCTTCCACGCTACATACAGACTTATCCATTTGCTGTTACCTGTATTCTATCTGCCAATACTGCAGCTTCCACACTGCATACAGACTGATCCATTTGCTGTTGTTACCTTCATTATATCTGCCAATACTGCAGCTTCCACGCTGCATACAGACTGATCCATTTGCTGTTGTCACCTGCATTATAACTGCCAATACTGCAGCATCCATGCTGCATACAGACTGATCCATTTGCTGTTGTTACCTCCATTCTATCTGCCTAAACTGTAGCTTCCACACTGCACACAGACTTATCCAATTGCTGTTGTTACCTGCATTCTATCTGCCAATACTGCAGCTTCCACGCTGCATACAGACTTCTCCAATTGGTGTTGTTACCTGCATTCTATCTGCCTATACTGCAGCTTCCGCGCTGCATACAGACTGATCCATTTGCTGTTGTTACCTGCATTCTATCTGACAATACTGCTGCTTCCACACTGCATACAGACTGATCCATTTGATGTTGTTACCTGCATTATATCTGGCAATACTGCAGCTTCCACGCTGCATACAGACTGATCCATTTGCTTTTGTTACCTGAATTATATCTGCCAATACTGCAGCTTGCACGCTGCATACAGACTGATCCATTTGCTGTTGTTACCTGCATTCTATCTGCCTATACTGCAGCTTCCACGCTGCATACAGACTTGTCCATGTGCTGTTATTACCTGCATTCTATCTGCCAATACTGCAGCTTTCACGCTGCATACAGACTGATCCATTTGCTGTTGTTACTTGCATTATATCTGCCAATACTGCCGCTTCCATGCTGCATACAGACTGATCCATTTGCTGTTGTTACCTGCATTCTATCTGCCAATACTGCTGCTTCCACGCTCCATACAGACTTATCCATTTGCTGTTGTTACCTGCATTCTATCTGCCTATACTGCAGCTTCCACGCTGCATACAGACTTATCCATTTGCTGTTGTTACCTGCATTCTATCTGCCTATACTGCAGCTTCCACGCTGCATACAGACTGATCCATTTGCTGTTGTTATCTGAATTATATCTGAAAATACTGCAGCTTCCACACTGCATACAGACTGATCCATTTGCTGTAGTTTCCTGCATTCTATCTGCCAATACTGCACCTTCCACGCTCCATACAGACTTATCCATTTGCTGTTGTTACCTGCATTCTATCTGCCTATACTGCAGCTTCCACGCTGCATACAGACTTATCCATTTGCTGTTGTTACCTGCATTCTATCTGCCTATACTGCAGCTTCCACGCTGCATACAGACTGATCTATTTGCTGTTGTTACCTGAATTATATCTGAAAATACTGCAGCTTCCACACTGCATACAGACTGATCCATTTGCTGTTGTTACCTGCATTCTATCTGCCTATACTGCAGCTTCCACGCTGCATACAGACTTGTCCATGTGCTGTTATTACCTGCATTCTATCTGCCAATACTGCAGCTTCCACGCTGCATACAGACTGATCCATTTGCTGTTGTTACTTGCATTATATCTGCCAATACTGCCGCTTCCATGCTGCATACAGACTGATCCATTTGCTGTTGTTACCGCCTATACTGCATCTTCCACGCTGCATACAGACTTATCCATTTGCTGTTTTTACCTGCATTCTATCTGCCTATACTGCACCTTCCACACTGCATACAGACTGATCCATTTGCTGTTGTTACCTGCATTCTATCTGCCTATACTGTACCTTCCACACTGCATACAGACTTATCCATTTGCTGTAGTTTCCTGCATTCTATCTGCCAATACTGCACCTTCCACGCTCCATACAGACTTATCCATTTGCTGTTGTTACCTGCATTCTATCTGCCAATACTGCAGCTTCCACGCTGCATACAGACTGATCCATTTGCTGTTGTTACCTGCATTCTTTTTGCCAATACTGCAGCTTCCACGCTGCATACAGACTTATCCATAAGCTGTTGTTTCCTGCATTCTATCTGCCTATACTGCAGCTTCCACGCTGCATATAGACTTATCCATTTGCTGTTGTTACCTGCATTCGATCTGTCTATTCTGCAGCTTCCACACTGCATACAGACTTATCCATTTGCTGTTATTGCCTGCATTCTTTCTGCCTATACTGCAGCTTCCACGCTGCATACAGACTTATCAATTTGCTGTTACCTGTATTCTATCTGCCAATACTGCAGGTTCCACGCTGCATACAGACTTATCCATTTGCTGTTACCTGTATTCTATCTGCCAATACTGCAGCTTCCACACTGCATATAGACTGATCCATTTCCTGTTGTTACCTGCATTCTATCTGCCAATACTGCAGCTTCCACGCTGCATACAGACTTATCCATTTGCTGTTACCTGTATTCTATCTGACAATACTGCAGCTTCCACACTGCATACAGACTGATCCATTTGCTGTTGTTACCTGCATTCTGTCTGCCAATACTGCAGCTTCCACGCTGCATACAGACTTATCCATTTGCTGTTACCTGTATTCTATCTGCCAATACTGCAGCTTCCACGCTGCATACAGACTGAGCCGTTTGCTGTTGTTACCTGCATTCTATCTACCTATACTACATCTTCCACGCTGCATACAGACTTGTCCATTTGCTGTTACCTGTATTCTATCTGCCAATACTGCAGCTTCCTCGCTGCATACAGACTGATCCATTTGCTGTTGTTACTTGCATTATAACTTCCAATACTGCAGCTTCCATGCTGCATACAGATTGATCCATTTGCTGTTGTTACCTTCATTATACCTGCCAATACTGCAGCTTCCACGCTGCATACAGACTGATCCATTTGCTGTTGTTACCTACATTCTATCTGCCAATACTGCAGCTTCCACACTGCATACAGACTGATCCATTTGCTGATGTTACCTGCATTCTATCTGCCAATACTGCACCTTCCACGCTCCATACAGACTTATCCATTTGCTGTTGTTACCTGCATTCTAACTGCCTATACTGCAGCTTCCACGCTGCATACAGACTTATCCATTTGCTGTTGTTACCTGCATTCTTTTTGCCAATACTGCAGCTTCCACGCTGCATATAGACTTATCCATTTGCTGTTGTTACCTGATTTCTATCTGCCTATACTGCAGATTCCAAGCTGTATACAGACTTATCCATTTGCTGTTGTTAACTGCATTCTATGTGCCAATACTGCAGCTTCCACGCTGCATACAGACTTATCCATTTGCTGTTGTTACCTGCTTTCTATCTGCCTATACTGCAGCTTCCATGCTGCATACAGACTTATCCATTTGCTGTTGTTACCTGCATTCTATCTGCCTATACTGCAGCTTCCACGCTGCATACAGACTTATCCATTTGCTGTTACCTGTATTCTATCTGCCAATACTGCAGCTTCCACGCTGCATACAGACTTATTAATTTGCTGTTGTTACCTGCATTCTATCTGCCTATACTGCAGCTTCCACGCTGCATACAGACTTATCCATTTGCTGTTACCTGTATTCTATCTGCCTATACTGCAGCTTCCACACTGCATACAGACTTATCCATTTGCGGTTACCTGCATTCTATCTGCCAATACTGTAGCTTCCACGCTGCATACAGACTTATCCATTTGCTGTTACCTGTATTCTATCTGCCAATACTGCAGCTTCCACACTGCATACAGACTGATCCATTTGCTGTTGTTACCTGCATTCTATCTGCCTATACTGCATCTTCCACGCTGCGTACAGACTTGTCCATTTGCTGTTACCTGTATTCAATCTGCCAATACTGCAGCTTCCACGCTGCATACAGACTGATCCATTTGCTGTTCTTACCTGCATTATAACTGCCAATACTGCCGCTTCCATGCTGCATACAGATTGGTCCATTTGCTGTTGTTACCTTCATTATACCTGCCAATACTGCATCTTCCACGCTGCATACAGACTGATCCATTTGCTGTTGTTACCTACATTCTATCTGCCTATACTGTAGCTTTCACACTGCACACAGACTTATCCATTTGCTGTTGTTACCTGATTTCTATCTGCCTATACTGCAGATTCCAAGCTGTATACAGACTTATCCATTTGCTGTTGTTAACTGCATTCTATCTGCCAATACTGCAGCTTCCAGGCTGCATACAGACTTATCCATTTGCTGTTGTTACCTGCTTTCTATCTGCCTATATTGCAGCTTCCACGCTGCATACAGACTTATCCATTTGCTGTTGTTGCCTGCATTCTATCTGCCTATACTGCAGCTTCCACGCTGCATACAGACTTATCCATTTGCTGTTGTTACCTGCATTCTATCTGCCTATACTGCAGCTTCCACGCTGCATACAGACTTATCCATTTGCTGTTACCTGTATTCTATCTGCCAATACTGCAGCTTCCACACTGCATACAGACTGATCCATTTGCTGTTGTTACCTGCATTCTATCTGCCTATACTGCATCTTCCACGCTGCGTACAGACTTGTCCATTTGCTGTTACCTGTATTCAATCTGCCAATACTGCAGCTTCCACGCTGCATACAGACTGATCCATTTGCTGTTCTTACCTGCATTATAACTGCCAATACTGCAGCTTCCATGCTGCATACAGATTGGTCCATTTGCTGTTGTTACCTTCATTATACCTGCCAATACTGCATCTTCCACGCTGCATACAGACTGATCCATTTGCTGTTGTTACCTACATTCTATCTGCCTATACTGTAGCTTTCACGCTGCACACAGACTTATCCATTTGCTGTTGTTACCTGATTTCTATCTGCCTATACTGCAGATTCCAAGCTGTATACAGACTTATCCATTTGCTGTTGTTAACTGCATTCTATCTGCCAATACTGCAGCTTCCAGGCTGCATACAGACTTATCCATTTGCTGTTGTTACCTGCTTTCTATCTGCCTATATTGCAGCTTCCACGCTGCATACAGACTTATCCATTTGCTGTTGTTGCCTGCATTCTATCTGCCTATACTGCAGCTTCCACGCTGCATACAGACTTATCCATTTGCTGTTGTTACCTGCATTCTATCTGCCTATACTGCAGCTTCCACGCTGCATACAGACTTATCCATTTGCTGTTACCTGTATTCTATTTGCCAATACTGCAGCTTCCACACTGCATACAGACTTATCCATTTGCTGTTGTTACCTGCATTCTATCTGCCAATACTGCAGCTTCCACGCTGCATACAGACTTATCCATTTGCTGTTACCTGTATTCTATCTGCCAATACTGCAGCTTCCACACTGCATACAGACTGATCCATTTGCTGTTGTTACCTGCATTATATCTGCCAATACTGCAGCTTCCACGCTGCATACAGACTGAGCCGTTTGCTGTTGTTACCTGCATTCTATCTGCCTATACTACAGCTTCCACGCTGCATACAGACTTGCACATTTGCAGTTGTTACCTGCATTCTATCTGCCTATACTGCATCTTCCACGCTGCATACAGACTTGTCCATTTGATGTTGTTACCTGCATTCGATCTGCCAATACTGCAGCTTCCACGCTGCATACAGACTTATCCATTTGCTGTTACCTGTATTCTATCTGCCAATACTGCAGCTTCCACACTGCATACAGACTGATCCATTTGCTGTTGTTACCTGCATTATATCTGCCAATACTGCAGCTTCCACGCTGCATACAGACTGATCCATTTGCTGTTGTTACCTGCATTATAACTGCCAATACTGCAGCTTCCATGCTGCATACAGACTTATCCATTTGCTGTTGTTACCTCCATTCTATCTTTCAATACTGCAGCTTCCACGCTGCATACAGACTTCTCCATTTGCTGTTGTTACTTGCATTTTATCTGCCAATACTGCAGCTTCCACGCTGCATACAGACTAGGGGTGAGCGGGTTCGGATTTCTGAAATCCGAACCCCCCCGAGCCCCCCCGATCCGAGTCCGATCCGAATCAGGCTCGACTTTTCCCGCCTGACTCGGATCTGAAATCGAGGCAAAACGTCATCATCCCGCCTTCCGAGTCTCGTGGGTTTTGGATCCTATATAAGGTACCCACGTCGGCGCCATTTTCTCACTCGGCTGTGGACAGTGAAGAGGGAGGGTGGGAGTTAGGGCTGTGTAGTGTAGTGTAGTGCTGCTGTTGTCCACTACTTCAAAGTCCATAGGGGCTGGCTGTGTTGTGCTGTGCTGCTGTTGTTAATAGGGGCTGTGTCCGCTACTTCAAAGTCCATAGGGGCTGGCTGGACTGTGTTGTGCAGTCAGTTCTCCATAGGGGCTGTGTCCACTCCAAAGTCCTGTGCAGTGTCCCAGTCCTAAAGGAGTGCTGCAGTGTTGTCCAGGGGGTGCTCTGTCCATCAGGGGTGCTCCCCCCAAGTGCTAAAAAAATAATATATTTTCTGTGTTTGTGAATTGTGTGCGCAGTAGCCGCACGTGCATCAACAAAGTAGTGCCAAGCGTGCGCCTGTGTCATAAGTAAAGGGCCGGCTGGCTTGACCGTTAAGGGTGCTGTAACCCCCGAAAGTACACTCCAGTCCAAACCAAAAAAAAAATTATTTTCTGTGTTTGTGAATTGTGTGCGCAGTAGCCGCACGTGCATCAACAAAGTAGTGCCAAGCGTGCGCCTGTGTCATAAGTAAAGGGCCGGCTGGCTTGACCGTTAAGGGTGCTGTAACCCCCGAAAGTACACTCCAGTCCAAACCAAAAAAAAAATTATTTTCTGTGTTTGTGAATTGTGTGCGCAGTAGCCGCACGTGCATCAACAAAGTAGTGCCAAGCGTGCGCCTGTGTCATAAGTAAAGGGCCGGCTGGCTTGACCGTTAAGGGTGCTGTAACCCCCGAAAGTACACTCCAGTCCAAACCAAAAAAAAAATTATTTTCTGTGTTTGTGAATTGTGTGCGCAGTAGCCGCACGTGCATCAACAAAGTAGTGCCAAGCGTGCGCCTGTGTCATAAATAAAGGGCCGGCTGGCTTGACCGTTAAGGGTGCTGTAACCCCCGAAAGTACACTCCAGTCCAAACCAAAAAAAAAATTATTTTCTGTGTTTGTGAATTGTGTGCGCAGTAGCCGCACGTGCATCAACAAAGTAGTGCCAAGCATGCGCCTGTGTCATAAGTAAAGGGCCGGCTGGCTTGACCGTTAAGGGTGCTGTAACCCCCGAAAGTACACTCCAGTCCAAACCAAAAAAAAAATTATTTTCTGTGTTTGTGAATTGTGTGCGCAGTAGCCGCACGTGCATCAACAAAGTAGTGCCAAGCGTGCGCCTGTGTCATAAGTAAAGGGCCGGCTGGCTTGACCGTTAAAGGGTGCTGTAACCCCCGAAAGTACACTCCAGTCCAAACCAAAAAAAAATTATTTTCTGTGTTTGTGAATTGTGTGCGCAGTAGCCGCACGTGCATCAACAAAGTAGTGCCAAGCGTGCACCTGTGTCATAAGTAAAGGGCCGGCTGGCTTGACCGTTAAGGGTGCTGTAACCCCCGAAAGTACACTCCAGTCCAAACCAAAAAAAAAATTATTTTCTGTGTTTGTGAATTGTGTGCACTGTGGCTGCACGTGCATCAACAAAGGAGCAGCGCCAAGCGTGCGCCTGTGTCCCATAAGTAAAGAGCCGGCTGGCTCATTTCTTAAAGGGTGGTGTAACCCACAAAGTGCACTACTCTCCAGCAAAAATAAAATAATATTTTCTGTGTTTGTGTGCGCTTTAGCCGCACGTATATATATCAATATAACATAAATGGAGGACCAAACTTTCTCCGATAAAAATAAAATAGGGAAAGATCAAGAACCACTTCCTCCTAGTGCTGTTGCTGCTGCTGGGAGTTGTTCATCATCACAGAGAGGAAGTAGGAACATCACTACTTTTACTAAACAATTGACCCTCCAACAGTCCCTAGCGATGAGGATGAAGTACGACAGCAGTCATCCTGAAGCAAAACGTATAACTGAGGCCTTGACTGCTATGTTGGTGTTAGACGTGCGTCCGGTATCCGACATTAGTGCAGTGGGATTTAGACAATTGATGGAGGTAGTGTGTCCTCGGTTCCAAATCCCGTCTAGATTCCACCTGCATCCTCAAAGCAGCAGCGACAAGCGTGCGTCTGTCTGTTAAAGGGTGGTGACACCCTCAAAGTGTGCTACATAAACAATTAAAATATTGTTCTTTTTTTTCTGTCTTTGTGAATTGTGTGGGCTGTAGCCGCACCTGCATCCTTAAAGCAGCAGCGACAAGCGTGCGTCTGTCTGTTAAAGGGTGGTGACACCCTCAAAGTGTGCTACACAAACAATTAAAATATTGTTCTTTTTTTTTCTGTCTTTGTGAATTGTGTGGGCTGTAGCCGCACCTGCATCCTTAAAGCAGCAGCGACAAGCGTGCGTCTGTCTGTTAAAGGGTGGTGACACCCTCAAAGTGTGCTACACAAACAATTAAAATATTGTTCTTTTTTTTTTGGTCTTTGTGAAATGTGTGGGCTGTAGCCGCACCTGCATCCTTAAAGCAGCAGCGACAAGCGTGCGTCTGTCTGTTAAAGGGTGGTGACACCCTCAAAGTGTGCTACACAAACAATTAAAATATTGTTCTTTTTTTTTCTGTCTTTGTGAATTGTGTGGGCTGTAGCCGCACCTGCATCCTTAAAGCAGCAGCGACAAGCGTGCGTCTGTCTGTTAAAGGGTGGTGACACCCTCAAAGTGTGCTACACAAACAATTAAAATATTGTTCTTTTTTTTCTGGTCTTTGTGAAATGTGTGGGCTGTAGCCGCACCTGCATCCTTAAAGCAGCAGCGACAAGCGTGCGTCTGTCTGTTAAAGGGTGGTGACACCCTCAAAGTGTTCTACACAAACAATTAAAATATTGTTCTTTTTTTTTCGGTCTTTGTGAAATGTGTGGGCTGTAGCCGCACCTGCATCCTTAAAGCAGCAGCGACAAGCGTGCGTCTGTCTGTTAAAGGGTGGTGTAACTCTCAAAGTGTTCCAAAAAATAAAAAACTATTTTTTTAATGTGTTTGTGACTTGTGTGCGATGTAGCCACACTTGCATCCTCAAAGCAGCAGCGACAAGCGTGCGTCTGTCTGTTAAAGGGTGGTGACACCCTCAAAGTGTGCTACACAAACAATTAAAATATTGTTCTTTTTTTTTCTGTCTATGTGAATTGTGTGGGCTGTAGCCGCACCTGCATCCTTAAAGCAGCAGCGACAAGCGTGCGTCTGTCTGTTAAAGGGTGGTGACACCTCAAAGTGTTCTACACAAACAATTAAAATATTGTTCTTTTTTTTTTGGTCTTTGTGAAATGTGTGGGCTGTAGCCGCACCTGCATCCTTAAAGCAGCAGCGACAAGCGTGCGTCTGTCTGTTAAAGGGTGGTGACACCTCAAAGTGTTCTACACAAACAATTAAAATATTCTTCTTCTTTTTTCTGTCTTTGTGAATTGTGTGGGCTGTAGCCGCACTTGCATCCTCAAAGCAGCAGCGACAAGCGTGCGTCTGTCTGTTAAAGGGTGGTGTAACCCTCAAAGTGTGCTCCACAAACAATAAAAATATTCTTTTTTTTTTCTGTCTTTGTGAATTGTGTGGGCTGTAGCCGCACTTGAATCCTCAAAGCAGCAGCGACAAGCGTGCGTCTGTCTGTTAAAGGATTACATCGGTGACAGCATCCAAGTAGGCATGTCAGACAGTCCGTACCTGTACTGGCAGGAAAAAGAAGCAATTTGGAGGTCCCTGTACAAACTGGCTCTATTTTACCTGAGTTGCCCCCCCTCCAGTGTGTACTCCGAAAGAGTGTTTAGTGCAGCCGGGAACCTTGTCAGCGAAAGGCGTAGGAGGTTGCTTCCACAAAATGTGGAGAAGATGATGTTCATAAAATGAATTATCAACTCTTCCAGGGAGACCAGCCTCCAGAACGTACAGAGGGACCTGTGGTTCCAGCAGGGACGAATTAATACTCTGTGAGGATGAGGATGTACACACTGAAGAGGGTGAGGAATCGGTGGATGAGGAGGATGAGGATGACATCTTGCCTCCGTAGAGCCAGTTTGTGCAGGGACAGATAAATTGCCAGCTTGTTTTGTGGGGGCCCAAACGAACCAATCATTTCAGCCACAGTTGTGTGGCAGACCCTGGCGCTGAAATGATTGGTTTGTTAAAGTGTGCATGTCCTGTTTATACAACATAAGGGTGGGTGGGAGGGCCCAAGGACAATTCCATCTTGAACCTCTTTTTTTTCTTTGCATTATGTACAGTTTGGGGCCTAGTTTTTCAATGCCATCCTGTCTGCCACTGCAGTTTCACGCCTAGATGGGTCACGTGTTTGTGCCGCCCACTTGTGTCGCTTAGCATAGTCATCCAGCTACCTCGGTGCAACCTTTTGGACATAAAAACACTATTGTGAGGTGTGAGGTATTCAGAATAGACTGGAAATGAGTGGAAATTAAGGTTATTGAGGTTAATAATAGCATAGGAGCAGAAAAACCTACAAATTCTGTGATTTTAGCTGTTTTTATGCTTTTTTTCAAAAAAATACAGATCCAAAACACAAAACCCAGAACCCAAAACACGCAAGGGTGGTTTTGGCAAAACCAATCCAGATCCAAAACACGAAGAAAGATCCAGATCCAAAACCAAAACACAAAACACGAAAAGTGGCCGGTGCACACCCCTAATACAGACTGATCCATTTGCTGTTGTTACCTGCATTCTATCTGCCTAAACTGCAGCTTCCACGCTGCATACAGACTTATCCATTTGCTGTTGTTACCTGCATTCTATCTGCCAATACTGCACCTTCCACGCTGCATATAGACTTATCCATTTGCTGTTACCTGTATTCTATCTGCCAATTCTGCAGCTTCCACACTGCATACAGACTGATCCATTTGCTGTTGTTACCTGCATTCTATCTGCCAATACTGCAGCTTCCACGCTGCATACAGACTTATCCATTTGCTGTTACCTGTATTCTAACTGCCAATACTGGAGCTTCCACACTGCATACAGACTGATCCATTTGCTGTTGTTACCTGCATTATATCTGCCAATACTGCAGCTTCCACGCTGCATACAGACTGAGCCGTTTGCTATTGTTACCTGCATTCTATCTGCCAATACTGCAGCTTCCATGCTGCATACAGACTTATCCATTTGCCGTTACCTGTATTCTATCTGCCAATACTGCAGCTTCCACACTGCATACAGACTGATCCATTTGCTGTTGTTACCTGCATTATATCTGCCAATACTGCACCTTCCACGCTGCATACAGACTTATCCATTTGCTGTTGTTACCTGCATTCTATCTGCCAATACTGCAGCATCCAGGCTGCATACAGACTTATCCATTTGCTGTTACCTGTATTCTATCTGCCAATACTGCAGCTTCCACCCTGCATACAGACAGCCTTTTGTGTTGTTACCTGCATTCTATCTGCCTATACTGCATCTTCAACGCTGCACACAGACTTGTCCATTTGCTGTTGTTACCTGCATTCTATATGCCAATACTGCAGCTTCGACGCTGCATACAGACTTATCCATTTGCCGTTGTTACCTGCATTATACCTGCCAATACTGCAGCTTCCACGCTGCATACAGACTGATCCATTTGCTGTTGTTACCTGCATTCTATCTGCCTATACTGTAGCTTCCACGCTGCACACAGACTTATCCATTAGCTGTTGTTACCTGCATTCTATCTGCCAATACTGCAGCTTCCACACTGCATACAGACTTATCCAATTTCTGTTGTTACTTGCATTATATCTGCCAATACTGCAGCTTCCACGCTGCATACAGACTGATCCATTTGCTGTTGTTACCTGCAGTCTATCTGCCAGTACTGCACCTTCCACGCTGCATACAGACTTATACATTTACTGTTGTTACCTGCATTCTATCTGCCAATACTGCAGCTTCTCCGCTGCATACAGACTTATCCATTTGGGTTGTTACCTGCATTCTATCTGCCAATACTGCAGCTTCCACGCTGCATACAGACTGATCCATTTGCTGTTGTTACCTGAATTCTATCTGCCAATACTGCAGCTTCCACGCTGCATACAGACTTATCCATTTGCTGTTGTTACCTGCATTCTATCTGCCAATACTGCAGCTTCCACGCTGTACACAGACTTATCCATTTGCTGTTGTTACCTGCATTCTATCTGCCAATACTGCAGCTTCCACACTGCATATAGACTTATCCATTTGCTGTTGTTACTTGCATTATATCTGCCAATACTGCAGCTTCCACGCTGCATACAGACTTATCCATTTGCTGTTGTTACCTGCATTCTATCTGCCTATACTGCAGCTTCCACGCTGCATACAGACTTATCCATTTGCTGTTGTTACCTGCATTCTATCTGCCTATACTACAGCTTCCACGCTGCATACAGACTTACCCATTTGCTGTTGTTACCTGCATTCTTTTTGCCAATACTGCAGCTTCCACACTGCATACAGACTTATCCATTTGCTGTTGTTACCTGCATTCTATCTGCCTATTCTGCAGCTTCCACACTGCATACAGACTTATCCATTTGCTGTTGTTTCCTGATTTCTATCTGCCTATACTGCAGATTCCAAGCTGTATACAGACTTATCCATTTGCTGTTGTTAACTGCATTCTATCTGCCAATACTGCAGCTTCCACGCTGCATACAGACTTATCCATTTGCTGTTGTTACCTGCATTTTATTTGCCAATACTGCAGCTTCCACGCTGCATACAGACTTATCCATTTGCTGTTGTTACCTGCATTCTGTCTGCCTATACTGCAGCTTCCACGCTGCATACAGACTTATCCATTTGCTGTTGTTACCTGCATTCTTTTTGCCAATACTGCAGCTTCCACGCTGCATACAGACTTATCCATTTGCTGTTGTTACCTGCATTCTATCTGCCTATTCTGCAGCTTCCACACTGCATACAGACTTATCCATTTGCTGTTGTTACCTGATTTCTATCTGCCTATACTGCAGATTCCAAGCTGTATACAGACTTATCCATTTGCTGTTGTTAACTGCATTCTATCTGCCAATACTGCAGCTTCCACGCTGCATACAGACTTATCCATTTGCTGTTGTTACCTGCTTTCTATCTGCCTATACTGCAGCTTCCATGCTGCATACAGACTTATCCATTTGCTGTTGTTACCTGCATTCTTTCTGCCTATACTGCAGCTTCCACGCTGCATACAGACTTATCCATTTGCTGTTGTTACCTGCATTCTATCTGCCTATACTGCAGCTTCCACGCTGCATACAGACTTATCCATTTGCTGTTGTTACCTGCATTCTATCTGCCTATACTGCAGCTTCCACGCTGCATACAGACTTATCCATTTGCTGTTACCTGTATTCTATCTGCCAATACTGCAGCTTCCACGCTGCATACAGACTTATTAATTTGCTGTTGTTACCTGCATTCTATCTGCCTATACTGCAGCTTCCACGCTGCATACAGACTTATCCATTTGCTGTTACCTGTATTCTATCTGCCTATACTGCAGCTTCCACACTGCATACAGACTTATCCATTTGCTGTTACCTGCATTCTATCTGCCAATACTGCAGCTTCCACGCTGCAAACAGACTTATCCATTTGCTGTTACCTGTATTCTATCTGCCAATACTGCAGCTTCCACACTGCAAACAGACTGATCCATTTGCTGTTGTTACCTGCATTCTATCTGCCTATACTGCATCTTCCACGCTGCGTACAGACTTGTCCATTTGCTGTTACCTGTATTCAATCTGCCAATACTGCAGCTTCCACGCTGCATACAGACTGATCCATTTGCTGTTCTTACCTGCATTATAACTGCCAATACTGCAGCTTCCATGCTGCATACAGATTGGTCCATTTGCTGTTGTTACCTTCATTATACCTGCCAATACTGCATCTTCCACGCTGCATACAGACTGATCCATTTGCTGTTGTTACCTACATTCTATCTGCCTATACTGTAGCTTTCACGCTGCACACAGACTTATCCATTTGCTGTTGTTACCTGATTTCTTAAACCTTCTATCGGATGAGGTGTTGTCATGTGTGCAAACCACTTATCATACTAACATAAAATAAAGACACTGAGACGTGGATTTGGCAGATAACTTGATGGCGATTTATTGGAGCAATAATAATTATTCTTTATTTAAGGATGTATGGTGGCAAAGAAAGGACGGCCAGAAATCAGCCAGATCTGCTATGCCCACACACAAACAACAAAAGGCATAGCAGGCGTAGATCGCCCAGAGTGCATACACATAACCATGTAACTCATATCATCAACAAAAGGTAACGCTCACCCCCATCTTGACTTCCCACCCGTTTAGGTGGTGATACTGCCCCCCGTTAGGTTGGTACAGCCAACTACCAGTCAACGAAGGGAGCGCCCTTAAATCATAATTGCACCCGGACTAGCGACCTGCCGTTCTTTCCCGCCACAGCAAGGTTCTGCTTATAGAACCGCTGCACCGCCACCATACCAAGTACTACCCCAATAACGCCAACTCCTCAAAAAGATCCCCAATAAACAATGACAAACCCTCCTCTGTTAAATGAACTCCATCAGGTCTATACATATAACTAAATCGAAATTGAATGTTCTTATGGTAAATGAAACGGCCATAATTGGCCATCACAAATTTGGCAACTGCGAAATTAAGTTTCTTTCTAGCTTCGTCATTAGCAGGAAAACTCCTAACCCCACGCCAGACCTGTCGAGGTACAATGTAAGACCAAATTAATTTACACAAGGGCCAGGCCGATAGCACCCTCGCCAAATCGTTGACAATATCAACTCATAATTCTACAGTGGACATCTGCCCTAAGTCGTTGCCTCCTAAATAAGCCACCAAAATACGTGGCCTACCAAAAAGCCTTGCATACTCGAACAGTTTAGGACAAAAGGAATGCCATCTCATACCTCTGGAACCTATCCAACGGACCCTAGCTGAATATTCAAAAATTGGAGCTTGATCTGAACTCAAACCTAGCAGCCCAGAAAATATATGAGTGGCCTATAACCCAAATGTCCTGCGTGTCAAAGAGCAATCCTAAAGGTGGAGGAAAGCAGTAAATAAAAAATTAGTAATTGTCATAAAACAATAAAATTTTATGGTGTATTAGTGGGATCTGATAGAACATAAGTGAGTATCTGCCAAAAAGAAAAATTTTCTATTGGTCGCCGACTTTACTATTTGAAGTGGCTGAGACAAACAGAAGACACAAAGGGGAAGAATGGGTGGGGGGGAATTGGGAAAAAACAGGTGAACTCGGCAAGAGGTAAAATAAAAACCTGCTGAGGGATGGACTATGGCCTAATTAAATGATTGAGAATAGCCGAATTGAATCCGTCAGTTCAGGTAAAAATTGTAAAATCCCTCAAGACTCCCATTGCCAGCAATGGCGAGTAGCTAATCCCGAGTAGGACGGACAGGGGTAACAGACAAGACAGGACAGTACATGAGACAAGACAAAAACCAGGCAAGCATAAACTATAAACGTAACCGGAACAGACTGTGAAATGACTTTAAAACAAAGGGCCTTCACGCCTAGGTCGAATGTAACCTTTATAACTATCCGATTTCCAACGTCCTAGGGCCTTAATTTCTGATGCCGAGAAACCCGCAGCTGCCGCCGAAGTTGCGGCTCCGATCAGAAACGAGTGTGTACCAAAATCTTGAGGCGGGAGGCCTAAAACTGATACACACCTCTTCAAAAACCAACCAAACTGGTATTTGGTAAGCGGAGTCCTGTCCATATGCATGAGTCATGAACCAGGAACATCCGGCCGCAATAACTCATACCGCATAGCTAGTGCCACGGGGCAGATCTGTTCGTACCTAGATGGACCCAACGAGATCCACCTACCCCTACCAGTCTGGTCGGTCTTTGACCGCCGAATCCTACAGAGAACAGACCTCTCACTGACCAGGATATCCGAGAGGAGCATGGCGGCATCAACCCATTTGGATGATGCCACCAGCTCCGATACCCTCAAGGTGCCGTGAAAAGCCTCTGAAAACACCACTTGAATCAGGACCGCCTCATACGCAGTAAGAGCCACTCCGAGAACCGCCCCTAATACTGCCGGAAGCAGATGAGCATCCACAGGTCTCCTACGGTCAGCTACTGGCCGGGAGACCCGTGCCCAACCCTTTAAAGCCTTCACAATCAGAAAACTTTTAGTAAAGTCAGGTTGGCCCTTCAATTTACAATAAAATGCAATGCCCCCCAAAGAGCGCGCAACAGAAGCCCTGGATCTGCCAGCCAAATGGAGACTCCAAATAAAAGAAAGCATCGAACGATGCTGACTCTTACCTGCCTGTTTGCTGCTACGGGAATAATCTTCCCATTCATTCCATGCCTGCCGATATGCTCGCAACGTGGAGGGGGCTAAAGACTGTTCTGCTAAGCCCTCCATGCCGGCTCGATCACCTGCCAAACATAAGAGGGGCAAAGCACAACGTCAGCACCAGGGGCCACAGATCGGGACCTAGCCCACTGGAAACGTGATAACGCATCGTCTATCTCATTCTCCACCCCAGGAACGTGTCTTGCCTTAAACATGATGTTACAGCGCAAACATGTGAGCACAGCTGCGCTAGCAAGCGCAAAACCAGCAGGGAAGCCGCATGTTGCTGATTGTATCGCATGGACCACGCCCAGGTTGTCACACCTGATAATGATGCTGCGATTGCGTAACCATTCCCCCCAGATTTCCAAGGAAACCATTATGGGAAAGAGTTTGAGAAGGAGTAAGTCCTTAGTCAAACCCTTTCCCACCCATTCTTCCAGCCAACGGCCAACGCACCAGGAGCCATCAAGGTAACATCCGAACCCTGTGGTGCCTGCTGCGTCGGTGAACAGCTGCAGCTGCAAATTGTCAGTGGCTGGAGACATCCACAACCGAACGCCATTAAAATCCCGAAGAAACGAGACCCAGACAGAGAGGTCCTGCTTAAACTCTGAGGATAAACGTAGCATATGTCTCGGTTAGTGACACCAGCCGTGGCCCTTTCCAATTTACGTGAAAAAGCTCTGCCCATTGGAATTACTTTACAGGCCCAGGAGGGATTGCGCCTGCCGCAGGGTAATTCTACTGGAAGCCGTGCATTTCGCTATGGCATTACGCAACTTGACAGGCTTATCGAGAGGAATGCGACAAGAACCCGCCGAGGTACAGATCTCGATACCCAGGAATGACAAGGGGAAGGGCCCTCCGTTTTGTCCGCAGCAACGGGAACTCCAAAGGAAAAAACAGCGCTCGTAAAGAAAACAAAAGATAACTGCATCTGCCTGAACCGGAAGGGCCGACACACAGAAAGTCATCGAGATAGTGGGCTATTCCATGACTACCGCAAAAATTAAATAAATAAATTCCGCGCACCAGTGTAGGAAGGTGCTAAAATGCTCGAAAAACGCACAGGACACAGAACACCCCATAGGCAAGCATTTGTCTATGCAATATCCGTTGTCCAAGCTAAAAACCCATAAACTGGAATGAGTCTGGGTGCAAAGGAAGTAGACGAAAAGCTGACTCAACATCTATCTTAGCCATCAGTGCGCCCGGACCATAACACCTAATGACGTCCAAAGCATCGTCAAAAGACTGGTACACCACCGAGGAAACCTCAACTGGTATGGCATAATTTACTGACGAGCCTGGCGGATAAGACAGATGTTGCATGAGCCTGTATTTTCCTGGAATTTTCTTGGGAACCACTCCCACCGGGGAATTCACAAGATCCCTAATGGGGGTTCTGCAAAAGACCCTGCAATGCGCCTGACGCTAACCTCGCCAGCCACTTTTTCCCTAAGAATGTGAGGCAATTCAAAGGCAGACTTCAAATTTCTAGGCGAATATGTGTCGACATCCCTGCAAATAGGTAAACGAAAACCAAAACTGAAGCCTTTTAACGAAAATTCTGCGTCCTGCAGAACCGGGTACCAACTCAACCATTTTGCTATCGCTGTGACACGGACAGGGGATGGAACTTTACTTAGCACTTGTGCCTTTTGCTGGCTGTGCAGGCTGCTGCTGGGCACCCCCCTTGAAACACTTGGCAACTGGGTGATTGCCACCACATCGCAAGCAGAGGTGACGAAAATGACATTTTCGTCCCTGCGTACAGGTGGAATTATTAAAGGCGAAGCATTTTCCCCAGACGCCTGCTGTTAGCCCTGACGAACTGAACTAGCTGCTTTGCTCGCGTTGTACCCCTCATAGGCAGGACGCGAAGGCTGCGTGACCTCCAGCAATGTATATTTGTCAAAGTAGGAGCATAGCTGAGAATGGAGCTTCCCGGTGATAGCTGCTTGGGGCAGTGATTGCAATAATAAGCTGTGCACACTGTAGAAATTCACTGTAGCACATGTATTCTGTCTATTTTGTAAGTTAAATGCTAAGAATACAGTATATAATACAATCTCCTCTATTGACTGATAATATGATTCAAAGGAGATAAAAGCTAGATCTAAGGTGCCATACATAAATAAAGCAGTGTCAAAGCCATTACCCCTTACTGTCAGATAACGCATCACTAAAGCATTCTATTCCCCCAATGATACCTCAATGCCC
The DNA here is from genome assembly GCA_031769625.1 of Taudactylus pleione. Classification (NCBI taxonomy): domain Eukaryota; kingdom Metazoa; phylum Chordata; class Amphibia; order Anura; family Myobatrachidae; genus Taudactylus; species Taudactylus pleione. The sequence goes on along the minus strand of JAUIMM010000016.1, from coordinate 4,808,076 downwards.
AGCATAATACTGACACTGTTTGCTGCAACTGTTTTCTACCATTAAGAGGGCATAATCAGCACTTAGACCATCTATAAAATACATCATACGAATGTACTGAATGATATAATTCTGGCATATACAGGACCAGCAAACACAGTAAGCAATTATATGTAGAAGTAGAGCCATCCTGTCTGAGCTGAATCTTTTTATTTCATGTGCAGGCTCCTTTACAGATCATATGAGCAAGTTGGGGAATCTGGGGGAGGGCAGAAAAAGAAACCATGCACTGTCCTGGACATAGATGCACAGATTGGTCCTGTTATGTACTGGATGGTGTATTATCCAGTATTAATAATTGATCCAATAGGTGATCCATATCAGTGCACCCCGTACAGTGCATGTTTTCCAGATCTAGTTGGTGCACAACAATATTCATTACTGGCTTTTTAACTTTTTCTACTGGCTGACACATTTAAAAGATCAACAGGGACTGTAGTGCTAGTTATTTCATTTGTGACACTGAGGGGATCCTAAAAAACATGCAACTTTAGTATTATATGCTATTTCTATTGTAGTCATCATGGTGTGGGCTGAGGGGGGGTTCAGGCAAGGCACTCATAAACCCCTCCTGCATTTGCCTATGGTGCTGGCCACTGCAGCCACAAAGATGATATTGACCAGGGGCATTAAGGACTGAAGGGAAGCACCCCTCCCCCGCACTGGCACACCTTCCACAAAGCTGCTGCAGCAGCCTGAGGGGGGATAGAACTATCAATAGGGGAACCACACCTGCAGCTCCTAATAACATGGGGGCACTGTGGAGCCAGGGACCAGGGTCTGGGGAGGCTCATTACTAGGCAGGACATAGCTACACCCCCAGCAGAACAAGAAATCAGAAAAGACAGTGATTGAGGACAGAAAGGAAAAGTAAAAGCAATGATATGAAGTAAATGAAAAGAATGACTAAATACAATAAGGAAAAGGAGGAGAGAAGAAGAGAAGAAGGAGAAGCACTAAGAGAGTTTTATTAAGGAAAATGACAACTGACAAAATGCACTTCCCTGTCCTGGAGGAATCTGGAACAAAGAGGCTTTGGCCCACACTTTTATCCCACTATATAATGTTCCTGTTACAAACCCGCCCCTGCTTGCCATAGGCTAACACCCACAAGTAATTTGCATACATGCCTGCCCCCATCCTAGAGGTTTAAAACACCTCTTTTCTTATGCAATCTTTCGGTTTCTCATCTGCCTATACTGCAGATTCCAAGCTGTAAACAGACTTATCCATTTGCTGTTGTTAACTGCATTCTATCTGCCAATACTGCAGCTTCCACGCTGCATACAGACTTATCCATTTGCTGTTGTTACCTGCTTTCTATCTGCCTATACTGCAGCTTCCACGCTGCATACAGACTTATCCATTTGCTGTTGTTGCCTGCATTCTATCTGCCTATACTGCAGCTTCAACGCTGCATACAGACTTATCCATTTGCTGTTGTTACCTGCATTCTATCTGCCTATACTGCAGCTTCCACGCTGCATACAGACTTATCCATTTGCTGTTACCTGTATTCTATCTGCCAATACTGCAGCTTCCACACTGCATACAGACTTATCCATTTGCTGTTGTTACCTGCATTCTATCTGCCAATACTGCAGCTTCCACGCTGCATACAGACTTATCCATTTGCTGTCACCTATATTCTATCTGCCAATACTGCAGCTTCCACACTGCATACAGACTGATACATTTGCTGTTGTTACCTGCATTATATCTGCCAATACTGCACCTTCCACGCTGCATACAGACTGAGCCGTTTGCTGTTACCTGTATTCTATCTGCCAATTCTGCAGCTTCCACACTGCATACAGACTGATACATTTGCTGTTGTTACCTGCATTCTATCTGCCAATACTGCAGCTTCCACGCTGCATACAGACTTATCCATTTGCTGTTGTTACCTGCATTCTATCTGCCAATACTGCAGCATCCACGCTGCATACAGACTTATCCATTTGCTGTTACCTGTATTCTATCTGCCAATACTGCAGCTTCCACCCTGCATACAGACAGCCTTTTGTGTTGTTACCTGCATTCTATCTGCCTATACTGCATCTTCCACGCTGCACACAGACTTGTCCATTTGCTGTTGTTACCTGCATTCTATATGCCAATACTGCAGCTTCGACGCTGCATACAGACTTATCCATTTGCTGTTGTTACCTGCATTATACCTGCCAATACTGCACCTTCCATGCTGCATACAGACTTATCCATTTGCTGTTGTTACCTGCATTCTATCTGCCAATACTGCAGCTTCCACGGTGCATACAGACTTATCCATTTGCTGTTGTTACCTGCATTCTATCTGCCTATACTGCAGCTTCCACGCTGCATACAGACTTATCCATTTGCTGTTACCTGTATTCTATCTGCCAATACTGCAGCTTCCACACTGCATACAGACTTATCCATTTGCTGTTGTTACCTGCATTCTATCTGCCAATACTGCAGCTTCCACGCTGCATACAGACTTATCCATTTGCTGTTACCTGTATTCTAACTGCCAATACTGGAGCTTCCACACTGCATACAGACTGATCCATTTGCTGTTGTTACCTGCATTATATCTGCCAATATACTGCAGCTTCCACGCTGCATACAGACTGAGCCGTTTGCTATTGTTACCTGCATTCTATCTGCCAATACTGCAGCTTCCACGCTGCATACAGACTTATCCATTTGCTGTTGTTACCTGCTTTCTATCTGCCAATACTGCAGCTTCCACACTGCATACAGACTTATCCATTTGCTGTTGTTACCTGCATTATATCTGCCAATACTGCACCTTCCACGCTGCATACAGACTTATCCATTTGCTGTTGTTACCTGCATTCTATCTACCTATACTGCAGCATCCACGCTGCATACAGACTTATCCATTTGCTGTTACCTGTATTCTATCTGCCAATACTGCAGCTTCCACCCTGCATACAGACAGCCTTTTGTGTTGTTACCTGCATTCTATCTGCCTATACTGCATCTTCCACGCTGCACACAGACTTGTCCATTTGCTGTTGTTACCTGCATTCTATCTGCCAATACTGCAGCTTCCACACTGCATACAGACTTATCCATTTGCTGTTGTTACCTGCATTCTATCTGCCAATACTGCAGCTTCCGCGCTGCATACAGACTTATCCATTTGCTGTTACCTGTATTCTAACTGCCAATACTGGAGCTTCCACACTGCATACAGACTGATCCATTTGCTGTTGTTACCTGCATTATATCTGCCAATACTGCAGCTTCCACGCTGCATACAGACTGAGCCGTTTGCTATTGTTACCTGCATTCTATCTGCCAATACTGCAGCTTCCACGCTGCATACAGAATTATCCATTTGCGGTTACCTGTATTCTATCTGCCAATACTGCAGCTTCCACACTGCATACAGACTGATCCATTTGCTGTTGTTACCTGCATTATATCTGCCAATACTGCACCTTCCACGCTGCATACAGACTTATCCATTTGCTGTTGTTACCTGCATTCTATCTGCCAATACTGCAGCATCCACGCTGCATACAGACTTATCCATTTGCTGTTACCTGTATTCTATCTGCCAATACTGCAGCTTCCACCCTGCATACAGACAGCCTTTTGTGTTGTTACCTGCATTCTATCTGCCTATACTGCATCTTCCACGCTGCACACAGACTTGTCCATTTGCTGTTGTTACCTGCATTCTATATGCCAATACTGCAGCTTCGACGCTGCATACAGACTTGTCCATTTGCTGTTGTTACCTGTATTATACCTGCCAATACTGCAGCTTCCACGCTGCATACAGACTGATCCATTTGCTGTTGTTACCTGCAGTCTATCAGCCAATACTGCACCTTCCACGCTGCATACAGACTTATCCATTTGCTGTTGTTACCTGCATTCTATCTGCCAATACTGCAGCTTCCACGGTGCATACAGACTTATCCATTTGCTGTTGTTACCTGCATTCTATCTGCCTATACTGCAGCTTCCACGCTGCATACAGACTTATCCATTTGCTGTTACCTGTATTCTATCTGCCAATACTGCAGCTTCCACACTGCATACAGACTTATCCATTTGCTGTTGTTACCTGCATTCTATCTGCCAATACTGCAGCTTCCACGCTGCATACAGACTTATCCATTTGCTGTTACCTGTATTCTATCTGCCAATACTGCAGCTTCCACACTGCATACGGACTGATCCATTTGCTGTTGTTACCTGCATTCTATCTGCCAATACTGCAGCTTCCACGCTGCATACAGACTTATCCATTTGCTGTTACCTGTATTCTAACTGCCAATACTGGAGCTTCCACACTGCATACAGACTGATCCATTTGCTGTTGTTACCTGCATTATATCTGCCAATACTGCAGCTTCCACGCTGCATACAGACTGAGCCGTTTGCTATTGTTACCTGCATTCTATCTGCCAATACTGCAGCTTCCACGCTGCATACAGACTTATCCATTTGCTGTTACCTGTATTCTATCTGCCAATACTGCAGCTTCCACACTGCATACAGACTTATCCATTTGCTGTTGTTACCTGCATTATATCTGCCAATACTGCACCTTCCACGCTGCATACAGACTTATCCATTTGCTGTTGTTACCTGCATTATATCTGCCAATACTGCACCTTCCACGCTGCATACAGACTTATCCATTTGCTGTTGTTACCTGCATTCTATCTGCCTATACTGCAGCATCCATGCTGCATACAGACTTATCCATTTGCTGTTACCTGTATTCTATCTGCCAATACTGCAGCTTCCACCCTGCATACAGACAGCCTTTTGTGTTGTTACCTGCATTCTATCTGCCTATACTGCATCTTCCACGCTGCACACAGACTTGTCCATTTGCTGTTGTTACCTGCTTTCTATTTGCCAATACTGCAGCTTCGACGCTGCATACAGACTTATCCATTTGCTGTTGTTACCTGCATTATACCTGCCAATACTGCAGCTTCCACGCTAGATACAGACAGATCCATTTGCTGTTGTTACTTGCATTCTATCTGCCTATACTATAGCTTCCACGCTGCACACAGACTTATCCATTAGCTATTGTTACCTGCATTCTATCTGCCAATACTGCAGCTTCCACACTGCATACAGACTTATCCAATTTCTGTTGTTACTTGCATTATATCTGCCAATACTGCAGCTTCCACGCTACATACAGACTGATCCATTTGCTGTTGTTACCTGCAGTCTATCTGCCAATACTGCACCTTCCACGCTGCATACAGACTTATCCATTTGCTGTTGTTACCTGCATTCTATCTGCCAATACTGCAGCTTCCACGCTGCATACAGACTTATCCATTTGGGTTGTTACCTGCATTCTATCTGCCAATACTGCAGCTTCCACGCTGCATACAGACTGATCCATTTGCTATTATTACCTGCTTTCTATCTGCCAATACTGCAGCTTCCACGCTGCATACAGACTGATCCATTTGCTGTTGTTACTTGCATTATATCTGCCTATACTGCAGCTTCCACACTGCATACAGACTTATCCATTTGCTGTTGTTACCTGAAATTTATCTGCCAATACTGCAGCTTCCATGCTGCATACAGGCTTATCCATTTGCCGTTGTTACCTGCATTCTATCTGCCAAAACTGCAGCTTCCACGCTGTACACAGACTTATCCATTTGCTGTTGTTACCTGCATTCTATCTGCCAATACTGCAGCTTCCACACTGCTTATAGACTTTTCCATTTGCTGTTGTTACTTGCATTATATCTGCCAATACTGCAGCTTCCACGCTGCATACAGACTGATCCATTTGCTGTTGTTACCTGCATTCTATCTGCCAATACTGCAGCTTCCACGCTGCATACAGACTTATCCATTTGCTGTTACCTGTATTCTAACTGCCAATACTGGAGCTTCCACACTGCATACAGACTGATCCATTTGCTGTTGTTACCTGCATTATATCTGCCAATACTGCAGCTTCCACGCTGCATACAGACTGAGCCGTTTGCTATTGTTACCTGCATTCTATCTGCCAATACTGCAGCTTCCACGCTGCATACAGACTTATCCATTTGCTGTTGTTACCTGCTTTCTATCTGCCAATACTGCAGCTTCCACACTGCATACAGACTTATCCATTTGCTGTTGTTACCTGCATTATATCTGCCAATACTGCACCTTCCACGCTGCATACAGACTTATCCATTTGCTGTTGTTACCTGCATTCTATCTACCTATACTGCAGCATCCACGCTGCATACAGACTTATCCATTTGCTGTTACCTGTATTCTATCTGCCAATACTGCAGCTTCCACCCTGCATACAGACAGCCTTTTGTGTTGTTACCTGCATTCTATCTGCCTATACTGCATCTTCCACGCTGCACACAGACTTGTCCATTTGCTGTTGTTACCTGCATTCTATCTGCCAATACTGCAGCTTCCACACTGCATACAGACTTATCCATTTGCTGTTGTTACCTGCATTCTATTTGCCAATACTGCAGCTTCCGCGCTGCATACAGACTTATCCATTTGCTGTTACCTGTATTCTAACTGCCAATACTGGAGCTTCCACACTGCATACAGACTGATCCATTTGCTGTTGTTACCTGCATTATATCTGCCAATACTGCAGCTTCCACGCTGCATACAGACTGAGCCGTTTGCTATTGTTACCTGCATTCTATCTGCCAATACTGCAGCTTCCACGCTGCATACAGAATTATCCATTTGCGGTTACCTGTATTCTATCTGCCAATACTGCAGCTTCCACACTGCATACAGACTGATCCATTTGCTGTTGTTACCTGCATTATATCTGCCAATACTGCACCTTCCACGCTGCATACAGACTTATCCATTTGCTGTTGTTACCTGCATTCTATCTGCCAATACTGCAGCTTCCACGCTGCATACAGACTTATCCATTTGCTGTTACCTGTATTCTATCTGCCAATACTGCAGCTTCCACCCTGCATACAGACAGCCTTTTGTGTTGTTACCTGCTTTCTATCTGCCTATACTGCATCTTCCACGCTGCACACAGACTTGTCCATTTGCTGTTGTTACCTGCATTATACCTGCCAATACTGCAGCTTCCACGCTGCATACAGACTGATCCATTTGCTGTTGTTACCTGCAGTCTATCAGCCAATACTGCACCTTCCACGCTGCATACAGACTTATCCATTTGCTGTTGTTACCTGCATTCTATCTGCCAATACTGCAGCTTCCACGGTGCATACAGACTTATCCATTTGCTGTTGTTACCTGCATTCTATCTGCCTATACTGCAGCTTCCACGCTGCATACAGACTTATCCATTTGCTGTTACCTGTATTCTATCTGCCAATACTGCAGCTTCCACACTGCATACAGACTTATCCATTTGCTGTTGTTACCTGCATTCTATCTGCCAATACTGCAGCTTCCACGCTGCATACAGACTTATCCATTTGCTGTTACCTGTATTCTATCTGCCAATACTGCAGCTTCCACACTGCATACGGACTGATCCATTTGCTGTTGTTACCTGCATTCTATCTGCCAATACTGCAGCTTCCACGCTACATACAGACTTATCCATTTGCTGTTACCTGTATTCTAACTGCCAATACTGGAGCTTCCACACTGCATACAGACTGATCCATTTGCTGTTGTTACCTGCATTATATCTGCCAATACTGCAGCTTCCACGCTGCATACAGACTGAGCCGTTTGCTATTGTTACCTGCATTCTATCTGCCAATACTGCAGCTTCCATGCTGCATACAGACTTATCCATTTGCTGTTACCTGTATTCTATCTGCCAATACTGCAGCTTCCACACTGCATACAGACTTATCCATTTGCTGTTGTTACCTGCATTATATCTGCCAATACTGCACCTTCCACGCTGCATACAGACTTATCCATTTGCTGTTGTTACCTGCATTCTATCTGCCTATACTGCAGCATCCACGCTGCATACAGACTTATCCATTTGCTGTTACCTGTATTCTATCTGCCAATACTGCAGCTTCCACCCTGCATACAGACAGCCTTTTATGTTGTTACCTGCATTCTATCTGCCTATACTGCATCTTCCACGCTGCACACAGACTTGTCCATTTGCTGTTGTTACCTGCATTCTATTTGCCAATACTGCAGCTTCGACGCTGCATACAGACTTATCCATTTGCTGTTGTTACCTGCATTATACCTGCCAATACTGCAGCTTCCACGCTAGATACAGACAGATCCATTTGCTGTTGTTACTTGCATTCTATCTGCCTATACTATAGCTTCCACGCTGCACACAGACTTATCCATTAGCTATTGTTACCTGCATTCTATCTGCCAATACTGCAGCTTCCACACTGCATACAGACTTATCCAATTTCTGTTGTTACTTGCATTATATCTGCCAATACTGCAGCTTCCACGCTACATACAGACTGATCCATTTGCTGTTGTTACCTGCAGTCTATCTGCCAATACTGCACCTTCCACGCTGCATACAGACTTATCCATTTGCTGTTGTTACCTGCATTCTATCTGCCAATACTGCAGCTTCTACGCTGCATACAGACTTATCCATTTGGGTTGTTACCTGCATTCTATCTGCCAATACTGCAGCTTCCACGCTGCATACAGACTGATCCATTTGCTATTATTACCTGCTTTCTATCTGCCAATACTGCAGCTTCCACGCTGCATACAGACTGATCCATTTGCTGTTGTTACTTGCATTATATCTGCCTATACTGCAGCTTCCACACTGCATACAGACTTATCCATTTGCTGTTGTTACCTGAATTTTATCTGCCAATACTGCAGCTTCCATGCTGCATACAGGCTTATCCATTTGCCGTTGTTACCTGCATTCTATCTGCCAATACTGCAGCTTCCACGCTGTACACAGACTTATCCATTTGCTGTTGTTACCTGCATTCTATCTGCCAATACTGCAGCTTCCACACTGCTTATAGACTTATCCATTTGCTGTTGTTACTTGCATTATATCTGCCAATACTGCAGCTTCCACGCTGCATACAGACTGATCCATTTGCTGTTGTTACCTGCATTATATCTGCCAATACTGCAGCTTCCACGCTGCATACAGACTTATCCATTTGCTGTTGTTACCTGCATTCTATCTGCCTATACTGCAGCTTCCACGCTGCATACAGACTTATCCATTTGCTGTAGTTACCTGCATTCTATCTGCCATTACTGCACTTTCCACGCTCCATAAAGACTTATCCATTTGCTGTTGTTACCTGCATTCTATCTGCCTATACTTCAGCTTCCACGCTGCATACAGACTTACCCATTTGCTGTTGTTACCTGCATTCTTTTTGCCAATACTGCAGCTTCCACGCTGCATACAGACTTATCCATTTGCTGTTGTTACCTGCATTCTATCTGCCTATTCTGCAGCTTCCACACTGCATACAGACTTATCCATTTGCTGTTGTTACCTGCTTTCTATCTGCCTATACTGCAGCTTCCTTGCTGCAAACAGACTTATCCATTTGCTGTTGTTACCTGCATTCTATCTGCCTATACTGCAGCTTCCACGCTGCATACAGACTTATCCATTTGCTGTTTAACCTGCATTCTATCTGCCTATACTGCAGCTTCCATGCTGCATACAGACTGATCCATTTGCTGTTCTTACCTGCATTATAGCTGCCAATACTGCAGCTTCCATGCTGCATACAGATTGTTCCATTTGCTGTTGTTACCTTCATTATACCTGCCAATACTGCATCTTCCACGCTGCATACAGACTGATCCATTTGCTGTTGTTACCTACATTCTATCTGCCTATACTGTAGCTTTCACGCTGCACACAGACTTATCCATTTGCTGTTGTTACCTGATTTCTATCTGCCTATACTGCAGATTCCAAGCTGTATACAGACTTATCCATTTGCTGTTGTTAACTGCATTCTATCTGCCAATACTGCAGCTTCCACGCTGCATACAGACTTATCCTTTTGCTGTTGTTACCTGCTTTCTATCTGCCTATACTGCAGCTTCCACGCTGCATACAGACTTATCCATTTGCTGTTGTTGCCTGCATTCTATCTGCCTATACTGCAGCTTCAACGCTGCATAAAGACTTATCCATTTGCTGTTGTTACCTGCATTCTATCTGCCTATACTGCAGCTTCCACGCTGCATACAGACTTATCCATTTGCTGTTACCTGTATTCTATCTGCCAATACTGCAGATTCCACACTGCATACAGACTTATCCATTTGCTGTTGTTACCTGCATTCTATCTGCCAATACTGCAGCTTCCACGCTGCATAAAGACTCATCCATTTGCTGTTACCTGTATTCTATCTGCCAATACTGCAGCTTCCACACTGCATACAGACTGATCCATTTGCTGTTGTTACCTGCATTATATCTGCCAATACTGCAGCTGCCATGCTGCATACAGACTGAGCCGTTTGCTGCTGTTACCTGCATTCTATCTGCCTATACTACAGCTTCCACGCTGCATACAGACTTGTCCATTTGCTGTTGTTACCTGCATTCTATCTGCCTATACTGCATCTTCCACGCTGCATACAGACTTGTCCATTTGATGTTGTTACCTGCATTCGATCTGCCAATACTGCAGCTTCCACGCTACATACAGACTTATCCATTTGCTGTTACCTGTATTCTATCTGCCAATACTGCAGCTTCCACACTGCATACTGACTGATCCATTTGCTGTTGTTACCTGCATTATATCTGCCAATACTGCAGCTTCCACGCTGCATACAGACTGATCCATTAGCTGTTGTTACCTGCATTATAACTGCCAATACTGTAGCTTCCATGCTGCATACAGACTGATCCATTTGCTGTTGTTACCTCCATTCTATCTGCCTAAACTGTAGCTTCCACACTGCACACAGACTTATCCATTTGCTGTTGTTACTTGCATTATATCTGCCAATACTGCAGCTTCCACGCTGCATACAGACTGATCCATTTGCTGTTGTTACCTGCATTCTATCTGCCAATATTGGAGCTTCCACGCTGCATACAGACTTATCCATTTGCTGTTGTTACTCGCATTTTATCTGCCAATACTGCAGCTTCCACGCTGCATACAGACTGATCCATTTGCTGTTGTTACCTGCATTCTATCTGCCTAAACTGCAGCTTCCACGCTGCATACAGACTTATCCATTTGCTGTTGTTACCTGCATTCTATCTGCCAATACTGCACCTTCCACGCTGCATACAGACTTATCCATTTGCTGTTACCTGTATTCTATCTGCCAATTCTGCAGCTTCCACACTGCATACAGACTGATCCATTTGCTGTTGTTACCTGCATTCTATCTGCCAATACTGCAGCTTCCACGCTGCATACAGACTTATCCATTTGCTGTTACCTGTATTCTAACTGCCAATACTGGAGCTTCCACACTGCATACAGACTGATCCATTTGCTGTTGTTACCTGCATTATATCTGCCAATACTGCAGCTTCCACGCTGCATACAGACTGAGCCGTTTGCTATTGTTACCTGCATTCTATCTGCCAATACTGCACCTTCCACGCTCCATACAGACTTATCCATTTGCTGTTACCTGTATTCTATCTGCCAATACTGCAGCTTCCACCCTGCATACAGACCGCCTTTTGTGTTGTTACCTGCATTCTATCTGCCTATACTGCATCTTCCACGCTGCACACAGACTTGTCCATTTGCTGTTGTTACCTGCATTCTATAAGCCAATACTGCAGCTTCGACGCTGCATACAGACTTATCCATTTCCTGTTGTTACCTGCATTATAACTGCCAATACTGCAGCTTCCACGCTGCATACAGACTGATCCATTTGCTGTTGTTAACTGCATTCTATCTGCCTATACTGTAGCTTCCACGCTGCACACAGACTTATCCATTAGCTGTTGTTACCTGCATTCTATCTGCCAATACTGCAGCTTCCACACTGCATACAGACTTATCCAATTTCTGTTGTTACTTGCATTATATCTGCCAATACTGCAGCTTCCACGTTGCATACAGACTGATCCATTTGCTGTTGTTACCTGCAGTCTATCTGCCAATACTGCACCTTCCACGCTGCATACAGACTTATCCATTTGCTGTTGTTACCTGCATTCTATCTGCCAATACAGCAGCTTCCACGCTGCATACAGACTTATCCATTTGCTGTTGTTACCTGCATTCTATCTGCCTATACTGCAGCTTCCACGCTGCATACAGACTTATCCATTTGCTGTTACCTGTATTCTATCTGCCAATACTGCAGCTTCCACACTGCATACAGACTTATCCATTTGCTGTTGTTACCTGCATTCTATCTGCCAATACTGCAGCTTCCACGCTGCATGCAGACTTATCCATTTGCTGTTACCTGTATTCTATCTGCCAATACTGCAGCTTCCACACTGCATACAGACTGATCCATTTGCTGTTGTTACCTGCATTCTATCTGCCAATACTGCAGCTTCCACGCTGCACACAGACTTATCCATTTGCTGTTACCTGTATTCTAACTGCCAATACTGGAGCTTCCACACTGCATACAGACTGATCCATTTGCTGTTGTTACCTGCATTATATCTGCCAATACTGCAGTTTCCACGCTGCATACAGACTGAGCCGTTTGCTATTGTTACCTGCATTCTAACTGCCAATACTGCAGCTTCCACGCTGCATACAGACTTATCCATTTGCTGTTACCTGTATTCTATCTGCCAATACTGCAGCTTCCACACTGCATACAGACTGATCCATTAGCTGTTGTTACCTGCATTATATCTGCCAATACTGCACCTTCCACGCTGCATACAGACTTATCCATTTGCTGTTGTTACCTGCATTCTATCTGCCTATACTGCAGCATCCACGCTGCATACAGACTTATCCATTTGCTGTTACCTGTATTCTATCTGCCAATACTGCAGCTTCCACCCTGCATACAGACAGCCTTTTGTGTTGTTACCTGCATTCTATCTGCCTATACTGCATCTTCCACGCTGCACACAGACTTGTCCATTTGCTGTTGTTACCTGCATTCTTTATGCCAATACTGCAGCTTCGACGCTGCATACAGACTTATCCATTTGCTGTTGTTACCTGCATTATACCTGCCAATACTGCAGCTTCCACGCTGCATACAGACTGATCCATTTGCTGTTGTTACTTGCGTTCTATCTGCCTATACTATAGCTTCCACGCTGCACACAGACTTATCCATTAGCTGTTGTTACCTGCATTCTATCTGCCAATACTGCAGCTTCCACACTGCATACAGACTTATCCAATTTCTGATGTTACTTGCATTATATCTGCCAAAACTGCAGCTTCCACGCTACATACAGACTGATCCATTTGCTGTTGTTACCTGCAGTCTATCTGCCAATACTGCACCTTCCACGCTGCATACAGACTTATCCATTTGCTGTTGTTACCTGCATTCTACCTGCCAATACTGCAGCTTCTACGCTGCATACAGACATATCCATTTGGGTTGTTACCTGCATTCTATCTGCCAATACTGCAGCTTCCACGCTGCATACAGACTGATCCATTTGCTATTATTACCTGCTTTCTAACTGCCAATACTGCAGCTTCCACGCTGCATACAGACTGATCCATTTGCTGTTGTTACTTGCATTATATCTACCTATACTGCAGCTTCCACACTGCATACAGACTTATCCATTTGCTGTTGTTACCTGAATTCTATCTGCCAATACTGCAGCTTCCACGCTGCATACAGACTTATCCATTTGCCGTTGTTACCTGCATTCTATCTGCCAAAACTGCAGCTTCCACGCTGTACACAGACTTATCCATTTGCTGTTGTTACCTGCATTCTATCTGCCAATACTGCAGCTTCCACACTGCTTATAGACTTATCCATTTGCTGTTGTTACTTGCATTATATCTGCCAATACTGCAGCTTCCACGCTGCATACAGACTTATCCATTTGCTGTTGTTACCTGCATTATATCTGCCAATACTGCAGCTTCCACGCTGCATACAGACTTATCCATTTGCTGTTGTTACCTGCATTCTATCTGCCTATACTGCAGCTTCCACGCTGCATACAGACTTATCCATTTGCTGTAGTTACCTGCATTATATCTGCCAATACTGCAGCTTCCACGCTGCATACAGACTTATCCATTTGCTGTTGTTACCTGCATTCTATCTGCCTATACTACAGCTTCCACGCTGCATACAGACTTACCCATTTGCTGTTGTTACCTGCATTCTTTTTGCCAATACTGCAGCTTCCACGCTGCATACAGACTTATCCATTTGCTGTTGTTACCTGCATTCTATCTGCCTATTCTGCAGCTTCCACACTGCATACAGACTTATCCATTTGCTGTTGTTTCCTGATTTCTATCTGCCTATACTGCAGATTCCAAGCTGTATACAGACTTATCTATTTGCTGTTGTTAACTGCATTCTATCTGCCAATACTGCAGCTTCCACGCTGCATACAGACTTATCCATTTGCTGTTGTTACCTGCTTTCTATCTGCCTATACTGCAGCTTCCATGCTGCATACAGACTTATCCATTTGCTGTTGTTACCTGCATTCTATCTGCCTATACTGCAGCTTCCACGCTGCATACCGACTTATCCATTTGCTGTTTAACCTGCATTCTATCTGCCTATACTGCAGCTTCCACGCTGCATACAGACTTATCCATTTGCTGTTACCTGTATTCTATCTGCCAATACTGCAGCTTCCACGCTGCATACAGACTTATCCATTTGCAGTTGTTACCTGCATTCTATCTGCCTATATTGCAGCTTCCACGCGGCATACAGACTTATCCATTTGCTGTTGTTACCTGTATTCTATCTGCCTATACTGCAGCTTCCACGCTGCATACAGACTTATCCATTTGCTGTTACCTGCATTCTATCTGCCAATACTGCAGCTTCCACGCTGCATACAGTGTTATCCATTTGCTGTTACCTGTATTCTATCTGCCAACACTGCAGCTTCCACGCTGCATACAGACATATCCATTTGCTGTTGTTACCTGCATTATACCTGCCAATACTGCAGCTTCCATGCTGCATACAGACTGATCCATTTGCTGTTGTTACCTGCATTATACCTGCCAATACTGCAGCTTCCACGCTGCATACAGACATATCCATTTGCTGTTGTTACCTGCATTCTATCTGCCTATACTGTAGCTTCCACGCTGCACACAGACTTATCCATTAGCTGTTGTTACCTGCATTCTATCTGCCAATACTGCAGATTCCACACTGCATACAGACTTATCCAATTTCTGTTGTTACTTGCATTATATCTGCCAATACTGCAGCTTCCACGCTGCATACAGACTGATCCATTTGCTGTTGTTACCTGCATTCTATCTGCCAATACTGCAGCTTCTACGCTGCATACAGACTTACCCATTTGGGTTGTTACCTGTATTCTATCTGCCAATACTGCAGCTTCCACGCTGCATACAGACTGATCCATTTGCTATTATTACCAGCTTTCTATCTGCCAATACTGCAGCTTCCACGCTGCATACAGACTGATCCATTTGCTGTTGTTACCTGCATTCTATCTGCCAATACTGCAGCTTCCACGCTGCACACAGACTTATCCATTTGCTGTTACCTGTATTCTAACTGCCAATACTGGAGCTTCCACACTGCATACAGACTGATCCATTTGCTGTTGTTACCTGCATTATATCTGTCAAAACTGCAGTTTCCACGCTGCATACAGACTGAGCCGTTTGCTATTGTTACCTGCATTCTATCTGCCAATACTGCAGCTTCCACGCTACATACAGACTTATCCATTTGCTGTTACCTGTATTCTATCTGCCAATACTGCAGCTTCCACACTGCATACAGACTGATCCATTAGCTGTTGTTACCTGCATTATATCTGCCAATACTGCACCTTCCACGCTGCATACAGACTTATCCATTTGCTGTTGTTACCTGCATTCTATCTGCCTATACTGCAGCATCCACGCTGCATACAGACTTATCCATTTGCTGTTACCTGTATTCTATCTGCCAATACTGCAGCTTCCACCCTGCATACAGACAGCCTTTTGTGTTGTTACCTGCATTCTATCTGCCTATACTGCATCTTCCACGCTGCACACAGACTTGTCCATTTGCTGTTGTTACCTGCATTCTATAAACTTTCTATCGTCAGATGATAGATGTGACCCATAAACTTAAACTAAACTTAACTAAAATAAACACAGGAGACCAAGTTATGCCGTTTAAATTAATTGGTCAGCTTTATTTGGTTACAAAGGTAGACATGGTGGCAGGAGAAAGAACGGCAACTAACCCGCGTCCGCTTGTCTTAGGCCGGAAGTAAATCACAACTTGTGAGGGCCAACTATCCCAGACAAGGGTAGGGTGATCTTAAAAACTTGCAAAGGGCCAACTATCCCTTTCAGAGCAAGTGATGCGGCCCCAACACCCATGCCAATGCACCATTCATCCTGCTCGGTCGAGAGGTGCCGCTGACCCCAATAGGGTGAAATCAGCCTATCAGTGCATTGAAGGGGTGCGCACCGCTATTACTGCTGCAAGATGGACACTTCAATATTGCCGGTCTTTCCCGCCACAGCGGCTCTCAGGAGAGAAGCAGCCCGCCACCATGCTAACCAACCAAACCCTTAAAAACTGCAAAAATATCTTCTAGAAACAAAAAATTACCCTCCTCAGTAAGATGAACTCCATCCCTGCGGAAAAGGTGGGCATCCTGAATCCGAATTAAAGGATGGTGCACCACTAGCCCTCCCATTTCCAGCACGTACCTAGCCACCCATTTGTTAACCTTCCTCCTGGACCTGTCCAAAGCCACACTATTATAGCAATAGCGCCAGGAAAGCCTGGCGATGATAGGGGACCACACCAAAAGGCAGTTAGGCAATAACCGAACCACCTCTCTTAAGTCACGAACAATCGCATGGCGCAACTCTAAGGACGTTTGCTGACCCAAATCGTTGCCCCCGAGATGGATAATTAACACTAAAGGGGGACCAAATTCAGCTACTGCCCTGTGCAAGTTGCGCAACAAAGCTTCCCACAGCATGCCCCTCTGCCCCAACCACCTAACACTCTCCCAACGTGGGAACACAGAGGCATCTTCAGCAAAGCGCGACTGCCCGGCCCAAAAAATAAAAGAGTGACCAATCAACCAAATGGGCCTAGCGTCCTGGAAACCTGCAAATATACAGAAATATAATAGATAAGTATATATGCAACATGTAAATCACGAAGGAGGAGTGGGAGGGTGGGAGGGGGGGAGGAAGACTTGACCCGAGGTGAAAACCTACAAAAAACCTGCTGGATCTTTTCTATATTTCATTCGTTCACATTAATATTATATTAAGCTAAACGATCAATGTCCAAAGCAGGGCAAAAAACAGGGCAAAATCTCTCGGGACCCCCACTGGAAAGGCAGCGAGTTGGCCAAGGCACTCAAGTCCAAACGAATAAAGTATAACAATTTATGGTTCCAGACGAACATAACTTCTGTAAGCATTGGACTTCCATCTTCCGAGAGCCTGGATCTCCTGTGAAGAAAGACCAGAGGAGGCCGCAAAAGTGGCGGCACCTATTCTAAAAGAATGGGTGCCGTAATCCGAAGGGGAAAGCCCGAGGTGCCGTATGCAGCGATGGAAGACCGATCTAAATTGGAATTTAGTCAAAGGACTTCCGTCCTCGTGCATAAGCCAAGCCCCCGGCCGCATTGGCCTGCAAAGAGTATATTGGGAGGCTAAGTGAACCGGACAAATCCCGTCATCAGGACAGGACTTCAGGGACACCCAGCGACCTCTACCCATCTGATCGGTCTTGGAACGCCGAATACGGCACAGCAGCGTATCACGCAGCAAAATGTGACAACGAAGCAGAGGGGGCTGAGCGCGGCGCGAAGACGCTACCAGCTCGCTGATGCAAAACGCCCCATGAAAGGCCATCGCAAAAGCGAGTCGGAATAACAGAACCTCGAATTGCGAAGAACAAATGCCCGTCAAACTTTCACTTAGACATGCTAACAAATCAGGACCAATAGGACGACGTCGGTCATCCGCGGCAGGCCTGACGCGAGACCAACCCCTAAGGGCCCTTTGTATTAAAAAACCCTTAGTTATGTCCCTCCGCCCCGCTAGGCGCAAAAAGAACGAAATCCCAGCAAGCCTCTGGGCAACATAAGCCCGCGACCTGCCGGAATCGAACAAGAAACAAACAAAAGCAACCATATTAGTATCACGAGATTTACCTGACGAACTCCGCCCTTGCAAAAACTTCTCCCACTGTTGCCAAGATGTCTGGTAGGCCGTCAACGTCCGTGGGGCCACGGACCGACGTGCGAGATCTTCCATTCTGGTTTGATGATCTGCCAGCAATGAAATGGACAAAGCTCACCTTTTAATGCCGCGTACGGGGCCAATTCGCGGAACCGTCGCCAATCCTGTCTGGAGAGCGCATCAGCAATGGAATTATCAGTACCCGGCACATGACGAGCTGTGAACAATATGTTAAACTGCAAAGCGCGCAGAACCAGCCAAGCAAGAAGCCGCAACACTGGCAGCGATGACGATCTTTGGTTATTGATCGCCTGTACTACCCCCAGGTTATCGCACCAAAAAACTATGGAACGGTCGCGCAACCGCTGACACCATAGCTCTAATGCCACCACTATGGGAAACAGCTCCAGTAGGAGCAAGTTCTTGGTCAATCCTGCCTGCACCCATTCCGCCGGCCAAACTGAAAAACACAAATCTCCTCCCAAAAAAGATCCGAAACCTGATGATCCAGCAGCATCCGTGAAGAGCTGCAGGCAAGCATTAGGCTGAGGATCCGCAGGCCAGACGCGCACTCCATTAAAATCGACCAAAAAAACGTCCCAAACCGCCAGGTCCAGCTTTAGCTCAGACGACAGTCGCAGAAAATGGTGCGGGTGACGCAGCCCTACCAAAGCCCTCTGTAGCTTCCGACAGAAAATCTTCCCCATCGGGATAACTCGACACGCGAAGTTAAACAGCCCGAGCAGGGATTGACCTTGACGAAGAGTTACCTTTCCTCCTGCCAACGCTAGGAGGATAGCATCCTGCAAGCGACGAATCTTGTCCGGCGGCAGCTGGCAAAGACCCTCCAAGGTATCAATTTCAATACCCAAGAAAACCAGCTTAGTGGCTGGGCCCTCAGTTTTATCTTGCGCAATAGGTACTCCAAATTCCGAGAGGAGTGCTTGCAATGAAGAAAGGAGACGATTGCAGCGACGCGAGCCAGCTGGACCTACGCACAAGAAGTCATCCAAGTAATGGGCTATGCTCGTCTCCCCAGACCCCACCGCGACACACCAATGGAGAAAGGAACTGAAACGCTCGAAGAACGCGCAGGAAATAGAACAACCCATCGGAAGACATTTGTCCAGGTAATAGCCATCCGTCAACCGAAACCCCATGAAACGAAATGATTCAGGATGCAGGGGCAACAATCTGAAGGCGGACTCAATGTCCACTTTCGCCATGAAAGAACCCGGACCCGCTGCGCGAACCAAGGCTAACGCAGATTCGAATGACTGGTACTGTACGCGGCAGACCTCAACATCTATGGCGTCGTTAACCGACGTGCCTGACGGATGTGACAGGTGCTGAATTAAACGGTAACTCCCGGGGGCCTTCTTGGGGACAACACCCACAGGGGAAAGGACCAGATCGGGTATCGGAGGCTGCGGGAAAGGTCCAATCATGCGACCCAGCCCTACCTCCTTCATAACCTTATCCTTTAGTACGTGAGGTAAATCGCAGGCCGAGCGTAAATTCCTAGGGGACCCGGAACTGACAGGCCGTATTATTGGAAGCGAAAATCCTTCTGCAAAACCCTTACGCAAAAAGGCGGCGGCGTCCCGCACAGGATACCAGTCTAACCATTTTGCCATGGCATCTAGATGAATGGGGGTCAACGCTTTACTTTGAAGTCCCGGCCCCTGACCGTTTGGCAGAGGGTACTGCAGAGGAGGCCTGAGCTCCTCCTGGACCGCGGGAGCAGTCCTTACTGGGGTGTGCCGCACCGCAGCGGAGGCACTGGTGTCGAAAGCGACACCTGTTACCAAGGGTACAATTCCCATTGTTGTATGCGTAACACTTCCGCTTGTTTTGCCCTCCATTGGCTGTCCTTGGTGCCGAGGGGGACGAGGGTTGAACTGGCCGCCCAGGGGACTGATCAGCAAGGACGCGTGTAGGCTGTGTCACCTCCATCCACACTTCAACATCTTTACAACCCAATTCCATGACCTTAACCCGATCTTGCTTCCGACGAAACTCTTCGTCGTATTGGCGCCACGCCGTACTGCGTGAAGCCTTGAATAGGCCATGTATCAGGTGTAAATATCGTATAACATTCAGGTACTCGGAAGGCCTGGTTTTTAGATAGCAAGTTGAGAACACGCAGAACCCAGATAGCCAATTCGTGTAAGACTTAAAGGCCTCCAGACCAATACCCCCTTTTGTCTTTGCGGTCGCAGCAGCTTTCTTCGCCGTAGCTGTAAGGGTGAACATATCTACGTAGCGCCCTTTTTTGATCCGCTGCTTAACCCTGGTACGCATACCTCGAGTGACAGCTGTATTAGCGCAGTGTACAACATCCTCCGGACCTGCTCCGCGATCTACACTGGTACTACTGCCAGAGGACCGTTCGCTAGAATGCCTATGATGACGTGAGCGACGTCTGCGAGACCTCCTTGCCCTTTTACGCCTAGCCTTCTGCGAACTATCGCTTGAAGAGGAGGAGGAAATGGAAGTAGACCCGCAGTCAGATGTACTGTCACACTCACCAGAAGCACTGGCAAGGGCATTGGTAACTCCAGCGCCTGCGTTAGCTCCGACTTCCGCCGTCGCACTTCTGGTCGGGGCTGCGACCACTGTTAACTCCTCCAGACTGTCGTCTGTAAAAGAAGAGACTGAGGCAGCATCGTGCGCATTGTCTGTGTCCGTAGCCTGAGTGGGCTGAGGAAGGGAGATGGCAGAGGGAGAGAAAGAAACGGAAGGAGCTGCGGGCATGGGAGCGAGGGAAAGACCGCAAATCCTGCCTAATTGCTGCACCAGAGGGCCAAGCTGCGTCTGCACGGCGGACGCCGCCAACGCAGAAGGGCCTCCAGTGTCAGTGTTTCCAGGCTGCTGGGTCAAAAGCGGCGTCAATGCACCCACCAC
This sequence comes from Taudactylus pleione, assembly GCA_031769625.1. Classification (NCBI taxonomy): domain Eukaryota; kingdom Metazoa; phylum Chordata; class Amphibia; order Anura; family Myobatrachidae; genus Taudactylus; species Taudactylus pleione. Next base: position 4,786,828 of record JAUIMM010000016.1, on the reverse strand, counting down.
AGAGACCAGCAGTCCGGCAATGGCACCAGCGTCAAACGAGGGAACACTCCCTGTCGACGCAGACCCTGCAGGTGTTGAGACTGCCTGTGCTGCTGCCACACCTGCAGGCCTGAAAGAACTGGCCACTACAGACATGGGGGAACCCATGTCTGAGTCACCATTATACACAGAGGGGAGCAGAATAGGAGGAGGACCAACCTGCCTGTCACTGTGCAGGCGCTGGCTCCTCCCCCTTCGTCTCCGCCCCCCGCCTGTGCTTATAGTATCGTGCGTGCAATCCAGCGCCATGACAGGCACCCGGCCTGCACGCTTATGCCCTCTTTTTCGCCGCCCCTCCGCCCGCACAGTGGCCGACTCAATCTGAGCGGCCACCGTGGGAGAAGAGACAGGCGGCGTTACAGCCCGCTGCCGCCCGCGGGAAAGGCCAGAGCGCGCGCCCGTGACTCTCGCGGGTGCTGTAGCACGCTCGGCCTCCCCCGATCCCCGCCTGCCCTGGTCCCCGGCCGCGCTAGTACTGGCGACCAGAGGGGAACCAGAGGCAGGCGGAGGCAGAACAGCTGATGTCTCGCGGCACCGCCGCGGCCGCGCGCCCGCCCCGCTTCCCAACTGCAAGGAGGGCACGCCTGACCCTCCCGAATGCCGGGAGGGCAGGCCTTGAGAGAGGGGGGGATAAAGCGCACCGGACCCGACACCGTCTGACAGACGGGCGGGTACCGAGCGCGCACGTTGGGGACGGCTCATGCTGCTCCAACAGTGAGCAAGGGAAAGAAGAAGAAGAAATAAAAATAACAAAAAATTAGAAGATAAGAAAAGAGAGTGTAGATATAGGGAAAGTATGGAGAAGAGAGTAGGGAAAGATATAAAGTAGGGAAAGAGAAAGTAGGGATGAATAAAGAACTATAATTCACAACAGACAGATCTGCTAAGAAGGAACTGTACTTTCCTGGTCGCAGATCAATTCAAAAGAGGCAGATTTTACCACAGTAGATTCTCTACACCCTCTCACTAACTCCGCCCCTAACCCAACGTCCTATCGCATCTGCCTATAACTGTAAACAAACATTTTTTACTTTATTAACCCCTCTATCCCTGACTAGAAGTTTATGTGCCGTCGGCTCTATTCCTAACCTCCGTTATATTATGTCAATACTGCAGCTTCGACGCTGCATACAGACTTATCCATTTGCTGTTGTTACCTGCATTATACCTGCCAATACTGCAGCTTCCACGCTGCATACAGACTGATCCATTTGCTGTTGTTACTTGCGTTCTATCTGCCTATACTATAGCTTCCACGCTGCACACAGACTTATCCATTAGCTGTTGTTACCTGCATTCTATCTGCCAATACTGCAGCTTCCACACTGCATACAGACTTATCCAATTTCTGATGTTACTTGCATTATATCTGCCAAAACTGCAGCTTCCACGCTACATACAGACTGATCCATTTGCTGTTGTTACCTGCAGTCTATCTGCCAATACTCCACCTTCCACGCTGCATACAGACTTATCCATTTGCTGTTGTTACCTGCATTCTACCTGCCAATACTGCAGCTTCTACGCTGCATACAGACTTATCCATTTGGGTTGTTACCTGCATTCTATATGCCAATACTGCAGCTTCCACGCTCCATACAGACTGATCCATTTGCTATTATTACCTGCTTTCTATCTGCCAATACTGCAGCTTCCACGCTGCATACAGACTGATCCATTTGCTGTTGTTACTTGCATTATATCTACCTATACTGCAGCTTCCACACTGCATACAGACTTATCCATTTGCTGTTGTTACCTGAATTCTATCTGCCAATACTGCAGCTTCCACGCTGCATACAGACTTATCCATTTGCCGTTGTTACCTGCATTCTATCTGCCAAAACTGCAGCTTCCACGCTGTACACAGACTTATCCATTTGCTGTTGTTACCTGCATTCTATCTGCCAATACTGCAGCTTCCACACTGCTTATAGACTTATCCATTTGCTGTTGTTACTTGCATTCTATCTGCCAATACTGCAGCTTCCACACTGCATACAGACTTATCCATTTGCTGTTGTTACCTGCATTCTATCTGCCAATACTGCAGCTTCCGCGCTGCATACAGACTTATCCATTTGCTGTTACCTGTATTCTAACTGCCAATACTGGAGCTTCCACACTGCATACAGACTGATCCATTTGCTGTTGTTACCTGCATTATATCTGCCAATACTGCAGCTTCCACGCTGCATACAGACTGAGCCGTTTGCTATTGTTACCTGCATTCTATCTGCCAATACTGCAGCTTCCACGCTGCATACAGAATTATCCATTTGCGGTTACCTGTATTCTATCTGCCAATACTGCAGCTTCCACACTGCATACAGACTGATCCATTTGCTGTTGTTACCTGCATTATATCTGCCAATACTGCACCTTCCACGCTGCATACAGACTTATCCATTTGCTGTTGTTACCTGCATTCTATCTGCCAATACTGCAGCATCCACGCTGCATACAGACTTATCCATTTGCTGTTACCTGTATTCTATCTGCCAATACTGCAGCTTCCACCCTGCATACAGACAGCCTTTTGTGTTGTTACCTGCATTCTATCTGCCTATACTGCATCTTCCACGCTGCACACAGACTTGTCCATTTGCTGTTGTTACCTGCATTCTATATGCCAATACTGCAGCTTCGACGCTGCATACAGACTTGTCCATTTGCTGTTGTTACCTGTATTATACCTGCCAATACTGCAGCTTCCACGCTGCATACAGACTGATCCATTTGCTGTTGTTACCTGCAGTCTATCAGCCAATACTGCACCTTCCACGCTGCATACAGACTTATCCATTTGCTGTTGTTACCTGCATTCTATCTGCCAATACTGCAGCTTCCACGGTGCATACAGACTTATCCATTTGCTGTTGTTACCTGCATTCTATCTGCCTATACTGCAGCTTCCACGCTGCATACAGACTTATCCATTTGCTGTTACCTGTATTCTATCTGCCAATACTGCAGCTTCCACACTGCATACAGACTTATCCATTTGCTGTTGTTACCTGCATTCTATCTGCCAATACTGCAGCTTCCACGCTGCATACAGACTTATCCATTTGCTGTTACCTGTATTCTATCTGCCAATACTGCAGCTTCCACACTGCATACGGACTGATCCATTTGCTGTTGTTACCTGCATTCTATCTGCCAATACTGCAGCTTCCACGCTGCATACAGACTTATCCATTTGCTGTTACCTGTATTCTAACTGCCAATACTGGAGCTTCCACACTGCATACAGACTGATCCATTTGCTGTTGTTACCTGCATTATATCTGCCAATACTGCAGCTTCCACGCTGCATACAGACTGAGCCGTTTGCTATTGTTACCTGCATTCTATCTGCCAATACTGCAGCTTCCACGCTGCATACAGACTTATCCATTTGCTGTTACCTGTATTCTATCTGCCAATACTGCAGCTTCCACACTGCATACAGACTTATCCATTTGCTGTTGTTACCTGCATTATATCTGCCAATACTGCACCTTCCACGCTGCATACAGACTTATCCATTTGCTGTTGTTACCTGCATTATATCTGCCAATACTGCACCTTCCACGCTGCATACAGACTTATCCATTTGCTGTTGTTACCTGCATTCTATCTGCCTATACTGCAGCATCCATGCTGCATACAGACTTATCCATTTGCTGTTACCTGTATTCTATCTGCCAATACTGCAGCTTCCACCCTGCATACAGACAGCCTTTTGTGTTGTTACCTGCATTCTATCTGCCTATACTGCATCTTCCACGCTGCACACAGACTTGTCCATTTGCTGTTGTTACCTGCTTTCTATTTGCCAATACTGCAGCTTCGACGCTGCATACAGACTTATCCATTTGCTGTTGTTACCTGCATTATACCTGCCAATACTGCAGCTTCCACGCTAGATACAGACAGATCCATTTGCTGTTGTTACTTGCATTCTATCTGCCTATACTATAGCTTCCACGCTGCACACAGACTTATCCATTAGCTATTGTTACCTGCATTCTATCTGCCAATACTGCAGCTTCCACACTGCATACAGACTTATCCAATTTCTGTTGTTACTTGCATTATATCTGCCAATACTGCAGCTTCCACGCTACATACAGACTGATCCATTTGCTGTTGTTACCTGCAGTCTATCTGCCAATACTGCACCTTCCACGCTGCATACAAACTTATCCATTTGCTGTTGTTACCTGCATTCTATCTGCCAATACTGCAGCTTCCACGCTGCATACAGACTTATCCATTTGGGTTGTTACCTGCATTCTATCTGCCAATACTGCAGCTTCCACGCTGCATACAGACTGATCCATTTGCTATTATTACCTGCTTTCTATCTGCCAATACTGCAGCTTCCACGCTGCATACAGACTGATCCATTTGCTGTTGTTACTTGCATTATATCTGCCTATACTGCAGCTTCCACACTGCATACAGACTTATCCATTTGCTGTTGTTACCTGAAATTTATCTGCCAATACTGCAGCTTCCATGCTGCATACAGGCTTATCCATTTGCCGTTGTTACCTGCATTCTATCTGCCAAAACTGCAGCTTCCACGCTGTACACAGACTTATCCATTTGCTGTTGTTACCTGCATTCTATCTGCCAATACTGCAGCTTCCACACTGCTTATAGACTTTTCCATTTGCTGTTGTTACTTGCATTATATCTGCCAATACTGCAGCTTCCACGCTGCATACAGACTGATCCATTTGCTGTTGTTACCTGCATTCTATCTGCCAATACTGCAGCTTCCACGCTGCATACAGACTTATCCATTTGCTGTTACCTGTATTCTAACTGCCAATACTGGAGCTTCCACACTGCATACAGACTGATCCATTTGCTGTTGTTACCTGCATTATATCTGCCAATACTGCAGCTTCCACGCTGCATACAGACTGAGCCGTTTGCTATTGTTACCTGCATTCTATCTGCCAATACTGCAGCTTCCACGCTGCATACAGACTTATCCATTTGCTGTTGTTACCTGCTTTCTATCTGCCAATACTGCAGCTTCCACACTGCATACAGACTTATCCATTTGCTGTTGTTACCTGCATTATATCTGCCAATACTGCACCTTCCACGCTGCATACAGACTTATCCATTTGCTGTTGTTACCTGCATTCTATCTACCTATACTGCAGCATCCACGCTGCATACAGACTTATCCATTTGCTGTTACCTGTATTCTATCTGCCAATACTGCAGCTTCCACCCTGCATACAGACAGCCTTTTGTGTTGTTACCTGCATTCTATCTGCCTATACTGCATCTTCCACGCTGCACACAGACTTGTCCATTTGCTGTTGTTACCTGCATTCTATCTGCCAATACTGCAGCTTCCACACTGCATACAGACTTATCCATTTGCTGTTGTTACCTGCATTCTATTTGCCAATACTGCAGCTTCCGCGCTGCATACAGACTTATCCATTTGCTGTTACCTGTATTCTAACTGCCAATACTGGAGCTTCCACACTGCATACAGACTGATCCATTTGCTGTTGTTACCTGCATTATATCTGCCAATACTGCAGCTTCCACGCTGCATACAGACTGAGCCGTTTGCTATTGTTACCTGCATTCTATCTGCCAATACTGCAGCTTCCACGCTGCATACAGAATTATCCATTTGCGGTTACCTGTATTCTATCTGCCAATACTGCAGCTTCCACACTGCATACAGACTGATCCATTTGCTGTTGTTACCTGCATTATATCTGCCAATACTGCACCTTCCACGCTGCATACAGACTTATCCATTTGCTGTTGTTACCTGCATTCTATCTGCCAATACTGCAGCTTCCACGCTGCATACAGACTTATCCATTTGCTGTTACCTGTATTCTATCTGCCAATACTGCAGCTTCCACCCTGCATACAGACAGCCTTTTGTGTTGTTACCTGCTTTCTATCTGCCTATACTGCATCTTCCACGCTGCACACAGACTTGTCCATTTGCTGTTGTTACCTGCATTATACCTGCCAATACTGCAGCTTCCACGCTGCATACAGACTGATCCATTTGCTGTTGTTACCTGCAGTCTATCAGCCAATACTGCACCTTCCACGCTGCATACAGACTTATCCATTTGCTGTTGTTACCTGCATTCTATCTGCCAATACTGCAGCTTCCACGGTGCATACAGACTTATCCATTTGCTGTTGTTACCTGCATTCTATCTGCCTATACTGCAGCTTCCACGCTGCATACAGACTTATCCATTTGCTGTTACCTGTATTCTATCTGCCAATACTGCAGCTTCCACACTGCATACAGACTTATCCATTTGCTGTTGTTACCTGCATTCTATCTGCCAATACTGCAGCTTCCACGCTGCATACAGACTTATCCATTTGCTGTTACCTGTATTCTATCTGCCAATACTGCAGCTTCCACACTGCATACGGACTGATCCATTTGCTGTTGTTACCTGCATTCTATCTGCCAATACTGCAGCTTCCACGCTACATACAGACTTATCCATTTGCTGTTACCTGTATTCTAACTGCCAATACTGGAGCTTCCACACTGCATACAGACTGATCCATTTGCTGTTGTTACCTGCATTATATCTGCCAATACTGCAGCTTCCACGCTGCATACAGACTGAGCCGTTTGCTATTGTTACCTGCATTCTATCTGCCAATACTGCAGCTTCCATGCTGCATACAGACTTATCCATTTGCTGTTACCTGTATTCTATCTGCCAATACTGCAGCTTCCACACTGCATACAGACTTATCCATTTGCTGTTGTTACCTGCATTATATCTGCCAATACTGCACCTTCCACGCTGCATACAGACTTATCCATTTGCTGTTGTTACCTGCATTCTATCTGCCTATACTGCAGCATCCACGCTGCATACAGACTTATCCATTTGCTGTTACCTGTATTCTATCTGCCAATACTGCAGCTTCCACCCTGCATACAGACAGCCTTTTATGTTGTTACCTGCATTCTATCTGCCTATACTGCATCTTCCACGCTGCACACAGACTTGTCCATTTGCTGTTGTTACCTGCATTCTATTTGCCAATACTGCAGCTTCGACGCTGCATACAGACTTATCCATTTGCTGTTGTTACCTGCATTATACCTGCCAATACTGCAGCTTCCACGCTAGATACAGACAGATCCATTTGCTGTTGTTACTTGCATTCTATCTGCCTATACTATAGCTTCCACGCTGCACACAGACTTATCCATTAGCTATTGTTACCTGCATTCTATCTGCCAATACTGCAGCTTCCACACTGCATACAGACTTATCCAATTTCTGTTGTTACTTGCATTATATCTGCCAATACTGCAGCTTCCACGCTACATACAGACTGATCCATTTGCTGTTGTTACCTGCAGTCTATCTGCCAATACTGCACCTTCCACGCTGCATACAGACTTATCCATTTGCTGTTGTTACCTGCATTCTATCTGCCAATACTGCAGCTTCTACGCTGCATACAGACTTATCCATTTGGGTTGTTACCTGCATTCTATCTGCCAATACTGCAGCTTCCACGCTGCATACAGACTGATCCATTTGCTATTATTACCTGCTTTCTATCTGCCAATACTGCAGCTTCCACGCTGCATACAGACTGATCCATTTGCTGTTGTTACTTGCATTATATCTGCCTATACTGCAGCTTCCACACTGCATACAGACTTATCCATTTGCTGTTGTTACCTGAATTTTATCTGCCAATACTGCAGCTTCCATGCTGCATACAGGCTTATCCATTTGCCGTTGTTACCTGCATTCTATCTGCCAATACTGCAGCTTCCACGCTGTACACAGACTTATCCATTTGCTGTTGTTACCTGCATTCTATCTGCCAATACTGCAGCTTCCACACTGCTTATAGACTTATCCATTTGCTGTTGTTACTTGCATTATATCTGCCAATACTGCAGCTTCCACGCTGCATACAGACTGATCCATTTGCTGTTGTTACCTGCATTATATCTGCCAATACTGCAGCTTCCACGCTGCATACAGACTTATCCATTTGCTGTAGTTACCTGCATTCTATCTGCCATTACTGCACTTTCCACGCTCCATAAAGACTTATCCATTTGCTGTTGTTACCTGCATTCTATCTGCCTATACTTCAGCTTCCACGCTGCATACAGACTTACCCATTTGCTGTTGTTACCTGCATTCTTTTTGCCAATACTGCAGCTTCCACGCTGCATACAGACTTATCCATTTGCTGTTGTTACCTGCATTCTATCTGCCTATTCTGCAGCTTCCACACTGCATACAGACTTATCCATTTGCTGTTGTTACCTGCTTTCTATCTGCCTATACTGCAGCTTCCTTGCTGCAAACAGACTTATCCATTTGCTGTTGTTACCTGCATTCTATCTGCCTATACTGCAGCTTCCACGCTGCATACAGACTTATCCATTTGCTGTTTAACCTGCATTCTATCTGCCTATACTGCAGCTTCCATGCTGCATACAGACTGATCCATTTGCTGTTCTTACCTGCATTATAGCTGCCAATACTGCAGCTTCCATGCTGCATACAGATTGTTCCATTTGCTGTTGTTACCTTCATTATACCTGCCAATACTGCATCTTCCACGCTGCATACAGACTGATCCATTTGCTGTTGTTACCTACATTCTATCTGCCTATACTGTAGCTTTCACGCTGCACACAGACTTATCCATTTGCTGTTGTTACCTGATTTCTATCTGCCTATACTGCAGATTCCAAGCTGTATACAGACTTATCCATTTGCTGTTGTTAACTGCATTCTATCTGCCAATACTGCAGCTTCCACGCTGCATACAGACTTATCCTTTTGCTGTTGTTACCTGCTTTCTATCTGCCTATACTGCAGCTTCCACGCTGCATACAGACTTATCCATTTGCTGTTGTTGCCTGCATTCTATCTGCCTATACTGCAGCTTCAACGCTGCATACAGACTTATCCATTTGCTGTTGTTACCTGCATTCTATCTGCCTATACTGCAGCTTCCACGCTGCATACAGACTTATCCATTTGCTGTTACCTGTATTCTATCTGCCAATACTGCAGATTCCACACTGCATACAGACTTATCCATTTGCTGTTGTTACCTGCATTCTATCTGCCAATACTGCAGCTTCCACGCTGCATAAAGACTCATCCATTTGCTGTTACCTGTATTCTATCTGCCAATACTGCAGCTTCCACACTGCATACAGACTGATCCATTTGCTGTTGTTACCTGCATTATATCTGCCAATACTGCAGCTGCCATGCTGCATACAGACTGAGCCGTTTGCTGCTGTTACCTGCATTCTATCTGCCTATACTACAGCTTCCACGCTGCATACAGACTTGTCCATTTGCTGTTGTTACCTGCATTCTATCTGCCTATACTGCATCTTCCACGCTGCATACAGACTTGTCCATTTGATGTTGTTACCTGCATTCGATCTGCCAATACTGCAGCTTCCACGCTACATACAGACTTATCCATTTGCTGTTACCTGTATTCTATCTGCCAATACTGCAGCTTCCACACTGCATACTGACTGATCCATTTGCTGTTGTTACCTGCATTATATCTGCCAATACTGCAGCTTCCACGCTGCATACAGACTGATCCATTAGCTGTTGTTACCTGCATTATAACTGCCAATACTGTAGCTTCCATGCTGCATACAGACTGATCCATTTGCTGTTGTTACCTCCATTCTATCTGCCTAAACTGTAGCTTCCACACTGCACACAGACTTATCCATTTGCTGTTGTTACTTGCATTATATCTGCCAATACTGCAGCTTCCACGCTGCATACAGACTGATCCATTTGCTGTTGTTACCTGCATTCTATCTGCCAATATTGGAGCTTCCACGCTGCATACAGACTTATCCATTTGCTGTTGTTACTCGCATTTTATCTGCCAATACTGCAGCTTCCACGCTGCATACAGACTGATCCATTTGCTGTTGTTACCTGCATTCTATCTGCCTAAACTGCAGCTTCCACGCTGCATACAGACTTATCCATTTGCTGTTGTTACCTGCATTCTATCTGCCAATACTGCACCTTCCACGCTGCATACAGACTTATCCATTTGCTGTTACCTGTATTCTATCTGCCAATTCTGCAGCTTCCACACTGCATACAGACTGATCCATTTGCTGTTGTTACCTGCATTCTATCTGCCAATACTGCAGCTTCCACGCTGCATACAGACTTATCCATTTGCTGTTACCTGTATTCTAACTGCCAATACTGGAGCTTCCACACTGCATACAGACTGATCCATTTGCTGTTGTTACCTGCATTATATCTGCCAATACTGCAGCTTCCACGCTGCATACAGACTGAGCCGTTTGCTATTGTTACCTGCATTCTATCTGCCAATACTGCACCTTCCACGCTCCATACAGACTTATCCATTTGCTGTTACCTGTATTCTATCTGCCAATACTGCAGCTTCCACCCTGCATACAGACCGCCTTTTGTGTTGTTACCTGCATTCTATCTGCCTATACTGCATCTTCCACGCTGCACACAGACTTGTCCATTTGCTGTTGTTACCTGCATTCTATAAGCCAATACTGCAGCTTCGACGCTGCATACAGACTTATCCATTTCCTGTTGTTACCTGCATTATACCTGCCAATACTGCAGCTTCCACGCTGCATACAGACTGATCCATTTGCTGTTGTTAACTGCATTCTATCTGCCTATACTGTAGCTTCCACGCTGCACACAGACTTATCCATTAGCTGTTGTTACCTGCATTCTATCTGCCAATACTGCAGCTTCCACACTGCATACAGACTTATCCAATTTCTGTTGTTACTTGCATTATATCTGCCAATACTGCAGCTTCCACGTTGCATACAGACTGATCCATTTGCTGTTGTTACCTGCAGTCTATCTGCCAATACTGCACCTTCCACGCTGCATACAGACTTATCCATTTGCTGTTGTTACCTGCATTCTATCTGCCAATACAGCAGCTTCCACGCTGCATACAGACTTATCCATTTGCTGTTGTTACCTGCATTCTATCTGCCTATACTGCAGCTTCCACGCTGCATACAGACTTATCCATTTGCTGTTACCTGTATTCTATCTGCCAATACTGCAGCTTCCACACTGCATACAGACTTATCCATTTGCTGTTGTTACCTGCATTCTATCTGCCAATACTGCAGCTTCCACGCTGCATGCAGACTTATCCATTTGCTGTTACCTGTATTCTATCTGCCAATACTGCAGCTTCCACACTGCATACAGACTGATCCATTTGCTGTTGTTACCTGCATTCTATCTGCCAATACTGCAGCTTCCACGCTGCACACAGACTTATCCATTTGCTGTTACCTGTATTCTAACTGCCAATACTGGAGCTTCCACACTGCATACAGACTGATCCATTTGCTGTTGTTACCTGCATTATATCTGCCAATACTGCAGTTTCCACGCTGCATACAGACTGAGCCGTTTGCTATTGTTACCTGCATTCTAACTGCCAATACTGCAGCTTCCACGCTGCATACAGACTTATCCATTTGCTGTTACCTGTATTCTATCTGCCAATACTGCAGCTTCCACACTGCATACAGACTGATCCATTAGCTGTTGTTACCTGCATTATATCTGCCAATACTGCACCTTCCACGCTGCATACAGACTTATCCATTTGCTGTTGTTACCTGCATTCTATCTGCCTATACTGCAGCATCCACGCTGCATACAGACTTATCCATTTGCTGTTACCTGTATTCTATCTGCCAATACTGCAGCTTCCACCCTGCATACAGACAGCCTTTTGTGTTGTTACCTGCATTCTATCTGCCTATACTGCATCTTCCACGCTGCACACAGACTTGTCCATTTGCTGTTGTTACCTGCATTCTTTATGCCAATACTGCAGCTTCGACGCTGCATACAGACTTATCCATTTGCTGTTGTTACCTGCATTATACCTGCCAATACTGCAGCTTCCACGCTGCATACAGACTGATCCATTTGCTGTTGTTACTTGCGTTCTATCTGCCTATACTATAGCTTCCACGCTGCACACAGACTTATCCATTAGCTGTTGTTACCTGCATTCTATCTGCCAATACTGCAGCTTCCACACTGCATACAGACTTATCCAATTTCTGATGTTACTTGCATTATATCTGCCAAAACTGCAGCTTCCACGCTACATACAGACTGATCCATTTGCTGTTGTTACCTGCAGTCTATCTGCCAATACTGCACCTTCCACGCTGCATACAGACTTATCCATTTGCTGTTGTTACCTGCATTCTACCTGCCAATACTGCAGCTTCTACGCTGCATACAGACATATCCATTTGGGTTGTTACCTGCATTCTATCTGCCAATACTGCAGCTTCCACGCTGCATACAGACTGATCCATTTGCTATTATTACCTGCTTTCTAACTGCCAATACTGCAGCTTCCACGCTGCATACAGACTGATCCATTTGCTGTTGTTACTTGCATTATATCTACCTATACTGCAGCTTCCACACTGCATACAGACTTATCCATTTGCTGTTGTTACCTGAATTCTATCTGCCAATACTGCAGCTTCCACGCTGCATACAGACTTATCCATTTGCCGTTGTTACCTGCATTCTATCTGCCAAAACTGCAGCTTCCACGCTGTACACAGACTTATCCATTTGCTGTTGTTACCTGCATTCTATCTGCCAATACTGCAGCTTCCACACTGCTTATAGACTTATCCATTTGCTGTTGTTACTTGCATTATATCTGCCAATACTGCAGCTTCCACGCTGCATACAGACTTATCCATTTGCTGTTGTTACCTGCATTATATCTGCCAATACTGCAGCTTCCACGCTGCATACAGACTTATCCATTTGCTGTTGTTACCTGCATTCTATCTGCCTATACTGCAGCTTCCACGCTGCATACAGACTTATCCATTTGCTGTAGTTACCTGCATTATATCTGCCAATACTGCAGCTTCCACGCTGCATACAGACTTATCCATTTGCTGTTGTTACCTGCATTCTATCTGCCTATACTACAGCTTCCACGCTGCATACAGACTTACCCATTTGCTGTTGTTACCTGCATTCTTTTTGCCAATACTGCAGCTTCCACGCTGCATACAGACTTATCCATTTGCTGTTGTTACCTGCATTCTATCTGCCTATTCTGCAGCTTCCACACTGCATACAGACTTATCCATTTGCTGTTGTTTCCTGATTTCTATCTGCCTATACTGCAGATTCCAAGCTGTATACAGACTTATCTATTTGCTGTTGTTAACTGCATTCTATCTGCCAATACTGCAGCTTCCACGCTGCATACAGACTTATCCATTTGCTGTTGTTACCTGCTTTCTATCTGCCTATACTGCAGCTTCCATGCTGCATACAGACTTATCCATTTGCTGTTGTTACCTGCATTCTATCTGCCTATACTGCAGCTTCCACGCTGCATACCGACTTATCCATTTGCTGTTTAACCTGCATTCTATCTGCCTATACTGCAGCTTCCACGCTGCATACAGACTTATCCATTTGCTGTTACCTGTATTCTATCTGCCAATACTGCAGCTTCCACGCTGCATACAGACTTATCCATTTGCAGTTGTTACCTGCATTCTATCTGCCTATATTGCAGCTTCCACGCGGCATACAGACTTATCCATTTGCTGTTGTTACCTGTATTCTATCTGCCTATACTGCAGCTTCCACGCTGCATACAGACTTATCCATTTGCTGTTACCTGCATTCTATCTGCCAATACTGCAGCTTCCACGCTGCATACAGTGTTATCCATTTGCTGTTACCTGTATTCTATCTGCCAACACTGCAGCTTCCACGCTGCATACAGACATATCCATTTGCTGTTGTTACCTGCATTATACCTGCCAATACTGCAGCTTCCATGCTGCATACAGACTGATCCATTTGCTGTTGTTACCTGCATTATACCTGCCAATACTGCAGCTTCCACGCTGCATACAGACATATCCATTTGCTGTTGTTACCTGCATTCTATCTGCCTATACTGTAGCTTCCACGCTGCACACAGACTTATCCATTAGCTGTTGTTACCTGCATTCTATCTGCCAATACTGCAGATTCCACACTGCATACAGACTTATCCAATTTCTGTTGTTACTTGCATTATATCTGCCAATACTGCAGCTTCCACGCTGCATACAGACTGATCCATTTGCTGTTGTTACCTGCATTCTATCTGCCAATACTGCAGCTTCTACGCTGCATACAGACTTACCCATTTGGGTTGTTACCTGTATTCTATCTGCCAATACTGCAGCTTCCACGCTGCATACAGACTGATCCATTTGCTATTATTACCAGCTTTCTATCTGCCAATACTGCAGCTTCCACGCTGCATACAGACTGATCCATTTGCTGTTGTTACCTGCATTCTATCTGCCAATACTGCAGCTTCCACGCTGCACACAGACTTATCCATTTGCTGTTACCTGTATTCTAACTGCCAATACTGGAGCTTCCACACTGCATACAGACTGATCCATTTGCTGTTGTTACCTGCATTATATCTGTCAAAACTGCAGTTTCCACGCTGCATACAGACTGAGCCGTTTGCTATTGTTACCTGCATTCTATCTGCCAATACTGCAGCTTCCACGCTACATACAGACTTATCCATTTGCTGTTACCTGTATTCTATCTGCCAATACTGCAGCTTCCACACTGCATACAGACTGATCCATTAGCTGTTGTTACCTGCATTATATCTGCCAATACTGCACCTTCCACGCTGCATACAGACTTATCCATTTGCTGTTGTTACCTGCATTCTATCTGCCTATACTGCAGCATCCACGCTGCATACAGACTTATCCATTTGCTGTTACCTGTATTCTATCTGCCAATACTGCAGCTTCCACCCTGCATACAGACAGCCTTTTGTGTTGTTACCTGCATTCTATCTGCCTATACTGCATCTTCCACGCTGCACACAGACTTGTCCATTTGCTGTTGTTACCTGCATTCTATAAACTTTCTATCGTCAGATGATAGATGTGACCCATAAACTTAAACTAAACTTAACTAAAATAAACACAGGAGACCAAGTTATGCCGTTTAAATTAATTGGTCAGCTTTATTTGGTTACAAAGGTAGACATGGTGGCAGGAGAAAGAACGGCAACTAACCCGCGTCCGCTTGTCTTAGGCCGGAAGTAAATCACAACTTGTGAGGGCCAACTATCCCAGACAAGGGTAGGGTGATCTTAAAAACTTGCAAAGGGCCAACTATCCCTTTCAGAGCAAGTGATGCGGCCCCAACACCCATGCCAATGCACCATTCATCCTGCTCGGTCGAGAGGTGCCGCTGACCCCAATAGGGTGAAATCAGCCTATCAGTGCATTGAAGGGGTGCGCACCGCTATTACTGCTGCAAGATGGACACTTCAATATTGCCGGTCTTTCCCGCCACAGCGGCTCTCAGGAGAGAAGCAGCCCGCCACCATGCTAACCAACCAAACCCTTAAAAACTGCAAAAATATCTTCTAGAAACAAAAAATTACCCTCCTCAGTAAGATGAACTCCATCCCTGCGGAAAAGGTGGGCATCCTGAATCCGAATTAAAGGATGGTGCACCACTAGCCCTCCCATTTCCAGCACGTACCTAGCCACCCATTTGTTAACCTTCCTCCTGGACCTGTCCAAAGCCACACTATTATAGCAATAGCGCCAGGAAAGCCTGGCGATGATAGGGGACCACACCAAAAGGCAGTTAGGCAATAACCGAACCACCTCTCTTAAGTCACGAACAATCGCATGGCGCAACTCTAAGGACGTTTGCTGACCCAAATCGTTGCCCCCGAGATGGATAATTAACACTAAAGGGGGACCAAATTCAGCTACTGCCCTGTGCAAGTTGCGCAACAAAGCTTCCCACAGCATGCCCCTCTGCCCCAACCACCTAACACTCTCCCAACGTGGGAACACAGAGGCATCTTCAGCAAAGCGCGACTGCCCGGCCCAAAAAATAAAAGAGTGACCAATCAACCAAATGGGCCTAGCGTCCTGGAAACCTGCAAATATACAGAAATATAATAGATAAGTATATATGCAACATGTAAATCACGAAGGAGGAGTGGGAGGGTGGGAGGGGGGGAGGAAGACTTGACCCGAGGTGAAAACCTACAAAAAACCTGCTGGATCTTTTCTATATTTCATTCGTTCACATTAATATTATATTAAGCTAAACGATCAATGTCCAAAGCAGGGCAAAAAACAGGGCAAAATCTCTCGGGACCCCCACTGGAAAGGCAGCGAGTTGGCCAAGGCACTCAAGTCCAAACGAATAAAGTATAACAATTTATGGTTCCAGACGAACATAACTTCTGTAAGCATTGGACTTCCATCTTCCGAGAGCCTGGATCTCCTGTGAAGAAAGACCAGAGGAGGCCGCAAAAGTGGCGGCACCTATTCTAAAAGAATGGGTGCCGTAATCCGAAGGGGAAAGCCCGAGGTGCCGTATGCAGCGATGGAAGACCGATCTAAATTGGAATTTAGTCAAAGGACTTCCGTCCTCGTGCATAAGCCAAGCCCCCGGCCGCATTGGCCTGCAAAGAGTATATTGGGAGGCTAAGTGAACCGGACAAATCCCGTCATCAGGACAGGACTTCAGGGACACCCAGCGACCTCTACCCATCTGATCGGTCTTGGAACGCCGAATACGGCACAGCAGCGTATCACGCAGCAAAATGTGACAACGAAGCAGAGGGGGCTGAGCGCGGCGCGAAGACGCTACCAGCTCGCTGATGCAAAACGCCCCATGAAAGGCCATCGCAAAAGCGAGTCGGAATAACAGAACCTCGAATTGCGAAGAACAAATGCCCGTCAAACTTTCACTTAGACATGCTAACAAATCAGGACCAATAGGACGACGTCGGTCATCCGCGGCAGGCCTGACGCGAGACCAACCCCTAAGGGCCCTTTGTATTAAAAAACCCTTAGTTATGTCCCTCCGCCCCGCTAGGCGCAAAAAGAACGAAATCCCAGCAAGCCTCTGGGCAACATAAGCCCGCGACCTGCCGGAATCGAACAAGAAACAAACAAAAGCAACCATATTAGTATCACGAGATTTACCTGACGAACTCCGCCCTTGCAAAAACTTCTCCCACTGTTGCCAAGATGTCTGGTAGGCCGTCAACGTCCGTGGGGCCACGGACCGACGTGCGAGATCTTCCATTCTGGTTTGATGATCTGCCAGCAATGAAATGGACAAAGCTCACCTTTTAATGCCGCGTACGGGGCCAATTCGCGGAACCGTCGCCAATCCTGTCTGGAGAGCGCATCAGCAATGGAATTATCAGTACCCGGCACATGACGAGCTGTGAACAATATGTTAAACTGCAAAGCGCGCAGAACCAGCCAAGCAAGAAGCCGCAACACTGGCAGCGATGACGATCTTTGGTTATTGATCGCCTGTACTACCCCCAGGTTATCGCACCAAAAAACTATGGAACGGTCGCGCAACCGCTGACACCATAGCTCTAATGCCACCACTATGGGAAACAGCTCCAGTAGGAGCAAGTTCTTGGTCAATCCTGCCTGCACCCATTCCGCCGGCCAAACTGAAAAACACAAATCTCCTCCCAAAAAAGATCCGAAACCTGATGATCCAGCAGCATCCGTGAAGAGCTGCAGGCAAGCATTAGGCTGAGGATCCGCAGGCCAGACGCGCACTCCATTAAAATCGACCAAAAAAACGTCCCAAACCGCCAGGTCCAGCTTTAGCTCAGACGACAGTCGCAGAAAATGGTGCGGGTGACGCAGCCCTACCAAAGCCCTCTGTAGCTTCCGACAGAAAATCTTCCCCATCGGGATAACTCGACACGCGAAGTTAAACAGCCCGAGCAGGGATTGACCTTGACGAAGAGTTACCTTTCCTCCTGCCAACGCTAGGAGGATAGCATCCTGCAAGCAACGAATCTTGTCCGGCGGCAGCTGGCAAAGACCCTCCAAGGTATCAATTTCAATACCCAAGAAAACCAGCTTAGTGGCTGGGCCCTCAGTTTTATCTTGCGCAATAGGTACTCCAAATTCCGAGAGGAGTGCTTGCAATGAAGAAAGGAGACGATTGCAGCGACGCGAGCCAGCTGGACCTACGCACAAGAAGTCATCCAAGTAATGGGCTATGCTCGTCTCCCCAGACCCCACCGCGACACACCAATGGAGAAAGGAACTGAAACGCTCGAAGAACGCGCAGGAAATAGAACAACCCATCGGAAGACATTTGTCCAGGTAATAGCCATCCGTCAACCGAAACCCCATGAAACGAAATGATTCAGGATGCAGGGGCAACAATCTGAAGGCGGACTCAATGTCCACTTTCGCCATGAAAGAACCCGGACCCGCTGCGCGAACCAAGGCTAACGCAGATTCGAATGACTGGTACTGTACGCGGCAGACCTCAACATCTATGGCGTCGTTAACCGACGTGCCTGACGGATGTGACAGGTGCTGAATTAAACGGTAACTCCCGGGGGCCTTCTTGGGGACAACACCCACAGGGGAAAGGACCAGATCGGGTATCGGAGGCTGCGGGAAAGGTCCAATCATGCGACCCAGCCCTACCTCCTTCATAACCTTATCCTTTAGTACGTGAGGTAAATCGCAGGCCGAGCGTAAATTCCTAGGGGACCCGGAACTGACAGGCCGTATTATTGGAAGCGAAAATCCTTCTGCAAAACCCTTACGCAAAAAGGCGGCGGCGTCCCGCACAGGATACCAGTCTAACCATTTTGCCATGGCATCTAGATGAATGGGGGTCAACGCTTTACTTTGAAGTCCCGGCCCCTGACCGTTTGGCAGAGGGTACTGCAGAGGAGGCCTGAGCTCCTCCTGGACCGCGGGAGCAGTCCTTACTGGGGTGTGCCGCACCGCAGCGGAGGCACTGGTGTCGAAAGCGACACCTGTTACCAAGGGTACAATTCCCATTGTTGTATGCGTAACACTTCCGCTTGTTTTGCCCTCCATTGGCTGTCCTTGGTGCCGAGGGGGACGAGGGTTGAACTGGCCGCCCAGGGGACTGATCAGCAAGGACGCGTGTAGGCTGTGTCACCTCCATCCACACTTCAACATCTTTACAACCCAATTCCATGACCTTAACCCGATCTTGCTTCCGACGAAACTCTTCGTCGTATTGGCGCCACGCCGTACTGCGTGAAGCCTTGAATAGGCCATGTATCAGGTGTAAATATCGTATAACATTCAGGTACTCGGAAGGCCTGGTTTTTAGATAGCAAGTTGAGAACACGCAGAACCCAGATAGCCAATTCGTGTAAGACTTAAAGGCCTCCAGACCAATACCCCCTTTTGTCTTTGCGGTCGCAGCAGCTTTCTTCGCCGTAGCTGTAAGGGTGAACATATCTACGTAGCGCCCTTTTTTGATCCGCTGCTTAACCCTGGTACGCATACCTCGAGTGACAGCTGTATTAGCGCAGTGTACAACATCCTCCGGACCTGCTCCGCGATCTACACTGGTACTACTGCCAGAGGACCGTTCGCTAGAATGCCTATGATGACGTGAGCGACGTCTGCGAGACCTCCTTGCCCTTTTACGCCTAGCCTTCTGCGAACTATCGCTTGAAGAGGAGGAGGAAATGGAAGTAGACCCGCAGTCAGATGTACTGTCACACTCACCAGAAGCACTGGCAAGGGCATTGGTAACTCCAGCGCCTGCGTTAGCTCCGACTTCCGCCGTCGCACTTCTGGTCGGGGCTGCGACCACTGTTAACTCCTCCAGACTGTCGTCTGTAAAAGAAGAGACTGAGGCAGCATCGTGCGCATTGTCTGTGTCCGTAGCCTGAGTGGGCTGAGGAAGGGAGATGGCAGAGGGAGAGAAAGAAACGGAAGGAGCTGCGGGCATGGGAGCGAGGGAAAGACCGCAAATCCTGCCTAATTGCTGCACCAGAGGGCCAAGCTGCGTCTGCACGGCGGACGCCGCCAACGCAGAAGGGCCTCCAGTGTCAGTGTTTCCAGGCTGCTGGGTCAAAAGCGGCGTCAATGCACCCACCACAGAGACCAGCAGTCCGGCAATGGCACCAGCGTCAAACGAGGGAACACTCCCTGTCGACGCAGACCCTGCAGGTGTTGAGACTGCCTGTGCTGCTGCCACACCTGCAGGCCTGAAAGAACTGGCCACTACAGACATGGGGGAACCCATGTCTGAGTCACCATTATACACAGAGGGGAGCAGAATAGGAGGAGGACCAACCTGCCTGTCACTGTGCAGGCGCTGGCTCCTCCCCCTTCGTCTCCGCCCCCCGCCTGTGCTTATAGTATCGTGCGTGCAATCCAGCGCCATGACAGGCACCCGGCCTGCACGCTTATGCCCTCTTTTTCGCCGCCCCTCCGCCCGCACAGTGGCCGACTCAATCTGAGCGGCCACCGTGGGAGAAGAGACAGGCGGCGTTACAGCCCGCTGCCGCCCGCGGGAAAGGCCAGAGCGCGCGCCCGTGACTCTCGCGGGTGCTGTAGCACGCTCGGCCTCCCCCGATCCCCGCCTGCCCTGGTCCCCGGCCGCGCTAGTACTGGCGACCAGAGGGGAACCAGAGGCAGGCGGAGGCAGAACAGCTGATGTCTCGCGGCACCGCCGCGGCCGCGCGCCCGCCCCGCTTCCCAACTGCAAGGAGGGCACGCCTGACCCTCCCGAATGCCGGGAGGGCAGGCCTTGAGAGAGGGGGGGATAAAGCGCACCGGACCCGACACCGTCTGACAGACGGGCGGGTACCGAGCGCGCACGTTGGGGACGGCTCATGCTGCTCCAACAGTGAGCAAGGGAAAGAAGAAGAAGAAATAAAAATAACAAAAAATTAGAAGATAAGAAAAGAGAGTGTAGATATAGGGAAAGTATGGAGAAGAGAGTAGGGAAAGATATAAAGTAGGGAAAGAGAAAGTAGGGATGAATAAAGAACTATAATTCACAACAGACAGATCTGCTAAGAAGGAACTGTACTTTCCTGGTCGCAGATCAATTCAAAAGAGGCAGATTTTACCACAGTAGATTCTCTACACCCTCTCACTAACTCCGCCCCTAACCCAACGTCCTATCGCATCTGCCTATAACTGTAAACAAACATTTTTTACTTTATTAACCCCTCTATCCCTGACTAGAAGTTTATGTGCCGTCGGCTCTATTCCTAACCTCCGTTATATTATGTCAATACTGCAGCTTCGACGCTGCATACAGACTTATCCATTTGCTGTTGTTACCTGCATTATACCTGCCAATACTGCAGCTTCCACGCTGCATACAGACTGATCCATTTGCTGTTGTTACTTGCGTTCTATCTGCCTATACTATAGCTTCCACGCTGCACACAGACTTATCCATTAGCTGTTGTTACCTGCATTCTATCTGCCAATACTGCAGCTTCCACACTGCATACAGACTTATCCAATTTCTGATGTTACTTGCATTATATCTGCCAAAACTGCAGCTTCCACGCTACATACAGACTGATCCATTTGCTGTTGTTACCTGCAGTCTATCTGCCAATACTCCACCTTCCACGCTGCATACAGACTTATCCATTTGCTGTTGTTACCTGCATTCTACCTGCCAATACTGCAGCTTCTACGCTGCATACAGACTTATCCATTTGGGTTGTTACCTGCATTCTATCTGCCAATACTGCAGCTTCCACGCTCCATACAGACTGATCCATTTGCTATTATTACCTGCTTTCTATCTGCCAATACTGCAGCTTCCACGCTGCATACAGACTGATCCATTTGCTGTTGTTACTTGCATTATATCTACCTATACTGCAGCTTCCACACTGCATACAGACTTATCCATTTGCTGTTGTTACCTGAATTCTATCTGCCAATACTGCAGCTTCCACGCTGCATACAGACTTATCCATTTGCCGTTGTTACCTGCATTCTATCTGCCAAAACTGCAGCTTCCACGCTGTACACAGACTTATCCATTTGCTGTTGTTACCTGCATTCTATCTGCCAATACTGCAGCTTCCACACTGCTTATAGACTTATCCATTTGCTGTTGTTACTTGCATTATATCTGCCAATACTGCAGCTTCCACGCTGCATACAGACTGATCCATTTGCTGTTGTTACCTGCATTATATCTGCCAATACTGCAGCTTCCACGCTGCATACAGACTTATCCATTTGCTGTTGTTACCTGCATTCTATCTGCCTATACTGCAGCTTCCACGCTGCATACAGACTTATCCATTTGCTGTAGTTACCTGCATTCTATCTGCCATTACTGCACTTTCCACGCTCCATAAAGACTTATCCATTTGCTGTTGTTACCTGCATTCTATCTGCCTATACTACAGCTTCCACGCTGCATACAGACTTACCCATTTGCTGTTGTTACCTGCATTCTTTTTGCCAATACTGCAGCTTCCACGCTGCATACAGACTTATCCATTTGCTGTTGTTACCTGCATTCTATCTGCCTATTCTGCAGCTTCCACACTGCATACAGACTTATCCATTTGCTGTTGTTTCCTGATTTCTATCTGCCTATACTGCAGATTCCAAGCTGTATACAGACTTATCTATTTGCTGTTGTTAACTGCATTCTATCTGCCAATACTGCAGCTTCCACGCTGCATACAGACTTATCCATTTGCTGTTGTTACCTGCTTTCTATCTGCCTATACTGCAGCTTCCATGCTGCATACAGACTTATCCATTTGCTGTTGTTACCTGCATTCTATCTGCCTATACTGCAGCTTCCACGCTGCATACCGACTTATCCATTTGCAGTTGTTACCTGCATTCTATCTGCCTATATTGCAGCTTCCACGCGGCATACAGACTTATCCATTTGCTGTTACCTGTATTCTATCTGCCTATACTGCAGCTTCCACGCTGCATACAGACTTATCCATTTGCTGTTACCTGCATTCTATCTGCCAATACTGCAGCTTCCACGCTGCATACAGTGTTATCCATTTGCTGTTACCTGTATTCTATCTGCCAACACTGCAGCTTCCACGCTGCATACAGACATATCCATTTGCTGTTGTTACCTGCATTATACCTGCCAATACTGCAGCTTCCATGCTGCATACAGACTGATCCATTTGCTGTTGTTACCTGCATTATACCTGCCAATACTGCAGCTTCCACGCTGCATACAGACATATCCATTTGCTGTTGTTACCTGCATTCTATCTGCCTATACTGTAGCTTCCACGCTGCATACAGACTTATCCAATTTCTGTTGTTACTTGCATTATATCTGCCAATACTGCAGCTTCCACGCTGCATACAGACTGATCCATTTGCTGTTGTTACCTGCATTCTATCTGCCAATACTGCAGCTTCTACGCTGCATACAGACTTATCCATTTGGGTTGTTACCTGTATTCTATCTGCCAATACTGCAGCTTCCACGCTGCATACAGACTTATCCATTTGCTGTAGTTACCTGCATTCTATCTGCCATTACTGCACTTTCCACGCTCCATAAAGACTTATCCATTTGCTGTTGTTACCTGCATTCTATATGCCTATACTACAGCTTCCACGCTGCATACAGACTTACCCATTTGCTGTTGTTACCTGCATTCTTTTTGCCAATACTGCAGCTTCCACGCTGCAAACAGACTTATCCATTTGCTGTTGTTACCTGCATTCTATCTGCCTATTCTGCAGCTTCCACACTGCATACAGACTTATCCATTTGCTGTTGTTTCCTGATTTCTATCTGCCTATACTGCAGATTCCAAGCTGTATACAGACTTATCTATTTGCTGTTGTTAACTGCATTCTATCTGCCAATACTGCAGCTTCCACGCTGCATACAGACTTATCCATTTGCTGTTGTTACCTGCTTTCTATCTGCCTATACTGCAGCTTCCATGCTGCATACAGACTTATCCATTTGCTGTTGTTACCTGCATTCTATCTGCCTATACTGCAGCTTCCACGCTGCATACCGACTTATCCATTTGCAGTTGTTACCTGCATTCTATCTGCCTATATTGCAGCTTCCACGCGGCATACAGACTTATCCATTTGCTGTTACCTGTGTTCTATCTGCCTATACTGCAGCTTCCACGCTGCATACAGACTTATCCATTTGCTGTTACCTGCATTCTATCTGCCAATACTGCAGCTTCCACGCTGCATACAGTGTTATCCATTTGCTGTTACCTGTATTATATCTGCCAACACTGCAGCTTCCATGCTGCATACAGACTGATCCATTTGCTGTTGTTACCTGCATTATACCTGCCAATACTGCAGCTTCCACGCTGCATACAGACATATCCATTTGCTGTTGTTACCTGCATTCTATCTGCCTATACTGTAGCTTCCACGCTGCACACAGACTTATCCATTAGCTGTTGTTGCCTGCATTCTATCTGCCAATACTGCAGATTCCACACTGCATACAGACTTATCCAATTTCTGTTGTTACTTGCATTATATCTGCCAATACTGCAGCTTCCACGCTGCATACAGACTGATCCATTTGCTGTTGTTACCTGCATTCTATCTGCCAATACTGCAGCTTCTACGCTGCATACAGACTTACCCATTTGGGTTGTTACCTGTATTCTATCTGCCAATACTGCAGCTTCCACGCTGCATACAGACTGATCCATTTGCTATTATTACCAGCTTTCTATCTGCCAATACTGCAGCTTCCACGCTGCATACAGACTGATCCATTTGCTGTTGTTACATGCATTATATCTGCCTATACTGCAGCTTCCACACTGCATACAGACTTATCCATTTGCTGTTGTTTCCTGATTTCTATCTGCCTATACTGCAGATTCCAAGCTGTATACAGACTTATCTATTTGCTGTTGTTACCTGCATTCTATCTGCCAATACTGCACATTCCACGCTGCATACAGACTTATCCATTTGCTGTTGTTACCTGCATTCTATCTGCCAATACTGCAGCTTCTACGCTGCATACAGACTTATCCATTTGGGTTGTTACCTGCATTCTATCTGCCAATACTGCAGCTTCCACGCTGCATACAGACTGATCCATTTGCTATTATTACCAGCTTTCTATCTGCCAATACTGCAGCTTCCACGCTGCATACAGACTGATCCATTTGCTGTTGCTACTTGCATTATATCTGCCTATACTGCAGCTTCCACACTGCATACAGACTTATCCATTTGCTGTTGTTACCTGAATTCTATCTGCCAATACTGCAGATTCCACACTGCATACAGACTTATCCAATTTCTGTTGTTACTTGCATTATATCTGCCAATACTGCAGCTTCCACGCTGCATACAGACTGATCCATTTGATGTTGTTACCTGCCTTCTATCTGCCAATACTGCAGCTTCTACGCTGCATACAGACTTATCCATTTGGGTTGTTACCTGCTTTCTATCTGCCTATACTGCAGCTTCCATGCTGCATACAGACTTATCCATTTGCTGTTGTTACCTGCATTCTATCTGCCTATACTGCAGCTTCCACGCTGCATACCGACTTATCCATTTGCAGTTGTTACCTGCATTCTATCTGCCTATATTGCAGCTTCCACGCGGCATACAGACTTATCCATTTGCTGTTACCTGTATTCTATCTGCCTATACTGCAGCTTCCACGCTGCATACAGACTTATCCATTTGCTGTTACCTGCATTCTATCTGCCAATACTGCAGCTTCCACGCTGCATACAGTGTTATCCATTTGCTGTTACCTGTATTCTATCTGCCAACACTGCAGC
This sequence comes from Taudactylus pleione, assembly GCA_031769625.1. NCBI lineage: Eukaryota > Metazoa > Chordata > Amphibia > Anura > Myobatrachidae > Taudactylus > Taudactylus pleione. Next base: position 4,761,037 of record JAUIMM010000016.1, on the reverse strand, counting down.
TTCCACGCTGCATACAGACATATCCATTTGCTGTTGTTACCTGCATTATACCTGCCAATACTGCAGCTTCCATGCTGCATACAGACTGATCCATTTGCTGTTGTTACCTGCATTATACCTGCCAATACTGCAGCTTCCACGCTGCATACAGACATATCCATTTGCTGTTGTTACCTGCATTCTATCTGCCTATACTGTAGCTTCCACGCTGCACACAGACTTATCCATTAGCTGTTGTTGCCTGCATTCTATCTGCCAATACTGCAGATTCCACACTGCATACAGACTTATCCAATTTCTGTTGTTACTTGCATTATATCTGCCAATACTGCAGCTTCCACGCTGCATACAGACTGATCCATTTGCTGTTGTTACCTGCATTCTATCTGCCAATACTGCAGCTTCTACGCTGCATACAGACTTACCCATTTGGGTTGTTACCTGTATTCTATCTGCCAATACTGCAGCTTCCACGCTGCATACAGACTGATCCATTTGCTATTATTACCAGCTTTCTATCTGCCAATACTGCAGCTTCCACGCTGCATACAGACTGATCCATTTGCTGTTGTTACATGCATTATATCTGCCTATACTGCAGCTTCCACGCTGCATACAGACTTATCCATTTGCTGTTGTTACCTGCATTCTATCTGCCTATTCTGCAGCTTCCACACTGCATACAGACTTATCCATTTGCTGTTGTTTCCTGATTTCTATCTGCCTATACTGCAGATTCCAAGCTGTATACAGACTTATCTATTTGCTGTTGTTACCTGCATTCTATCTGCCAATACTGCACATTCCACGCTGCACACAGACTTATCCATTTGCTGTTGTTACCTGCATTCTATCTGCCAATACTGCAGCTTCTACGCTGCATACAGACTTATCCATTTGGGTTGTTACCTGCATTCTATCTGCCAATACTGCAGCTTCCACGCTGCATACAGACTGATCCATTTGCTATTATTACCAGCTTTCTATCTGCCACTACTGCAGCTTCCACGCTGCATACAGACTGATCCATTTGCTGTTGCTACTTGCATTATATCTGCCTATACTGCAGCTTCCACACTGCATACAGACTTATCCATTTGCTGTTGTTACCTGAATTCTATCTGCCAATACTGCAGCTTCCACGCTGCATACAGACTTATCCATTTGCCGTTGTTACCTGCATTCTATCTGCCAATACTGCAGCTTACACGCTGCACACAGACTTATCCATTTGCTGTTGTTACCTGCATTCTATCTGCCAATACTGCAGCTTCCACACTGCATATAGACTTATCCATTTGCTGTTGTTACTTGCATTATATCTGCCAATACTGCAGCTTCCACGCTGCATACAGACTGATCCATTTGCTGTTGTTACCTGCATTATATTTGCCAATACTGCAGCTTCCACGCTGCATACAGACTTATCCATTTGCTGTTGTTACCTGCATTCAATCTGCCTATACTGCAGCTTCCACGCTGCATACAGACTTATCCATTTGCTGTAGTTACCTGCATTCTATCTGCCAATACTGCACCTTCCACGCTCCATACAGACTTATCCATTTGCTGTTGTTACCTGCATTCTATCTGCCTATACTGCAGCTTCCACGCTGCATACAGACTTATCCATTTGCTGGTACCTGTATTCTATCTGCCTATACTGCAGCTTCCACGCTGCATACAGACTTATCCATTTGCTGTTACCTGCATTCTATCTGCCAATACTGCAGCTTCCACGCTGCAAACAGTGTTATCCATTTGCTGTTACCTGTATTCTATCTGCCAGCACTGCAGCTTCCACACTGCATACAGACTGATCCATTTACTGTTGTTACCTGTATTCTATCTGCCTATACTGCATCTTCGATGCTGCGTACAGACTTGTCCATTTGCTGTTGTTACCTGCATTCTATATGCCAATACTGCAGCTTCCACGCTGCATACAGACTTATCCATTTGCTGTTGTTACCTGCATTATATCTGCCAATACTGCAGATTCCACGCTGCATACAGACTGATCCATTTGCTGTTGTTACCTGCATTCTATCTGCCAATACTGCACCTTCCACGCTGCATACAGACTTATCCATTTGCTGTTGTTACCTGTATTCTATCTGCCAATACTGCAGCTTCTACACTGCATACAGACTTATCCGTTTGGGTTGTTAGCTGCATTCTATCTGCCAATACTGCAGCTTCCACGCTGCATACAGACTGATCCATTTGCTATTATTACCTGCTTTCTATCTGCCAATACTGCAGCTTCCACGCTGCATACAGACTGATCTATTTGCTGTTGTTACTTGCATTATATCTGCCTATACTGCAGCTTCCACACTGCATACAGACTTATCCATTTGCTGTTGTTACCTGAATTCTATCTGCCAATACTGTAGCTTCCACGCTGCATACAGACTTATCCATTTGCCGTTGTTACCTGCATTCTATCTGCCAATACTGCAGCTTACACGCTGCATACAGACTTATCCATTTTCCTTTGTTACCTGCATTCTATCTGCCAATACTGCAGCTTACACGCTGCACACAGACTTATCCATTTGCTGTTGTTACTTGCATTATATCTGCCAATACTGCAGCTTCCACGCTGCATACAGACTGATCCATTTGCTGTTGTTACCTGCATTATATTTGCCAATACTGCAGCTTCCACGCTGCATACAGACTTATCCATTTGCTGTTGTTACCTGCATTCTATCTGCCTATACTGCAGCTTCCACGCTGCATACAGACTTATCCTTTTGCTGTAGTTACCTGCATTCTATCTGCCAATACTGCACCTTCCACGCTCCATACAAACTTATCCATTTGCTGTTTTTACCTGCATTTTATCTGCCTATACTGCAGCTTCCACGCTGCATACAGACTTATCCATTTGCTGTTACCTGTATTCTATCTGCCAATACTGCAGCTTCCACGCTGCATACAGACTTATCCATTTGCTGTTGCTACCTGCATTCTATCTGCCTATACTGCAGCTTCCACGCTGCATACAGACTTATTCATTTGCTGTGACCTGTATTCTATCTGCCTATACTGCAGCTTCCACGCTGCATACAGACTTATCCATTTGCTGTTACCTGCATTCTATCTGCCAATACTGCAGCTTCCACGCTGCTTACAGACTTATCCATTTGCTGTTACCTGTATTCTATCTGCCAATACTGCAGCTTCCACACTGCATACAGACTGATCCATTTGCTGTTGTTACCTGCATTCTATCTGCCTATACTGCATCTTCGATGCTGCGTACAGACTTGTCCATTTGCTATGACCTGTCTTCAATCTGTCAATACTGCAGCTTCCACGCTGCATACAGACTGATCCATTTGCTGTTGTTACCTACATTCTATCCGCCTATACTGTAGCTTTCACGCTGCACACAGACTTATCCATTTGCTTTTGTTACCTGCATTCTATCTGCCAATACTGCAGCTTCCACACTGCATACAGACTTATCCATTTGCTGTTGTTATTTGCATTCTATCTGCCAATACTGCAGCTTCCACGCTGCATACAGACCGATCCATTTGCTGTTGTTACCTGCATTCTATCTGCCAATACTGCAGCTTCCACGCTGCATACAGACTTATCCATTTGCTGTAGTTACCTGCATTCTATCTGCCAATACTGCACCTTCCACGCTCCATACAGACTTATCCATTTGCTGTTGTTACCTGAATTCTATCTGCCTATACTGCAGCTTCCACGCTGCATACACTTATCCATTTGCTGTTGTTACCTGCATTCTTTTTGCCAATACTGCAGCTTCCACGCTGCATACAGACTTATCCATTTGCTGTTGTTACCTGCATTCTATCTGACTATACTGCAGCTTCCACGCTGCATATAGACTTATCCATTTGCTGTTGTTACCTGCAATCTATCTGCCTATTCTGCAGCTTCCACACTGCATACAGACTTATCCATTTGCTGTTGTTACCTGATTTCAATCTGCCTATACTGCAGATTCCAAGCTTTATACAGACTTATCCATTTGCTGTTACCTGTATTCTATCTGCCAATACTGCAGCTTCCACGCTGCATACAGACTTATCCATTTGCAGTCGTTACCTGCATTCTATCTGCCTATACTGCAGCTTCCACGCTGCAAACAGACTTATCCATTTGCTGTTACCTGCATTCTATCAGCCAATACTGCAGCTTCCACGCTGCATACAGTGTTATCCATTTGCTGTTACCTGTATTCTATCTGCCAACACTGCAGCTTCCACACTGCATACAGACTAGGGGTGTGCACCGGCCACTTTTCGTGTTTTGTGTTTTGGTTTTGGATCTGGATCTTTCTTCGTGTTTTGGATCTGGATTGGTTTTGCCAAAACCACCCTTCCGTGTTTTGGGTTCTGGGTTTTGTGTTTTGAATCTGTATTTTTTTTTTAAAAAGCATAAAAACAGCTAAAATCACAGAATTTGTTGGTTTCTCTGCTCCTATGCTATTATTAACCTCAATAACCTTAATTTCCACTCATTTCCAGTCTATTCTGAACACCTCACACCTCACAATAGTGTTTTCATGTCCAAAAGGTTGCACCGAGGTAGCTGGATGACTATGCTAAGCGACACGAGTGGGCGGCACAAACACGTGACCCATCTAGGAGTGACACTGCAGTGGCAGACAGGATGGCAGTTAGAAAAACTAGGCCCCAAACTGTACATAATGCAAAGAAAAAAAAGAAGTGCAAGATGGAATTGTCCTTGGGCCCTCCCACCCACCCTTATGTTGTATAAACAGGACATGCACACTTTAACAAATCAATCATTTCAGCGCCAGGGTCTGCCACACAACTGTGGCTGAAATGATTGGTTCGTTTGGGCCCCCACAAAACAAGCTGGCAATTAATGTGTCCCTGCACAAACTGGCTCTACGGAGGCAAGATGTCATCCTCATCCTCCTCATCCACCGATTCCTCACCCTCTTCAGTGTGTACATCCTCATCCTCACAAAGTATTAACTCGTCCCCACTTGAATCCACCACCACAGGTCCCTCTGTACCTTCTGGAGGCTGGTCTCCCTGGAAGAGCTGATAATTCATTTTGATGAACATCATCTTCTCCACATTCTGTGGAAGCAACCTCCTACGCCTTTCGCTGACAAGGTTCCCGGCTGCACTAAACACTCTTTTGGAGTACACACTGGAGGGGGGGCAACTCAGGTAAAATAGAGCCAGCTTGTACAGGGGCCTCCAAATTGCCTCTTTTTCCTGCCAGTACAGGTATGGACTGTCTGACATGCCTACTTGGATGCTGTCACCGATGTAATCCTCCACCATTCTGTCAATGGTGACAGTATCATATGCAGTGACAGTAGACATGTCAGAAATTGTTGCCAGGTCCTTCAGTCCGGACCAGATGTCCAAACTTGGTCCTGCCTGCCCTGCATCACCGCCAGCGGGTTGCTTAGGATACCTAAGTTTTTTCCTGGCAGCCCCAGTTGCGGGAGAAAATGAAGAAGGAGCCGTTGACGTGTCACGTTCCGCTTCAGCTGACAGTGTGTTCACCAGCAGGTCTTTGCACCTCTGCAGGCTTGTGTCGGCCGGAAAGAGAGACACCACATAGGCTTTAAACCTAGGATCAAGCACGGTGGCCAAAATGTAGTGGTCTGATTTCAACAGATTGACCACCCTGGAATCCTGGCAAAGCGAATGAAGGGCTTCATCCACAAGTCCCACATGCCGAGCGGAATCGTCCGTCTTAGCTCCTCCTTCACTTTCTCCAGCTGCTTCTGCAAAAGCCTGATGAGGGGAATGACCTGACTCAAGCTGGCTGTGTCTGAACTGACTTCACGTGTGGCAAGTTCGAAGGGCTGGAGAACCTTGCACAACACGGAAATCATTCTCCACTGCGCTTGAGTCAGGTGCATACCCCCTCCTTTGCCTATGTCATAGGTGGATGTATAGGCTTGTATGGCCTTTTGCTGCTCCTCCATCCTCTGAAGCATATAGAGGGTTGAGTTCCACCGCGTCACAACCTCTTGCTTCAGGTGATGGCGGGGCAGGTTCAAGAGTGTTTGCTGGCGCTCCAGTCTTCGGCACGCAGTCGCTGAATGGCGAAAGTGGCCAGAAATTTTTTCGGGCCACCCAAAGCGTCTCCTGCACGCCCCTGTCGCTTTTCAGAAAATTCTGCACCACCAAGTTTATTGTGTGAGCAAAACATGGGACGTGCTGGAATTTGCCCAGATGTAATGCCCGCACAATATTGGTGGCGTTGTCAGATATCACAAATCCCCAGGAGAGTCTAAGTGGGGTAAGCCACTGGGCGATGATTTCCCTCAGTTTCTCTAAGAGGTTGTCGGCGGTGTGCCTCTTACTGAAACCGGTGATACACAGCGTAGCCTGCCTTGTAACGAGCTGGCGTTTCTGAGATGCTGCTACTGGTGACGCTGCTGCTGTTGCTGCGTAAGGTGATACATCTACCCAGTGGGCTGTCACAGTCATATAGTCCTTAGTCTGCCCTGTTCCACTTGTCCACATGTCCGTGGTTAAGTGGACATTGTGTACAACGGCATTTTTCAGGACACTGAGGACACTTTTTCTGACGTTTCTGTACAGTCTCGGTATCGCCTGCCTAGTGAAGTGGAATCTAGACGGGATTTGGAACCGGGGACACACTACCTCCATCAATTGTCTAAATCCCACTGCACTAATGGCGGATACCGGACGCACGTCTAACACCAACATAGCAGTCAAGGCCTCAGTTATACGTTTTGCTTCAGGATGACTGCTGTCGTACTTCATCCTCCTCGCTAAGGACTGTTGGAGGGTCAATTGTTTAGTAAAAGTAGTGGTGTTCCTACTTCCTCTCTGGGATGATGAACGACTCCCAGCAGCAGCAACAGCAGCAGCGGCAGCAGTAGGCGTAGCAATGCAGGATCCTCCAGAGGAATCCCGGATAGGAGAGTCAGTCATGCCAGTGACATGGCCTGCAGGACTACTTCCGATCCTGACTAAGGAGGAAATTGACGAGGAGGGAGTTGACGGTGTGGTTTGCAGGCGCTTGGATACAACAGGACAACGGGATTTAGGTGTCCCTGGACTGCTTACGGTCTTAGCCAAAGTTTCTGAACTTGACAGTAACTTTTTATGAACGCGCTGCAGGTGCCGTATAAGGGAGGATGTTCCTAGGTGGTTGACGTCCCTACCCCTACTTATTTCACCTTTACATATGGTACATATGGCAAGACAGTTGTTGTCCAGATTTGGATAGAAATATTGCCAGACCAAAGAGGTGGAATGTTTGGTCTTCTGCCCAGGCATGACCGTGATGGGCTTTTTCATCCCACGGACAACAACTGTCTCCCCCGGAGCCTGATTTAAACAAACCACATCACCATCAGAATCCTCCTCGCCAACTTCCTCCTCAGCGCCAGCTACACCAGTATCCTCATCCTGTTGTACTTCAACAGTGACATCTTCAATTTGCATATCAGCAAGTGGACTGTGGGTGCTCCTTTCAGCACTTGCAGGGGGCATGCAAATGGTGGAAAGAGCCACCTCTTCCCGTCCAGTGCTGGGAAGGTCAGGCATCGCAACCACCACCACACTTGGACTCTCCTTGGGGATTTGTGATATCTTCTTAGAAAGCACAGTTCTTCGCTGTGCTTTTGCCAGCTTAACTCTTTTGATTTTTTTAGTGGGAGGAGGGCTTCCATCGTCATGTGAAGCTGAACCACTAGTCATGAACATACTAGGGATCGACCTTAGCCGTTCCTTGCCACTCCGTGTCGTAAATGGCATATTGGCAAGTTTACGTTTCTCTTCAGCTGATTTAAATGTCTTTTTCAAGGTCATTTTCCTGAACTTTGCCATTTGGGATTGTATGTGCCCTCTACTATGACATTGGGCATCGGCCTTGGCAGACGACGTTGATGGCATGTTATCGTCTATGTCATGACTAGTGGCAGCAGCTTCAGCACTAGGAGGAAGTGGTTCTTGATCTTTCTCTATTTTATTTTTATCGGAGAAAGTTTGGTCCTCCATTTATGTTATATCGATTTGATATATACGTGCGGCTAAACACAGAAAATAATTTTTTTTTTGGTTTGGACTGGAGTGTACTTTGTGGGTTACAGCACCCTTTAACGGTCAAGCCAGCCGGCCCTTTACTTATGACACAGGCGCACTCTTGGCACTACTTTGTTGATGCACGTGCGGCTACTGCGCACACAATTCACAAACACAGAAAATAATTTTTTTTTGGTTTGGACTGGAGTGTACTTTCGGGGGTTACAGCACCCTTTAACGGTCAAGCCAGCCGGCCCTTTACTTATGACACAGGCGCACGCTTGGCACTACTTTGTTGATGCACGTGCGGCTACTGCGCACACAATTCACAAACACAGAAAATAATTTTTTTTTTGGTTTGGACTGGAGTGTACTTTCGGGGGTTACAGCACCCTTAACGGTCAAGCCAGCCGGCCCTTTACTTATGACACAGGCGCACGCTTGGCACTACTTTGTTGATGCACGTGCGGCTACTGCGCACACAATTCACAAACACAGAAAATAATTTTTTTTTTGGTTTGGACTGGAGTGTACTTTCGGGGGTTACAGCACCCTTAACGGTCAAGCCAGCCGGCCCTTTACTTATGACACAGGCGCACGCTTGGCACTACTTTGTTGATGCACGTGCGGCTACTGCGCACACAATTCACAAACACAGAAAATAATTTTTTTTTGGTTTGGACTGGAGTGTACTTTCGGGGGTTACAGCACCCTTAACGGTCAAGCCAGCCGGCCCTTTACTTATGACACAGGCGCACGCTTGGCACTACTTTGTTGATGCACGTGCGGCTACTGCGCACACAATTCACAAACACAGAAAATAATTTTTTTTTTGGTTTGGACTGGAGTGTACTTTCGGGGGTTACAGCACCCTTAACGGTCAAGCCAGCCGGCCCTTTACTTATGACACAGGCACACGCTTGGCACTACTTTGTTGATGCACGTGCGGCTACTGCGCACACAATTCACAAACACAGAAAATAATTTTTTTTTTGGTTTGGACTGGAGTGTACTTTCGGGGGTTACAGCACCCTTAACGGTCAAGCCAGCCGGCCCTTTACTTATGACACAGGCGCACTCTTGGCACTACTTTGTTGATGCACGTGCGGCTACTGCGCACACAATTCACAAACACAGAAAATAATTTTTTTTTGGTTTGGACTGGAGTGTACTTTCGGGGGTTACAGCACCCTTTAACGGTCAAGCCAGCCGGCCCTTTACTTATGACACAGGCGCACGCTTGGCACTACTTTGTTGATGCACGTGCGGCTACTGCGCACACAATTCACAAACACAGAAAATAATTTTTTTTTTGGTTTGGACTGGAGTGTACTTTCGGGGGTTACAGCACCCTTAACGGTCAAGCCAGCCGGCCCTTTACTTATGACACAGGCGCACGCTTGGCACTACTTTGTTGATGCACGTGCGGCTACTGCGCACACAATTCACAAACACAGAAAATAATTTTTTTTTTGGTTTGGACTGGAGTGTACTTTCGGGGGTTACAGCACCCTTAACGGTCAAGCCAGCCGGCCCTTTACTTATGACACAGGCGCACGCTTGGCACTACTTTGTTGATGCACGTGCGGCTACTGCGCACACAATTCACAAACACAGAAAATAATTTTTTTTTTGGTTTGGACTGGAGTGTACTTTCGGGGGTTACAGCACCCTTAACGGTCAAGCCAGCCGGCCCTTTACTTATGACACAGGCGCACGCTTGGCACTACTTTGTTGATGCACGTGCGGCTACTGCGCACACAATTCACAAACACAGAAAATAATTTTTTTTTTGGTTTGGACTGGAGTGTACTTTCGGGGGTTACAGCACCCTTAACGGTCAAGCCAGCCGGCCCTTTACTTATGACACAGGCGCACGCTTGGCACTACTTTGTTGATGCACGTGCGGCTACTGCGCACACAATTCACAAACACAGAAAATAATTTTTTTTTTGGTTTGGACTGGAGTGTACTTTCGGGGGTTACAGCACCCTTAACGGTCAAGCCAGCCGGACCTTTACTTATGACACAGGCGCACGCTTGGCACTACTTTGTTGATGCACGTGCGGCTACTGCGCACACAATTCACAAACACAGAAAATAATTTTTTTTTTGGTTTGGACTGGAGTGTACTTTCGGGGGTTACAGCACCCTTAACGGTCAAGCCAGCCGGCCCTTTACTTATGACACAGGCGCACGCTTGGCACTACTTTGTTGATGCACGTACGGCTACTGCGCACACAATTCACAAACACAGAAAATAAATTTTTTTTTGGTTTGGACTGGAGTGTACTTTCGGGGGTTACAGCACCCTTTAACGGTCAAGCCAGCCGGCCCTTTACTTATGACACAGGCGCACGCTTGGCACTACTTTGTTGATGCACATGCGGCTACTGCGCACACAATTCACAAACACAGAAAATAATTTTTTTTTGGTTTGGACTGGAGTGTACTTTCGGGGGTTACAGCACCCTTAACGGTCAAGCCAGCCGGCCCTTTACTTATGACACAGGCGCACGCTTGGCACTACTTTGTTGATGCACGTGCGGCTACTGCGCACACAATTCACAAACACAGAAAATAATTTTTTTTTTGGTTTGGACTGGAGTGTACTTTCGGGGGTTACAGCACCCTTAACGGTCAAGCCAGCCGGCCCTTTACTTATGACACAGGCGCACGCTTGGCACTACTTTGTTGATGCACGTGCGGCTACTGCGCACACAATTCACAAACACAGAAAATAATTTTTTTTTTGGTTTGGACTGGAGTGTACTTTCGGGGGTTACAGCACCCTTAATGGTCAAGCCAGCCGGCCTTTTACTTATGACACAGGCGCACGCTTGGCACTACTTTGTTGATGCACGTGCGGCTACTGCGCACACAATTCACAAACACAGAAAATATATTATTTTTTTAGCACTTGGGGGGAGCACCCCTGATGGACAGAGCACCCCCTGGACAACACTACAGCACTCCTTTAGGACTGGGACACTGCACAGAACTTTGGAGTGGACACAGCCCCTATGGAGAACTGACTGCACAACACAGTCCAGCCAGCCCCTATGGACTTTGAAGTAGTGGACACAGCCCCTATTAACAACAGCAGCACAGCACAACACAGCCAGCCCCTATGGACTTTGAAGTAGTGGACAACAGCAGCACTACACTACACTACACTACACAGCCCTAACTCCCACCCTCCCTCTTCACTGTCCACAGCCGAGTGAGAAAATGGCGCCGACGTGTGTACCTTATATAGGATCCAAAACCCGCCAGACTCGGAAGGCGGGAAGATGACATTTTGCCTCGATTTCAGATCCGAGTCAGTCGGGAAAAGTCGAGCCTGACTCGGATCGGACTCGGATCGGGGGGGCTCGGGGGGGTTCGGATTTCAGAAATCCGAACCCGCTCACCCCTAATACAGACTGATCCATTTGCTGTTGTTATTACCTGCATTCTATCTGCCTATACTGCATCTTCGATGCTGCGTACAGACTTGTCCATTTGCTGTTGTTACCTGCATTCTATATGCCAATACTGCAGCTTCCACGCTGCATACAGACTTATCCATTTGCTGTTGTTACCTGCATTATACCTGCCAATACTGCAGCTTCCACGCTGCATACAGACTGATCCATTTGCTGTTGTTACCTGCATTCTATCTGTCTAAACTGTAGCTTCCACGCTGCACACAGACTTATCCATTAGCTGTTGTTACCTGCATTCTATCTGCCAATACTGCAGATTCCACACTGCATACAGACTTATCCAATTTCTGTTGTTACCTGCATTCTGTCTGCCAATACTGCAGCTTCCACACTGCATATAGACTTATCCATTTGCTGTTGTTACTTGCAATATATCTGCCAATACTGCAGCTTCCACGCTGCATACAGACTGATCCATTTGCTGTTGTTACCTGCATTATATCTGCCAATACTGCAGCTTCCACGCTGCATACAGACTTATCCATTTGCTGTTGTTACCTGCATTCTATCTGCCTATACTGCAGCTTCCACGCTGCATACAGACTGATCCATTTGCTGTTGTTACCTGCATTCTATCTTCCATTACTGCACCTTCCACGCTCCATAAAGACTTATCCATTTGCTGTTGTTACCTGCATTCTATCTGCCTATACTACAGCTTCCACGCTGCATACAGACTTACCCATTTGCTGTTGTTACCTGCATTCTTTTTGCCAATACTGCAGCTTCCACGCTGCATACAGACTTATCCATTTGCTGTTGTTACCTACATTCTATCTCCCTATTCTGCAGCTTCCACACTGCATACAGACTTATCCATTTGCTGTTGTTTCCTGATTTCTATCTGCCTATACTGCAGATTCCAAGCTGTAAACAGACTTATCCATTTGCTGTTGTTAACTGCATTCTATCTGCCAATACTGCAACTTCCACGCTGCATACAGACTTATCCATTTGCTGTTGTTACCTGCTTTCTATCTACCTATACAGCAGCTTCCATGCTGCATACAGACTTATCCATTTGCTGATTTAACCTGCATTCTATCTGCCTATACTGCAGCTTCCACGCTGCATACAGACTTATCCATATGCTGTCACCTGTATTCTATCTGCCAATACTGCAGCTTCCACGCTGCATACAGACTTATCCATTTGCAGTTGTTACCTGCATTCTATCTGCCTATACTGCAGCTTCCACGCTGCATACAGACTTATCCATTTGCTGTTACCTGTATTCTATCTGCCTATACTGCAGCTTCCACGCTGCAAACAGACTTATCCATTTGCTGTTACCAGCATTCTATCTGCCAATACTGCAGCTTCCACGCTGCATACAGTGTTATCCATCTGCTGTTACCTGTATTCTATCTGCCAACACTGCAGCTTCCACACTGCATACAGACTGATCCATTTGCTGTTGTTACCTGCATTCTATCTGCCTATACTGCATCTTTGATGCTGCGTACAGACTTGTCCATTTGCTGTTGTTACCTGCATTCTATATGCCAATACTGCAGCTTCCACGCTGCATACAGACTTATCCATTTGCTGTTGTTACCTGCATTATACCTGCCAATACTGCATCTTCCACGCTGCATACAGACTGATCCATTTGCTGTTGTTACCTGCATTATATCTGCCTATACTGTAGCTTCCACGCTGCACACAGACTTATCCATTAGCTGTTGTTACCTGCATTCTATCTGCCAATACTGCAGATTCCACACCGCATAAAGACTTATCCATTTGCTGTTGTTACCTGCTTTCTATCTGCCTATACAGCAGCTTCCATGCTGCATACAGACTTATCCATTTGCTGTTGTTACCTGCATTCTATCTGCCTATACTGCAGCTTCCACGCTGCATACAGACTTATCCATTTGCTGTTTTAACCTGCATTCTATCTGCCTATTCTGCAGCTTCCACGCTGCATACAGGCTTATCCATATGCTGTCACCTGTATTCTATCTGCCAATACTGCAGCTTCCACGCTGCATACAGACTTATCCATTTGCAGTTGTTACCTGCATTCTATCTGCCTATACTGCAGCTTCCACGCTGCATACAGACTTATCCATTTGCTGTTACCTGTATTCTATCTGCCTATACTGCCGCTTCCACGCTGCAAACAGACTTATCCATTTGCTGTTACCAGCATTCTATCTGCCAATACTGCAGCTTCCACGCTGCATACAGTGTTATCCATTTGCTGTTACCTGTATTCTATCTGCCAACACTGCAGCTTCCACACTGCATACAGACTGATCCATTTGCTGTTGTTACCTGCATTCTATCTGCCTATACTGCATCTTCGATGCTGCGTACAGACTTGTCCATTTGCTGTTGTTACCTGCATTCTATATGCCAATACTGCAGCTTCCACGCTGCATACAGACTTATCCATTTGCTGTTGTTACCTGCATTATACCTGCCAATACTGCAGCTTCCACGCTGTATACAGACTGATCCATTTGCTGTTGTTACCTGCATTCTATCTGCCTATACTGTAGCTTCCACGCTGCACACAGACTTATCCATTAGCTGTTGTTACCTGCATTCTCTCTGCCAATACTGCAGATTCCACACCGCATAAAGACTTATCCAATTTCTGTTGTTACTTGCATTATATCTGCCAATACTGCAGCTTCCACGCTGCATACAGACTGATCCATTTGCTGTTGTTACCTGCATTCTATCTGCCAATACTGCACATTCCACGCTGCATACAGACTTATCCATTTGCTGTTGTTACCTGCATTCTATCTGCCAATACTGCAGCTTCTACGCTGCATACAGACTTATCCATTTGGGTTGTTACCTGCATTCTATCTGCCAATACTGCAGCTTCCACGCTGCATACAGACTGATCCATTTGCTATTATTACCAGCTTTCTATCTGCCAATACTGCAGCTTCCACGCTGCATACAGACTGATCCATTTCCTGTTGCTACTTGCATTATATCTGCCTATACTGCAGCTTCCACACTGCATACAGACTTATCCATTTGCTGTTGTTACCTGAATTCTATCTGCCAATACTGCAGCTTCCACGCTGCATACAGACTTATCCATTTGCCGTTGTTACCTGCATTCTATCTGCCAATACTGCAGCTTCCACGCTGCATACAGACTTATCCATTTGCCGTTGTTACCTGCATTCTACCTGCCAATACTGCAGCTTACACGCTGCACACAGACTTATCCATTTGCTGTTGTTACCTGCATTCTATCTGCCAATACTGCAGCTTCCACACTGCATATAGACTTATCCATTTGCTGTTGTTACTTGCATTATATCTGCCAATACTGCAGCTTCCACGCTGCATACAGACTTATCCATTTGCTGTTGTTACCTGCATTCAATCTGCCTATACTGCAGCTTCCACGCTGCATACAGACTTATCCATTTGCTGTTACCTGTATTCTATCTGCCTATACTGCAGCTTCCACGCTGCAAACAGACTTATCCATTTGCTGTTACCAGCATTCTATCTGCCAATACTGCAGCTTCCACGCTGCATACAGTGTTATCCATTTGCTGTTACCTGTATTCTATCTGCCAACACTGCAGCTTCCACACTGCATACAGACTGATCCATTTGCTGTTGTTACCTGCATTCTATCTGCCTATACTGCATCTTCGATGCTGCGTACAGACTTGTCCATTTGCTGTTGTTACGTGCATTCTATATGCCAATACTGCAGCTTCCACGCTGCATACAGACTTATCCATTTGCTGTTGTTACCTGCATTATACCTGCCAATACTGCAGCTTCCACGCTGCATACAGACTGATCCATTTGCTGTTGTTACCTGCATTCTATCTGCCTATACTGTAGCTTCCACGCTGCACACAGACTTATCCATTAGCTGTTGTTACCTGCATTCTCTCTGCCAATACTGCAGATTCCACACCGCATAAAGACTTATCCAATTTCTGTTGTTACTTGCATTATATCTGCCAATACTGCAGCTTCCACGCTGCATACAGACTGATCCATTTGCTGTTGTTACCTGCATTCTATCTGCCAATACTGCACATTCCACGCTGCATACAGACTTATCCATTTGCTGTTGTTACCTGCATTCTATCTGCCAATACTGCAGCTTCTACGCTGCATACAGACTTATCCATTTGGGTTGTTACCTGCATTCTATCTGCCAATACTGCAGCTTCCACGCTGCATACAGACTGATCCATTTGCTATTATTACCAGCTTTCTATCTGCCAATACTGCAGCTTCCACGCTGCATACAGACTGATCCATTTCCTGTTGCTACTTGCATTATATCTGCCTATACTGCAGCTTCCACACTGCATACAGACTTATCCATTTGCTGTTGTTACCTGAATTCTATCTGCCAATACTGCAGCTTCCACGCTGCATACAGACTTATCCATTTGCTGTTGTTACCTGCATTCTATCTGCCAATACTGCAGCTTCCACGCTGCATACAGACGTATCCATTTGCCGTTGTTACCTGCATTCTATCTGCCAATACTGCAGCTTACACGCTGCACACAGACTTATCCATTTGCTGTTGTTACCTGCATTCTATCTGCCAATACTGCAGCTTCCACACTGCATATAGACTTATCCATTTGCTGTTGTTACTTGCATTATATCTGCCAATACTGCAGCTTCCACGCTGCATACAGACTGATCCATTTGCTGTTGTTACCTGCATTATATTTGCCAATACTGCAGCTTCCACGCTGCATACAGACTTATCCATTTGCTGTTGTTACCTGCATTCAATCTGCCTATACTGCAGCTTCCACGCTGCATACAGACTTATCCATTTGCTGTAGTTACCTGCATTCTATCTGCCAATACTGCACCTTCCACGCTCCATACAGACTTATCCATTTGCTGTTGTTACCTGCATTCTATCTGCCTATACTGCAGCTTCCACGCTGCATACAGACTTATCCATTTGCTGTTGTTACCTGCATTCTTTTTGCCAATACTGCAGCTTCCACGCTGCATACAGACTTATCCATTTGCTGTTGTTACCTGCATTTTATCAGCCTATACTGCAGCTTCCACGCTGTATACAGACTTATCCATTTGCTGTTGTTACCTGCATTCTATCTGCCTATACTGCAGCTTCCACACTGCATACAGACTTATCCATTAGCTGTTGTTACCTGAATTCTATCTGCCAATACTGCAGCTTCCACGCTGCATACAGACTTATCCATTTGCTGTTGTTACCTGCATTCTTTTTTCCAATACTGCAGCTTCCACGCTGCATACAGACTTATCCATTTGTTGTTAACTGCATTCTATCTGCCAATACTGCAGCTTCCATGCTGCATATAGACTTATCCATTTGCTGTTTTTACCTGCATTCTATCTGCCTATACTGCAGCTTCCACGCTGCATACAGACTTATCCATTTGCTGTTGTTACCTGCATTCTATCTGCCTATACTGCAGCTTCCACGCTGCATACAGACTTATCCATTTGCTGTTGTTACCTGCATTCTATCTGCCTATACTGCAGCTTCCACTCTGCATACAGACTTATCCATTTGCTGTTACCTGTATTCTATCTGCCTATACTGCAGCTTCCACGCTGCATACAGACTTATCCATTTTCTGTTACCTGCATTCTATCTGCCAATACTGCAGCTTCCACGCTGCTTACAGACTTATCCATTTGCTGTTACCTGTATTCTATCTGCCAATACTGCAGCTTCCACACAGCATACAGACTGATCCATTTGCTGTTGTTACCTGCATTCTATCTGCCTATACTGCATCTTCGATGCTGCGTACAGACTTGTCCATTTGCTGTGACCTTTTATTCAATCTGCCAATACTGCAGCTTCCACGCTGCATACAGACTTATCCATTTGCTGTTGTTACCTACATTCTATCCGCCTATACTGTAGCTTTCACGCTGCACACAGACTTATCCATTTGCTGTTGTTACCTGCATTCTATCTGCCAATACTGCAGCTTCCACACTGCATACAGACTTATCCATTTGCTGTTGTTATTTGCATTCTATCTGCCAATACTGCAGCTTCCACGCTGCATACAGACTTATCCATTTGCTGTTGTTACCTGCATTCTATCTGCCAATACTGCAGCTTCCACGCTGTATACAGACTTATCCATTTGCTGTTGTTACCTGCATTCTACCTGCCAATACTGCAGCTTCCACGCTGCATACAGACTTATCCATTTGCTGTAGTTACCTGCATTCTATCTGCCAATACTGCACCTTCTACGCTCCATACAGACTTATCCATTTGCTGTTGTTACCTGAATTCTATCTGCCTATACTGCAGCTTCCACGCTGCATACACTTATCCATTTGCTGTTGTTACCTGCATTCTTTTTGCCAATACTGCAGCTTCCACGCTGCATACAGACTTATCCATTTGCTGTTGTTACCTGCATTCTATCTGACTATACTGCAGCTTCCACGCTGCATATAGACTTATCCATTTGCTGTTGTTACCTGCAATCTATCTGCCTATTCTGCAGCTTTCACACTGCATACAGACTTATCCATTTGCTGTTGTTACCTGATTTCTATCTGCCTATACTGCAGATTCCAAGCTGTATACAGACTTATCCATTTGCTGTTGTTAACTGCATTCTATCTGCCAATACTGCAGCTTCCACGCTGCATATAGACTTATCCATTTGCTGTTGTTACCTGCATTCTAACTGCCTATACTGCATCTTCCACGCTGCATACAGACTTGTCCATTTGCTGTTGTTACCTGCATTCTATATGCCAATACTGCAGCTTCCACGCTGCATACAGACTTATCCATTTGCTGTTGTTACCTGCATTATACCTGCCAATACTGCAGCTTCCACGCTGCATACAGACTGATCCATTTGCTGTTTTTACCTGCTTTCTATCTGCCTATACTGTAGCTTCCACGCTGCACACAGACTTATCCATTTGCTGTTGCTACCTGCATTCTATCTGCCAATACTGCAGCTTCCACACTGCATACAGACTTATCCAATTTCTGTTGTTACTTGCATTATATCTGCCAATACTGCAGCTTCCACGCTGCATACAGACTTATCCATTTGCTGTTGTTACCTACATTCTATCTGCCAATACAGCAGCTTCTACGCTGCATACCGACTTTTCCATTTGGGTTGTTACCTGCATTCTATCTGCCAATACTGCAGCTTCCACGCTGCATACAGACTTATCCATTTGCTGTTGTTACCTGAATTCTATCTGCCAATACTACAGCTTCCACGCTGCATACAGACTTATCCATTTGCTATTGTTACCTGCATTCTATCTGCCTATACTGTAACTTCCACGCTGCATACAGACTTATCCATTTGCTGTAGTTACCTGCATTCTATCTGCCAATACTGCACCTTCCACGCTCCATACAGACTTATCCATTTGCTGTTGTTACCTGCATTCTATCTGCCTATACTGCAGCTTCCACGCTGCATACAGACTTATCCATTTGCTGTTGTTACCTGCATTCTTTTTGCCAATACTGCAGCTTCCACGCTGCATACAGACTTATCCATTTGCTGTTGTTACCTGCATTTTATCAGCCTATACTGCAGCTTCCACGCTGTATACAGACTTATCCATTTGCTGTTGTTACCTGCATTCTATCTGCCTATACTGCAGCTTCCACACTGCATACAGACCTATCCATTAGCTGTTGTTACCTGAATTCTATTTGCCAATACTGCAGCTTCCACGCTGCATACAGACTTATCCATTTGCTGTTACCTGTATTCTATCTGCCTATACTGCAGCTTCCACGCTGCATACAGACTTATCCATTTTCTGTTACCTGCATTCTATCTGCCAATACTGCAGCTTCCACGCTGCTTACAGACTTATCCATTTGCTGTTACCTGTATTCTATCTGCCAATACTGCAGCTTCCACACAGCATACAGACTGATCCATTTGCTGTTGTTACCTGCATTCTATCTGCCTATACTGCATCTTCGATGCTGCGTACAGACTTGTCCATTTGCTGTGACCTTTTATTCAATCTGCCAATACTGCAGCTTCCACGCTGCATACAGACTTATCCATTTGCTGTTGTTACCTACATTCTATCCGCCTATACTGTAGCTTTCACGCTGCACACAGACTTATCCATTTGCTGTTGTTACCTGCATTCTATCTGCCAATACTGCAGCTTCCACACTGCATACAGACTTATCCATTTGCTGTTGTTATTTGCATTCTATCTGCCAATACTGCAGCTTCCACGCTGCATACAGACTTATCCATTTGCTGTTGTTACCTGCATTCTATCTGCCAATACTGCAGCTTCCACGCTGTATACAGACTTATCCATTTGCTGTTGTTACCTGATTTCTATCTGCCTATACTGCAGATTCCAAGCTGTATACAGACTTATCCATATGCTGTTGTTAACTGCATTCTATCTGCCAATACTGCAGCTTCCACGCTGCATATAGACTTATCCATTTGCTGTTGTTACCTGCATTCTAACTGCCTATACTGCATCTTCCACGCTGCATACAGACTTGTCCATTTGCTGTTGTTACCTTCATTCTATATGCCAATACTGCAGCTTCCACGCTGCATACAGACTTATCCATTTGCTGTTGTTACCTGCATTATACCTGCCAATACTGCAGCTTCCACGCTGCATACAGACTGATCCATTTGCTGTTTTTACCTGCTTTCTATCTGCCTATACTGTAGCTTCCACGCTGCACACAGACTTATCCATTTGCTGTTGCTACCTGCATTCTATCTGCCAATACTGCAGCTTCCACACTGCATACAGACTTATCCAATTTCTGTTGTTACTTGCATTATATCTGCCAATACTGCAGCTTCCACGCTGCATACAGACTTATCCATTTGCTGTTGTTACCTACATTCTATCTGCCAATACAGCAGCTTCTACGCTGCATACCGACTTTTCCATTTGGGTTGTTACCTGCATTCTATCTGCCAATACTGCAGCTTCCACGCTGCATACAGACTTATCCATTTGCTGTTGTTACCTGAATTCTATCTGCCAATACTACAGCTTCCACGCTGCATACAGACTTATCCATTTGCTATTGTTACCTGCATTCTATCTGCCTATACTGTAACTTCCACGCTGCATACAGACTTATCCATTTGCTGTAGTTACCTGCATTCTATCTGCCAATACTGCACCTTCCACGCTCCATACAGACTTATCCATTTGCTGTTGTTACCTGCATTCTATCTGCCTATACTGCAGCTTCCACGCTGCATACAGACTTATCCATTTGCTGTTGTTACCTGCATTCTTTTTGCCAATACTGCAGCTTCCACGCTGCATACAGACTTATCCATTTGCTGTTGTTACCTGCATTTTATCAGCCTATACTGCAGCTTCCACGCTGTATACAGACTTATCCATTTGCTGTTGTTACCTGCATTCTATCTGCCTATACTGCAGCTTCCACACTGCATACAGACTTATCCATTAGCTGTTGTTACCTGAATTCTATCTGCCAATACTGCAGCTTCCACGCTGCATACAGACTTATCCATTTGCTGTTGTTACCTGCATTCTTTTTTCCAATACTGCAGCTTCCACGCTGCATACAGACTTATCCATTTGTTGTTGTTAACTGCATTCTATCTGCCAATACTGCAGCTTCCATGCTGCATATAGACTTATCCATTTGCTGTTTTTACCTGCATTCTATCTGCCTATACTGCAGCTTCCACGCTGCATACAGACTTATCCATTTGCTGTTGTTACCTGCATTCTATCTGCCTATACTGCAGCTTCCACGCTGCATACAGACTTATCCATTTGCTGTTGTTACCTGCATTCTATCTGCCTATACTGCAGCTTCCACTCTGCATACAGACTTATCCATTTGCTGTTACCTGTATTCTATCTGCCTATACTGCAGCTTCCACGCTGCATACAGACTTATCCATTTTCTGTTACCTGCATTCTATCTGCCAATACTGCAGCTTCCACGCTGCTTACAGACTTATCCATTTGCTGTTACCTGTATTCTATCTGCCAATACTGCAGCTTCCACACAGCATACAGACTGATCCATTTGCTGCTGTTACCTGCATTCTATCTGCCTATACTGCATCTTCGATGCTGCGTACAGACTTGTCCATTTGCTGTGACCTTTTATTCAATCTGCCAATACTGCAGCTTCCACGCTGCATACAGACTTATCCATTTGCTGTTGTTACCTACATTCTATCCGCCTATACTGTAGCTTTCACGCTGCACACAGACTTATCCATTTGCTGTTGTTACCTGCATTCTATCTGCCAATACTGCAGCTTCCACACTGCATACAGACTTATCCATTTGCTGTTGTTATTTGCATTCTATCTGCCAATACTGCAGCTTCCACACTGCATACAGACTTATCCAATTTCTGTTGTTACTTGCATTATATCTGCCAATACTGCAGCTTCCACGCTGCATACAGACTTATCCATTTGCTGTTGTTACCTACATTCTATCTGCCAATACAGCAGCTTCTACGCTGCATACCGACTTTTCCATTTGGGTTGTTACCTGCATTCTATCTGCCAATACTGCAGCTTCCACGCTGCATACAGACTTATCCATTTGCTATTATTACCTGCTTTCTATCTGCCAATACTGCAGCTTCCACGCTGCATACAGACGGATCCATTTGCTGTTATTACTTGCATTATATCTGCCTTTACTGCAGCTTCCACACTGCATACAGACATCCATTTGCTGTTGTTACCTGCATTCTATCTACCAATACTGCAGCTTCCACACTGCATATAGACTTATCCATTTGCTGTTGTTACTTGCATTATATCTGCGAATACTGCAGCTTCCACGCTGCATACAGACTGATCCATTTGCTGTTGTTATCTGCAATCTATCTGCCTATACTGCAGCTTCCACGCTGCATACAGACTTATCCATTTGCTGTTGTTAACTGCATTCTATCTGCCAATACTGCACCTTCCACGCTGCATACAGACTTATCCATTTGCTGTAACCTGTATTCTATCTGCCAATACTGCAGCTTCCACACTGCATACAGACTGATCCATGTGCTGTTGTTACCTGCATTCTATCTGCCAATACTGCAGCTTCCACGCTGCATACAGACTTACCCATTTGCTGTTACCTGTATTCTATCTGCCAATACTGCACCTTCCACGCTGCATACAGACTTATCCATTTGCTGTTACATGTATTCTATCTGCCAATACTGCAGCTTCCACACTGCATACAGACTGATCCATTTACTTTTGTTACCTGCATTATATCTGCCAATACTGCAGCTTCCACGCTGCATACAGACTGAGCCGTTTGCTGTTGTTACTTGCATTCTATCTGCCTATACTGCATCTTCCACGCTGCATACAGACTTGTCCATTTGCTGTTACCTGTATTCTATCTGCCAATACTGCAGCTTCCACGCTGCATACAGACTGATCCATTTGCTGTTGTTACCTGCATTATAACTGCCAATACTGCAGCTTCCATGCTGCATACAGATTGATCCATTTGCTGTTGTTACCTACATTCTATCTGCCTATACTGTAGCTTTCACGCTGCACACAGACTTATCCATTTGCTGTTGTTACCTGCATTCTATCTGCCAATACTGCAGCTTCTACACTGCATACAGACTTATCCATTTGCTGTTGTTACTTGCATTATATCTGCCAATACTGCAGCTTCCACGCTGCATACAGACTTATCCATTTGCTGTTGTTACCTGCATTCTATCTGCCTATACTACAGCTTCCACGCTGCATACAGACTTGTCCATTTGCTTTTGTTACCTGCATTCTATCTGCCAATACTGCAGCTTTCACGCTGCATACAGACTTATCCATTTGCTGTTGTTACCTGATTTCTATCTGCCTATACTGCAGATTCCAAGCTGTATATAGACTTATCCATTTGCTGTTGTTAACTGCATTCTATCTGCCAATACTGCAGCTTCCACGCTGCATACAGACTTATCCATTTGCTGTTGTTACCTGCTTTCTATCTGCCTATACTGCAGCTTCCATGCTGCATACAGACTTATCCATTTGCTGTTGTTACCTACATTCTATCTTCCTATACTGCAGCTTCCACGCTGCATACAGACTTAACCATTTGCTGTTGTTACCTGCTTTCTATCTGCCTATACTGCAGCTTCCATGCTGCATACAGACTTATCCATTTGCTGTTACCTGTATTCTATCTGCCAATACTGCAGCTTCCACACTGCATACAGACTTATCCATTTGCTGTTGTTACCTGCATTCTATCTGCCTATACTGTAGCTTCCATGCTGCATACAGACTTATCCATTTGCTGTTGTTACCTGAATTCTATCTGCCAATACTGCAGATTCCACACTGCATACAGACTGATCCATTTGCTGTTGTTACCTGTATTCTATCTGCCTATACTGCAGCTTCCACACTGCATACAGACTTATCCATTTGCTGTTGTTACCTGCATTCTATCTGCCTATACTGCAGATTCCACGCTGCATACAGACTTATCCATTTGCTGTTGTTACCTGCATTCTATCTGCCAATACTGCAGCTTCTACGCTGCATACAGACTGATCCATTTGCTGTTGTTACCTGCATTCTATCTGCCAATACTGCACCTTCCACGCTGCATACACACTTATCCATTTGCTGTTGTTACCTGAATTCTATCTGCCAATACTGCTGCTTCCACGCTGCATACAGACTTATCCATTTGCTGTTGTTACCTGCATTCTATCTGCCTATACTGCACCTTCCACGCTGCATACAGACTTATCCATTTGCTATTGTTACCTGCATTCTATCTGCCTATACTGCACCTTCCACGCTGCATACAGACTGATCCATTTGCTGTTCTTACCTGCATTCTATCTGCCAATACTGCAGCTTCCACGCTGCATACAGACTGATCCATTTGCTGTTGTTACCTGCATTCTATCTGCCTATACTGCAGCTTCCACGCTGCATACAGAGTTATCCATTTGCTGTTGTTACAAGCATTCTATCTGCCAATACTGCACCTTCCATGCTGCATACAGACTTATCTATTTGCTGTTACCTGTATTCTATCTGCCAATACTGCAGCTTCCACACTGCATACAGACTGATCCATTTGCTGTTGTTACCTGCATTCTATCTGCCAATACTGCAGCTTCCACACTGCATACAGACTTATCCATTTGCTGTTACCTGTATTCTAACTGCCAATACTGCAGCTTCCACACTGCATACAGACTGATCCATTTGCTGTTGTTACCTGCATTCTATCTGCCTATACTGCAGCTTCCACGCTGCATACAGACTTATCCATTTGCTGTTGTTAACTGCATTCTATCTGCCAATACTGCACCTTCCACGCTGCATACAGACTTATCCATTTGCTGTTACCTGTATTCTATCTGCCAATACTGCAGCTTCCACACTGCATACAGACTGATCCATGTGCTGTTGTTACCTGCATTCTATCTGCCAATACTGCAGCTTCCACGCTGCATACAGACTTACCCATTTGCTGTTACCTGTATTCTATCTGCCAATACTGCACCTTCCACGCTGCATACAGACTTATCCATTTGCTGTTACATGTATTCTATCTGCCAATACTGCAGCTTCCACACTGCATACAGACTGATCCATTTACTTTTGTTACCTGCATTATATCTGCCAATACTGCAGCTTCCACGCTGCATACAGACTGAGCCGTTTGCTGTTGTTACTTGCATTCTATCTGCCTATACTGCATCTTCCACGCTGCATACAGACTTGTCCATTTGCTGTTACCTGTATTCTATCTGCCAATACTGCAGCTTCCACGCTGCATACAGACTGATCCATTTGCTGTTGTTACCTGCATTATAACTGCCAATACTGCAGCTTCCATGCTGCATACAGATTGATCCATTTGCTGTTGTTACCTACATTCTATCTGCCTATACTGTAGCTTTCACGCTGCACACAGACTTATCCATTTGCTGTTGTTACCTGCATTCTATCTGCCAATACTGCAGCTTCTACACTGCATACAGACTTATCCATTTGCTGTTGTTACTTGCATTATATCTGCCAATACTGCAGCTTCCACGCTGCATACAGACTTATCCATTTGCTGTTGTTACCTGCATTCTATCTGCCTATACTACAGCTTCCACGCTGCATACAGACTTGTCCATTTGCTTTTGTTACCTGCATTCTATCTGCCAATACTGCAGCTTTCACGCTGCATACAGACTTATCCATTTGCTGTTGTTACCTGATTTCTATCTGCCTATACTGCAGATTCCAAGCTGTATATAGACTTATCCATTTGCTGTTGTTAACTGCATTCTATCTGCCAATACTGCAGCTTCCACGCTGCATACAGACTTATCCATTTGCTGTTGTTACCTGCTTTCTATCTGCCTATACTGCAGCTTCCATGCTGCATACAGACTTATCCATTTGCTGTTGTTACCTACATTCTATCTTCCTATACTGCAGCTTCCACGCTGCATACAGACTTAACCATTTGCTGTTGTTACCTGAATTCTATCTGCCAATACTGCAGATTCCACACTGCATACAGACTGATCCATTTGCTGTTGTTACCTGTATTCTATCTGCCTATACTGCAGCTTCCACACTGCATAGAGACTTATCCATTTGCTGTTGTTACCTGCATTCTATCTGCCTATACTGCAGATTCCACGCTGCATACAGACTTATCCATTTGATGTTGTTACCTGCATTCTATCTGCCAATACTGCAGCTTCTACGCTGCATACAGACTGATCCATTTGCTGTTGTTACCTGCATTCTATCTGCCAATACTGCACCTTCCACGCTGCATACAGACTTATCCATTTGCTGTTGTTACCTGAATTCTATCTGCCAATACTGCTGCTTCCACGCTGCATACAGACTTATCCATTTGCTGTTGTTACCTGCATTCTATCTGCCTATACTGCACCTTCCACGCTGCATACAGACTTATCCATTTGCTATTGTTACCTGCATTCTATCTGCCTATACTGCACCTTCCACGCTGCATACAGACTGATCCATTTGCTGTTCTTACCTGCATTCTATCTGCCAATACTGCAGCTTCCACGCTGCATACAGACTGATCCATTTGCTGTTGTTACCTGCATTCTATCTGCCTATACTTCAGCTTCCACGCTGCATACAGAGTTATCCATTTGCTGTTGTTACCAGCATTCTATCTGCCAATACTGCACCTTCCACGCTGCATACAGACTTATCTATTTGCTGTAACCTGTATTCTATCTGCCAATACTGCAGCTTCCACACTGCATACAGACTGATCCATTTGCTGTTGTTACCTGCATTCTATCTGCCAATACTGCAGCTTCCACACTGCATACAGACTTATCCATTTGCTGTTACCTGTATTCTAACTGCAAATACTGCAGCTTCCACACTGCATACAGACTGATCCATTTGCTGTTGTTACCTGCATTATATCTGCCAATACTGCAGCTTCCACGCTGCATACAGACTGAGCCGTTTGCTATTGTTACCTGCATTCTATCTGCCAATACTGCAGCTTCCAGGCTGCATACAGACTTATCCATTTGCTGTTACCTGTATTCTATCTGCCAATACTGCAGCTTCCACGCTGCATACAGACTTATCCATTTGCTATTGTTACCTGTATTCTATCTGCCAATACTGCAGCTTCCACACTGCATACAGACTGATCCATTTGCTGTTGTTACCTGTATTCTATCTGCCAATACTGCAGCTTCCACGCTGCATACAGACTGATCCATTTGCTGTTGTTACCTGTATTCTATCTGCCTATACTGTAGCTTCCATGCTGCATACAGATTTATCCATTTGCTGTTATTACTTGCATTATATCTGCCTTTACTGCAGCTTCCACACTGCATACAGACATCCATTTGCTGTTGTTACCTGTATTCTATCTACCAATACTGCAGCTTCCACGCTGCATACAGACTTATCCATTTGGTGTTGTTACCTGCATTCTATCTGCCAATACTGCAGCTTCCACGCTGCATACAGACTTAACCATTTGCTGTTGTTACCTGAATTCTATCTGCCAATACTGCAGATTACACACTGCATACAGACTTATCCATTTGTTGTTACCTGTATTCTATCTGCCAATACTGCAGCTTCCACGCTGCATACAGACTGATCCATTTGCTGTTGTTACCTGTATTCTATCTGCCAATACTGCAGCTTCCACACTGCATACAGACTTATCCATTTGCTGTTGTTACCTGAATTCTATCTGCCTATACTGCAGATTCCACGCTGCATACAGACTTATCCATTTGATGTTGTTACCTGCATTCTATCTGCCAATACTGCAGCTTCCACGCTGCATACAGACTGATCCATTTGCTGTTGTTACCTGCATTCTATCTGCCAATACTGCACCTTCCACGCTGCATACAGACTTATCCATTTGCTGTTGTTACCTGAATTCTATCTGCCAATACTGCAGCTTCCACACTGCATACAGACTTATCCATTTGCTGTTGTTACCTGTATTCTATCTGCCAATACTGCAGCTTCCACGCTGCATACAGACTTATCCATTTGCTGTTGTTACCTGTATTCTATCTGCCTATACTGTAGCTTCCAGGCTGCATACAGACATCCATTTGCTGTTACCTGTATTCTATCTGCCAATACTGCAGCTTCCACGCTGCATACAGACTTATCCATTTGCTATTGTTACCTGTATTCTATCTGCCAATACTGCAGCTTCCACACTGCATACAGACTGATCCATTTGCTGTTGTTACCTGTATTCTATCTGCCAATACTGCAGCTTCCACGCTGCATACAGACTGATCCATTTGCTGTTGTTACCTGCATTCTATCTGCCTATACTGCAGCTTCCACGCTGCATACAGAGTTATCCATTTGCTGTAGTTACCTGTATTCTATCTGCCTATATTGTAGCTTTCACACTGCATACAGACTGATCCATTTGCTTTTGTTACCTGCATTCTATCTGCCAATACTGCAGCTTCCACACTGCATACAGACTTATCCATTTGCTGTTACCTGTATTCTAACTGCCAATACTGCAGCTTCCACACTGCATACAGACTGATCCATTTGCTGTTGTTACCTGCATTATATCTGCCAATACTGCAGCTTCCACGCTGCATACAGACTGAGCCGTTTGCTATTGTTACCTGCATTCTATCTGCCAATACTGCAGCTTCCAGGCTGCATACAGACTTATCCATTTGCTGTTACCTGTATTCTATCTGCCAATACTGCAGCTTCCACGCTGCATACAGACTGATCCATTTGCTGTTATTACTTGCATTATATCTGCCTTTACTGCAGCTTCCACACTGCATACAGACATCCATTTGCTGTTGTTACCTGAAATCTATCTGCCAATACTGCAGCTTCCACGCTGCATACAGACTGATCCATTTACTGTTGTTACCTGCATTCTATCTGCCTATACTGCAGCTTCCACGCTGCATACAGAGTTATCCATTTGCTGTTGTTACCTGCATTCTATCTGCCAATACTGCACCTTCCACGCTGCATACAGACTTATCCATTTGCTGTTACCTGTATTCTATCTGCCAATACTGCAGCTTCCACACTGCATACAGACTGATCCATTTGCTGTTGTTACCTGCATTCTATCTGCCAATACTGCAGCTTCCACGCTGCATACAGACTTATCCATTTGCTGTTACCTGTATTCTAACTGCCAATACTGCAGCTTCCACACTGCATACAGACTGATCCATTTGCTGTTGTTACCTGCATTATATCTGCCAATACTGCAGCTTCCACGCTGCATACAGACTGAGCCGTTTGCTATTGTTACCTGCATTCTATCTGCCAATACTGCAGCTTCCACGCTGCATACAGACTTATCCATTTGCTGTTACCTGTATTCTATCTGCCAATACTGCAGCTTCCACGCTGCATACAGACTTATCCATTTGCTATTGTTACCTGTATTCTATCTGCCAATACTGCAGCTTCCACACTGCATACAGACTGATCCATTTGCTGTTGTTACCTGCATTCTATCTGCCAATACTGCAGCTTCCACGCTGCATACAGACTTATCCATTTGCTGTTACCTGTATTCTAACTGCCAATACTGCAGCTTCCACACTGCATACAGACTGATCCATTTGCTGTTGTTACCTGCATTATATCTGCCAATACTGCAGCTTCCACGCTGCATACAGACTGAGCCGTTTGCTATTGTTACCTGCATTCTATCTGCCAATACTGCAGCTTCCACGCTGCATACAGACTGATCCATTTGCTGTTCTTACCTGCATTCTATCTGCCTATATTGTAGCTTCCACGCTGCATACAGACTTATCCATTTGGTGTTGTTACCTGCATTCTGTCTGCCAATACTGCACCTTCCATGCTGCATACAGACTGATCCATTTGCTGTTGTTACCTGTATTCTATCTGCCAATACTGCAGCTTCCACGCTGCATACAGACTTATTCATTTGGTGTTGTTACCTGCATTCTATCTGCCAATACTGCAGCTTCCACGCTGCATACAGACTTATCCATTTGCTGTTGTTACCTGAATTCTATCTGCCAATACTGCAGATTCCACACTGCATACAGACTGATCCATTTGCTGTTGTTACCTGTATTCTATCTGCCTATACTGCAGCTTCCACACTGCATAGAGACTTATCTATTTGCTGTTGTTACCTGCATTCTATCTGCCTATACTGCAGATTCCACGCTGCATACAGACTTATCCATTTGATGTTGTTACCTGCATTCTATCTGCCAATACTGCAGCTTCTACGCTGCTTACAGACTGATCCATTTGCTGTTGTTACCTGCATTCTATCTGCCAATACTGCACCTTCCACGCTGCATACAGACTTATCCATTTGCTGTTGTTACCTGAATTCTATCTGCCAATACTGCTGCTTCCAAGCTGCATACAGACTTATCCATTTGCTGTTGTTACCTGCATTCTATCTGCCTATACTGCACCTTCCACGCTGCATACAGACTTATCCATTTGCTATTGTTACCTGCATTCTATCTGCCTATACTGCACCTTCCACGCTGCATACAGACTGATCCATTTGCTGTTCTTACCTGCATTCTATCTGCCAATACTGCAGCTTCCATGCTGCATACAGACTGATCCATTTGCTGTTGTTACCTGCATTCTATCTGCCTATACTTCAGCTTCCACGCTGCATACAGAGTTATCCATTTGCTGTTGTTACCAGCATTCTATCTGCCAATACTGCACCTTCCACGCTGCATACAGACTTATCTATTTGCTGTAACCTGTATTCTATCTGCCAATACTGCAGCTTCCACACTGCATACAGACTGATCCATTTGCTGTTGTTACCTGCATTCTATCTGCCAATACTGCAGCTTCCACACTGCATACAGACTTATCCATTTGCTGTTACCTGTATTCTAACTGCCAATACTGCAGCTTCCACACTGCATACAGACTGATCCATTTGCTGTTGTTACCTGCATTATATCTGCCAATACTGCAGCTTCCACGCTGCATACAGACTGAGCCGTTTGCTATTGTTACCTGCATTCTATCTGCCAATACTGCAGCTTCCAGGCTGCATACAGACTTATCCATTTGCTGTTACCTGTATTCTATCTGCCAATACTGCAGCTTCCACGCTGCATACAGACTTATCCATTTGCTATTGTTACCTGTATTCTATCTGCCAATACTGCAGCTTCCACACTGCATACAGACTGATCCATTTGCTGTTGTTACCTGTATTCTATCTGCCAATACTGCAGCTTCCACGATGCATACAGACTGATCCATTTGCTGTTGTTACCTGTATTCTATCTGCCTATACTGTAGCTTCCATGCTGCATACAGATTTATCCATTTGCTGTTGTTACCTGTATTCTATCTGCCTATATTTTAGCTTCCACGCTGCATACAGACTTATCCATTTGGTGTTGTTACCTGTATTCTATCTGCCAATACTGCAGCTTCCACGCTGCATACAGACTTATCCATTTGCTATTGTTACCTGTATTATATCTGCCAATACTGCAGCTTCCACACTGCATACAGACTTATCCATTTGCTGTTGTTACCTGAATTCTATCTGCCAATACTGCAGATTCCACACTGCATACAGACTGATCCATTTGCTGTTGTTACCTGTATTCTATCTGCCTGTACTGCAGCTTCCACACTGCATAGAGACTTATCCATTTGCTGTTGTTACCTGCATTCTATCTGCCTATACTGCAGATTCCACGCTGCATACAGACTTATCCATTTGATGTTGTTACCTGCATTCTATCTGCCAATACTGCAGCTTCTACGCTGCATACAGACTGATCCATTTGCTGTTGTTACCTGCATTCTATCTGCCAATACTGCACCTTCCACGCTGCATACAGACTTATCCATTTGCTGTTGTTACCTGAATTCTATCTGCCAATACTGCTGCTTCCACGCTGCATACAGACTTATCCATTTGCTGTTGTTACCTGCATTCTATCTGCCTATACTGCACCTTCCACGCTGCATACAGACTTATCCATTTGCTATTGTTACCTGCATTCTATCTGCCTATACTGCACCTTCCACGCTTCATACAGACTGATCCATTTGCTGTTCTTACCTGCATTCTATCTGCCAATACTGCAGCTTCCACGCTGCATACAGACTGATCCATTTGCTGTTGTTACCTGCATTCTATCTGCCAATACTGCAGCTTCCACACTGCATACAGACTTATCCATTTGCTGTTACCTGTATTCTAACTGCCAATACTGCAGCTTCCACACTGCATACAGACTGATCCATTTGCTGTTGTTACCTGCATTATATCTGCCAATACTGCAGCTTCCACGCTGCATACAGACTGAGCCGTTTGCTATTGTTACCTGCATTCTATCTGCCAATACTGCAGCTTCCAGGCTGCATACAGACTTATCCATTTGCTGTTACCTGTATTCTATCTGCCAATACTGCAGCTTCCACGCTGCATACAGACTTATCCATTTGCTATTGTTACCTGTATTCTATCTGCCAATACTGCAGCTTCCACACTGCATACAGACTGATCCATTTGCTGTTGTTACGTGTATTCTGTCTGCCAATACTGCAGCTTCCACGCTGCATACAGACTGATCCATTTGCTGTTGTTACCTGTATTCTATCTGCCTATACTGTAGCTTCCATGCTGCATACAGATTTATCCATTTGCTGTTGTTACCTGTATTCTATCTGCCTATATTTTAGCTTCCACGCTGCATACAGACTTATCCATTTGGTGTTGTTACCTGCATTCTATCTGCCAATACTGCACCTTCCACGCTGCATACAGACTGATCCATTTGCTGTTGTTACCTGTATTCTATCTACCAATACTGCAGCTTCCACGCTGCATACAGACTTATCCATTTGGTGTTGTTACCTGCATTCTATCTGCCAATACTGCAGCTTCCACGCTGCATACAGACTTAACCATTTGCTGTTGTTACCTGAATTCTCTCTGCCAATACTGCAGATTACACACTGCATACAGACTTATCCATTTGTTGTTACCTGTATTCTATCTGCCAATACTGCAGCTTCCACGCTGCATACAGACTGATCCATTTGCTGTTGTTACCTGTATTCTATCTGCCAATACTGCAGCTTCCACACTGCATACAGACTTATCCATTTGCTGTTGTTACCTGAATTCTATCTGCCTATACTGCAGATTCCACGCTGCATACAGACTTATCCATTTGATGTTGTTACCTGCATTCTATCTGCCAATACTGCAGCTTCCACGCTGCATACAGACTGATCCATTTGCTGTTGTTACCTGCATTCTATCTGCCAATACTGCACCTTCCACGCTGCATACAGACTTATCCATTTGCTGTTGTTACCTGAATTCTATCTGCCAATACTGCAGCTTCCACACTGCATACAGACTTATCCATTTGCTGTTGTTACCTGTATTCTATCTGCCAATACTGCAGCTTCCACGCTGCATACAGACTTATCCATTTGCTGTTGTTACCTGTATTCTATCTGCCTATACTGTAGCTTCCAGGCTGCATACAGACTTATCCATTTGCTGTTACCTGTATTCTATCTGCCAATACTGCAGCTTCCACGCTGCATACAGACTTATCCATTTGCTGTTGTTACCTGTATTCTATCTGCCTATATTGTAGCTTCCACACTGCATACAGACTGATCCATTTGCTGTTGTTACCTGCATTCTATCTGCCAATACTGCAGCTTCCACACTGCATACAGACTTATCCATTTGCTGTTACCTGTATTCTAACTGCCAATACTGCAGCTTCCACACTGCATACAGACTGATCCATTTGCTGTTGTTACCTGCATTATATCTGCCAATACTGCAGCTTCCACGCTGCATACAGACTGAGCCGTTTGCTATTGTTACCTGCATTCTATCTGCCAATACTGCAGCTTCCAGGCTGCATACAGACTTATCCATTTGCTGTTACCTGTATTCTATCTGCCAATACTGCAGCTTCCACGCTGCATACAGACTGATCCATTTGCTGTTATTACTTGCATTATATCTGCCTTTACTGCAGCTTCCACACTGCATACAGACATCCATTTGCTGTTGTTACCTGAAATCTATCTGCCAATACCGCAGCTTCCACGCTGCATACAGACTGATCCATTTACTGTTGTTACCTGCATTCTATCTGCCTATACTGCAGCTTCCACGCTGCATACAGAGTTATCCATTTGCTGTTGTTACCTGCATTCTATCTGCCAATACTGCACCTTCCACGCTGCATACAGACTTATCCATTTGCTGTTACCTGTATTCTATCTGCCAATACTGCAGCTTCCACACTGCATACAGACTGATCCATTTGCTGTTGTTACCTGCATTCTATCTGCCAATACTGCAGCTTCCACGCTGCATACAGACTTATCCATTTGCTGTTACCTGTATTCTAACTGCCAATACTGCAGCTTCCACACTGCATACAGACTGATCCATTTGCTGTTGTTACCTGCATTATATCTGCCAATACTGCAGCTTCCACGCTGCATACAGACTGAGCCGTTTGCTATTGTTACCTGCATTCTATCTGCCAATACTGCAGCTTCCACGCTGCATACAGACTTATCCATTTGCTGTTACCTGTATTCTATCTGCCAATACTGCAGCTTCCACGCTGCATACAGATTTATCCATTTGCTATTGTTACCTGTATTCTATCTGCCAATACTGCAGCTTCCACACTGCATACAGACTGATCCATTTGCTGTTGTTACCTGTATTCTATCTACCAAAACTGCAGCTTCCACGCTGCATACAGACTGATCCATTTGCTGTTGTTACCTGTATTCTATCTGCCTATACTGTAGCTTCCATGCTGCATACAGATTTATCCATTTGCTATTGTTACCTGCATTCTATCTGCCTATATTGTAGCTTCCACGCTGCATACAGACTTATCCATTTGGTGTTGTTACCTGCATTCTGTCTGCCAATACTGCACCTTCCACGCTGCATACAGACTGATCCATTTGCTGTTGTTACCTGTATTCTATCTGCCAATACTGCAGCTTCCACGCTGCATACAGACTTATTCATTTGGTGTTGTTACCTGCATTCTATCTGCCAATACTGCAGCTTCCACGGTGCATACAGACTTATCCATTTGCTGTTGTTACCTGAATTCTATCTGCCAATACTGCAGATTCCACACTGCATACAGACTGATCCATTTGCTGTTGTTACCTGTATTCTATCTGCCTATACTGCAGCTTCCACACTGCATAGAGACTTATCCATTTGCTGTTGTTACCTGCATTCTATCTGCCTATACTGCAGATTCCACGCTGCATACAGACTTATCCATTTGATGTTGTTACCTGCATTCTATCTGCCAATACTGCAGCTTCTACGCTGCATACAGACTGATCCATTTGCTGTTGTTACCTGCATTCTATCTGCCAATACTGCACCTTCCACGCTGCATACAGACTTATCCATTTGCTGTTGTTACCTGAATTCTATCTGCCAATACTGCTGCTTCCACGCTGCATACAGACTTATCCATTTGCTGTTGTTACCTGCATTCTATCTGCCTATACTGCACCTTCCACGCTGCATACAGACTTATCCATTTGCTATTGTTACCTGCATTCTATCTGCCTATACTGCACCTTCCACGCTGCATACAGACTGATCCATTTGCTGTTCTTACCTGCATTCTATCTGCCAATACTGCAGCTTCCACGCTGCATACAGACTGATCCATTTGCTGTTGTTACCTGCATTCTATCTGCCAATACTGCAGCTTCCACACTGCATACAGACTTATCCATTTGCTGTTACCTGTATTCTAACTGCCAATACTGCAGCTTCCACACTGCATACAGACTGATCCATTTGCTGTTGTTACCTGCATTATATCTGCCAATACTGCAGCTTCCACGCTGCATACAGACTGAGCCGTTTGCTATTGTTACCTGCATTCTATCTGCCAATACTGCAGCTTCCAGGCTGCATACAGACTTATCCATTTGCTGTTACCTGTATTCTATCTGCCAATACTGCAGCTTCCACGCTGCATACAGACTTATCCATTTGCTATTGTTACCTGTATTCTATCTGCCAATACTGCAGCTTCCACACTGCATACAGACTGATCCATTTGCTGTTGTTACGTGTATTCTATCTGCCAATACTGCAGCTTCCACGCTGCATACAAACTGATCCATTTGCTGTTGTTACCTGTATTCTATCTGCCTATACTGTAGCTTCCATGCTGCATACAGATTTATCCATTTGCTGTTGTTACCTGTATTCTATCTGCCTATATTTTAGCTTCCACGCTGCATACAGACTTATCCATTTGGTGTTGTTACCTGCATTCTATCTGCCAATACTGCACCTTCCACGCT
Source organism: Taudactylus pleione (assembly GCA_031769625.1). NCBI lineage: Eukaryota > Metazoa > Chordata > Amphibia > Anura > Myobatrachidae > Taudactylus > Taudactylus pleione. The sequence goes on along the minus strand of JAUIMM010000016.1, from coordinate 4,724,578 downwards.
GCATACAGACTGATCCATTTGCTGTTGTTACCTGTATTCTATCTACCAATACTGCAGCTTCCACGCTGCATACAGACTTATCCATTTGGTGTTGTTACCTGCATTCTATCTGCCAATACTGCAGCTTCCACGCTGCATACAGACTTAACCATTTGCTGTTGTTACCTGAATTCTCTCTGCCAATACTGCAGATTACACACTGCATACAGACTTATCCATTTGTTGTTACCTGTATTCTATCTGCCAATACTGCAGCTTCCACGCTGCATACAGACTGATCCATTTGCTGTTGTTACCTCTATTCTATCTGCCAATACTGCAGCTTCCACACTGCATACAGACTTATCCATTTGCTGTTGTTACCTGAATTCTATCTGCCTATACTGCAGATTCCACGCTGCATACAGACTTATCCATTTGATGTTGTTACCTGCATTCTATCTGCCAATACTGCAGCTTCCACGCTGCATACAGACTGATCCATTTGCTGTTGTTACCTGCATTCTATCTGCCAATACTGCACCTTCCACGCTGCATACAGACTTATCCATTTGCTGTTGTTACCTGAATTCTATCTGCCAATACTGCAGCTTCCACACTGCATACAGACTTATCCATTTGCTGTTGTTACCTGTATTCTATCTGCCAATACCGCAGCTTCCACGCTGCATACAGACTTATCCATTTGCTGTTGTTACCTATATTCTATCTGCCTATACTGTAGCTTCCAGGCTGCATACAGACTTATCCATTTGCTGTTACCTGTATTCTATCTGCCAATACTGCAGCTTCCACGCTGCAAACAGACTTATCCATTTGCTATTGTTACCTGTATTCTATCTGCCTATATTGTAGCTTCCACACTGCATACAGACTGATCCATTTGCTGTTGTTACCTGCATTCTATCTGCCAATACTGCAGCTTCCACACTGCATACAGACTTATCCATTTGCTGTTACCTGTATTCTAACTGCCAATACTGCAGGTTCCACACTGCATACAGACTGATCCATTTGCTGTTGTTACCTGCATTATATCTGCCAATACTGCAGCTTCCACGCTGCATACAGACTGAGCCGTTCGCTATTGTTACCTGCATTCTATCTGCCAATACTGCAGCTTCCAGGCTGCATACAGACTTATCCATTTGCTGTTACCTGTATTCTATCTGCCAATACTGCAGCTTCCACGCTGCATACAGACTGATCCATTTGCTGTTATTACTTGCATTATATCTGCCTTTACTGCAGCTTCCACACTGCATACAGACATCCATTTGCTGTTGTTACCTGAAATCTATCTGCCAATACTGCAGCTTCCACGCTGCATACAGACTGATCCATTTACTGTTGTTACCTGCATTCTATCTGCCTATACTGCAGCTTCCACGCTGCATACAGAGTTATCCATTTGCTGTTGTTACCTGCATTCTATCTGCCAATACTGCACCTTCCACGCTGCATACAGACTTATCCATTTGCTGTTACCTGTATTCTATCTGCCAATACTGCAGCTTCCACACTGCATACAGACTGATCCATTTGCTGTTGTTACCTGCATTCTATCTGCCAATACTGCAGCTTCCACGCTGCATACAGACTTATCCATTTGCTGTTACCTGTATTCTAACTGCCAATACTGCAGCTTCCACACTGCATACAGACTGATCCATTTGCTGTTGTTACCTGCATTATATCTGCCAATACTGCAGCTTCCACGCTGCATACAGACTGAGCGGTTTGCTATTGTTACCTGCATTCTATCTGCCAATACTGCAGCTTCCACGCTGCATACAGACTTATCCATTTGCTGTTACCTGTATTCTATCTGCCAATACTGCAGCTTCCACGCTACATACAGATTTATCCATTTGCTATTGTTACCTGTATTCTATCTGCCAATACTGCAGCTTCCACACTGCATACAGACTGATCCATTTGCTGTTGTTACCTGTATTCTATCTACCAATACTGCAGCTTCCACGCTGCATACAGACTGATCCATTTGCTGTTGTTACCTGTATTCTATCTGCCTATACTGTAGCTTCCATGCTGCATACAGATTTATCCATTTGCTATTGTTACCTGCATTCTATCTGCCTATATTGTAGCTTCCACGCTGCATACAGACTTATCCATTTGGTGTTGTTACCTGCATTCTGTCTGCCAATACTGCACCTTCCACGCTGCATACAGACTGATCCATTTGCTGTTGTTACCTGTATTCTATCTGCCAATACTGCAGCTTCCACGCTGCATACAGACTTATTCATTTGGTGTTGTTACCTGCATTCTATCTGCCAATACTGCAGCTTCCACGGTGCATACAGACTTATCCATTTGCTGTTGTTACCTGAATTCTATCTGCCAATACTGCAGATTCCACACTGCATACAGACTGATCCATTTGCTGTTGTTACCTGTATTCTATCTGCCTATACTGCAGCTTCCACACTGCATAGAGACTTATCCATTTGCTGTTGTTACCTGCATTCTATCTGCCTATACTGCAGATTCCACGCTGCATACAGACTTATCCATTTGATGTTGTTACCTGCATTCTATCTGCCAATACTGCAGCTTCTACGCTGCATACAGACTGATCCATTTGCTGTTGTTACCTGCATTCTATCTGCCAATACTGCACCTTCCACGCTGCAAACAGACTTATCCATTTGCTGTTGTTACCTGAATTCTATCTGCCAATACTGCTGCTTCCACGCTGCATACAGACTTATCCATTTGCTGTTGTTACCTGCATTTTATCTGCCTATACTGCACCTTCCACGCTGCATACAGACTTATCCATTTGCTATTGTTACCTGCATTCTATCTGCCTATACTGCACCTTCCACGCTGCATACAGACTGATCCATTTGCTGTTCTTACCTGCATTCTATCTGCCAATACTGCAGCTTCCACGCTGCATACAGACTGATCCATTTGCTGTTGTTACCTGCATTCTATCTGCCTATACTTCAGCTTCCACGCTGCATACAGAGTTGTCCATTTGCTGTTGTTACCAGCATTCTATCTGCCAATACTGCACCTTCCACGCTGCATACAGACTTATCTGTTTGCTGTAACCTGTATTCTATCTGCCAATACTGCAGCTTCCACACTGCATACAGACTGATCCATTTGCTGTTGTTACCTGCATTCTATCTGCCAATACTGCAGCTTCCACACTGCATACAGACTTATCCATTTGCTGTTACCTGTATTCTAACTGCCAATACTGCAGCTTCCACACTGCATACAGACTGATCCATTTGCTGTTGTTACCTGCATTATATCTGCCAATACTGCAGCTTCCACGCTGCATACAGACTGAGCCGTTTGCTATTGTTACCTGCATTCTATCTGCCTATACTGCAGATTCCACGCTGCATACAGACTTATCCATTTGATGTTGTTACCTGCATTCTATCTGAAAAATACTGCAGCTTCTACGCTGCATACAGACTGATCCATTTGCTGTTGTTACCTGCATTCTATCTGCCAATACTGCACCTTCCACGCTGCATACAGACTTATCCATTTGCTGTTGTTACCTGAATTCTATCTGCCAATACTGCTGCTTCCACGCTGCATACAGACTTATCCATTTGCTGTTGTTACCTGCATTCTATCTGCCTATACTGCACCTTCCACGCTGCATACAGACTTATCCATTTGCTATTGTTACCTGCATTCTATCTGCCTATACTGCACCTTCCACGCTGCATACAGACTGATCCATTTGCTGTTCTTACCTGCATTCTATCTGCCAATACTGCAGCTTCCACGCTGCATACAGACTGATCCATTTGCTGTTGTTACCTGCATTCTATCTGCCTATACTTCAGCTTCCACGCTGCATACAGAGTTATCCATTTGCTGTTGTTACCAGCATTCTATCTGCCAATACTGCACCTTCCACGCTGCATACAGACTTATCCATTTGCTGTTACCTGTATTCTAACTGCCAATACTGCAGCTTCCACACTGCATACAGACTGATCCATTTGCTGTTGTTACCTGCATTATATCTGCCAATACTGCAGCTTCCACGCTGCATACAGACTGAGCCGTTTGCTATTGTTACCTGCATTCTATCTGCCAATACTGCAGCTTCCAGGCTGCATACAGACTTATCCATTTGCTGTTACCTGTATTCTATCTGCCAATACTGCAGCTTCCACGCTGCATACAGACTTATCCATTTGCTATTGTTACCTGTATTCTATCTGCCAATACTGCAGCTTCCACACTGCATACAGACTGATCCATTTGCTGTTGTTACCTGTATTCTATCTGCCAATACTGCAGCTTCCACGCTGCATACAGACTGATCCATTTGCTGTTGTTACCTGTATTCTATCTGCCTATACTGTAGCTTCCATGCTGCATACAGATTTATCCATTTGCTGTTGTTACCTGTATTCTATCTGCCTATATTTTAGCTTCCACGCTGCATACAGACTTATCCATTTGGTGTTGTTACCTGTATTCTATCTGCCAATACTGCCGCTTCCACGCTGCATACAGAGTTATCCATTTGCTGTTGTTACCTGTATTCTATCTGCCTATATTGTAGCTTCCACACTGCATACAGACTGATCCATTTGCTGTTGTTACCTGCATTCTATCTGCCAATACTGCAGCTTCCACGACGCATACAGACTGAGCCGTTTGCTATTGTTACCTGCATTCTATCTGCCAATACTGCAGCTTCCAGGCTGCATACAGACTTATCCATTTGCTGTTACCTGTATTCTATCTGCCAATACTGCAGCTATCACGCTGCATACAGACTGATCCATTTGCTGTTATTACTTGCATTATATCTGCCTTTACTGCAGCTTCCACACTGCATACAGACATCCATTTGCTGTTGTTACCTGAAATCTATCTGCCAATACTGCAGCTTCCACGCTGCATACAGACTGATCCATTTACTGTTGTTACCTGCATTCTATCTGCCTATACTGCAGCTTCCACGCTGCATACAGAGTTATCCATTTGCTGTTGTTACCTGCATTCTATCTGCCAATACTGCACCTTCCACGCTGCATACAGACTTATCCATTTGCTGTTACCTGTATTCTATCTGCCAATACTGCAGCTTCCACACTGCATACAGACTGATCCATTTGCTGTTGTTACCTGCATTCTATCTGCCAATACTGCAGCTTCCACGCTGCATACAGACTTATCCATTTGCTGTTACCTGTATTCTATCTGCCAATACTGCAGCTTCCACACTGCATACAGACTGATCCATTTGCTGTTGTTACCTGCATTCTATCTGCCAATACTGCAGCTTCCACGCTGCATACAGACTTATCCATTTGCTGTTACCTGTATTCTAACTGCCAATACTGCAGCTTCCACGCTGCATACAGACTGATCCATTTGCTGTTGTTACCTGTATTCTATCTGCCTATACTGTAGCTTCCATGCTGCATACAGATTTATCCATTTGCTATTGTTACCTGCATTCTATCTGCCTATATTGTAGCTTCCACGCTGCATACAGACTTATCCATTTGGTGTTGTTACCTGCATTCTGTCTGCCAATACTGCACCTTCCACGCTGCATACAGACTGATCCATTTGCTGTTGTTACCTGTATTCTATCTGCCAATACTGCAGCTTCCACGCTGCATACAGACTTATTCATTTGGTGTTGTTACCTGCATTCTATCTGCCAATACTGCAGCTTCCACGGTGCATACAGACTTATCCATTTGCTGTTGTTACCTGAATTCTATCTGCCAATACTGCAGATTCCACACTGCATACAGACTGATCCATTTGCTGTTGTTACCTGTATTCTATCTGCCTATACTGCAGCTTCCACACTGCATAGAGACTTATCCATTTGCTGTTGTCACCTGCATTCTATCTGCCTATACTGCAGATTCCACGCTGCATACAGACTTATCCATTTGATGTTGTTACCTGCATTCTATCTGCCAATACTGCAGCTTCTACGCTGCATACAGACTGATCCATTTGCTGTTGTTACCTGCATTCTATCTGCCAATACTGCACCTTCCACGCTGCAAACAGACTTATCCATTTGCTGTTGTTACCTGAATTCTATCTGCCAATACTGCTGCTTCCACGCTGCATACAGACTTATCCATTTTCTGTTGTTACCTGCATTTTATCTGCCTATACTGCACCTTCCACGCTGCATACAGACTTATCCATTTGCTATTGTTACCTGCATTCTATCTTCCTATACTGCACCTTCCACGCTGCATACAGACTGATCCATTTGCTGTTCTTACCTGCATTCTATCTGCCAATACTGCAGCTTCCACGCTGCATACAGACTGATCCATTTGCTGTTGTTACCTGCATTCTATCTGCCTATACTTCAGCTTCCACGCTGCATACAGAGTTGTCCATTTGCTGTTGTTACCAGCATTCTATCTGCCAATACTGCACCTTCCACGCTGCATACAGACTTATCTGTTTGCTGTAACCTGTATTCTATCTGCCAATACTGCAGCTTCCACACTGCATACAGACTGATCCATTTGCTGTTGTTACCTGCATTCTATCTGCCAATACTGCAGCTTCCACACTGCATACAGACTTATCCATTTGCTGTTACCTGTATTCTAACTGCCAATACTGCAGCTTCCACACTGCATACAGACTGATCCATTTGCTGTTGTTACCTGCATTATATCTGCCAATACTGCAGCTTCCACGCTGCATACAGACTGAGCCGTTTGCTATTGTTACCTGCATTCTATCTGCCTATACTGCAGATTCCACGCTGCATACAGACTTATCCATTTGATGTTGTTACCTGCATTCTATCTGCCAATACTGCAGCTTCTACGCTGCATACAGACTGATCCATTTGCTGTTGTTACCTGCATTCTATCTGCCAATACTGCACCTTCCACGCTGCATACAGACTTATCCATTTGCTGTTGTTACCTGAATTCTATCTGCCAATACTGCTGCTTCCACGCTGCATACAGACTTATCCATTTGCTGTTGTTACCTGCATTCTATCTGCCTATACTGCACCTTCCACGCTGCATACAGACTTATCCATTTGCTATTGTTACCTGCATTCTATCTGCCTATACTGCACCTTCCACGCTGCATACAGACTGATCCATTTGCTGTTCTTACCTGCATTCTATCTGCCAATACTGCAGCTTCCACGCTGCATACAGACTGATCCATTTGCTGTTGTTACCTGCATTCTATCTGCCTATACTTCAGCTTCCACGCTGCATACAGAGTTATCCATTTGCTGTTGTTACCAGCATTCTATCTGCCAATACTGCACCTTCCACGCTGCATACAGACTTATCCATTTGCTGTTACCTGTATTCTAACTGCCAATACTGCAGCTTCCACACTGCATACAGACTGATCCATTTGCTGTTGTTACCTGCATTATATCTGCCAATACTGCAGCTTCCACGCTGCATACAGACTGAGCCGTTTGCTATTGTTACCTGCATTCTATCTGCCAATACTGCAGCTTCCAGGCTGCATACAGACTTATCCATTTGCTGTTACCTGTATTCTATCTGCCAATACTGCAGCTTCCACGCTGCATACAGACTTATCCATTTGCTATTGTTACCTGTATTCTATCTGCCAATACTGCAGCTTCCACACTGCATACAGACTGATCCATTTGCTGTTGTTACCTGTATTCTATCTGCCAATACTGCAGCTTCCACGCTGCATACAGACTGATCCATTTGCTGTTGTTACCTGTATTCTATCTGCCTATACTGTAGCTTCCATGCTGCATACAGATTTATCCATTTGCTGTTGTTACCTGTATTCTATCTGCCTATATTTTAGCTTCCACGCTGCATACAGACTTATCCATTTGGTGTTGTTACCTGTATTCTATCTGCCAATACTGCCGCTTCCACGCTGCATACAGAGTTATCCATTTGCTGTTGTTACCTGTATTCTATCTGCCTATATTGTAGCTTCCACACTGCATACAGACTGATCCATTTGCTGTTGTTACCTGCATTCTATCTGCCAATACTGTTGCTTCCACACTGCATACAGACTTATCCATTTGCTGTTACCTGTATTCTAACTGCCAATACTGCAGCTTCCACACTGCATACAGACTGATCCATTTGCTGTTGTTACCTGCATTATATCTGCCAATACTGCAGCTTCCACGCTGCATACAGACTGAGCCGTTTGCTATTGTTACCTGCATTCTATCTGCCAATACTGCAGCTTCCAGGCTGCATACAGACTTATCCATTTCCTGTTACCTGTATTCTATCTGCCAATACTGCAGCTTCCACGCTGCATACAGACTGATCCATTTGCTGTTATTACTTGCATTATATCTGCCTTTACTGCAGCTTCCACACTGCATACAGACATCCATTTGCTGTTGTTACCTGAAATCTATCTGCCAATACTGCAGCTTCCACGCTGCATACAGACTGATCCATTTACTGTTGTTACCTGCATTCTATCTGCCTATACTGCAGCTTCCACGCTGCATACAGAGTTATCCATTTGCTGTTGTTACCTGCATTCTATCTGCCAATACTGCACCTTCCACGCTGCATACAGACTTATCCATTTGCTGTTACCTGTATTCTATCTGCCAATACTGCAGCTTCCACACTGCATACAGACTGATCCATTTGCTGTTGTTACCTGCATTCTATCTGCCAATACTGCAGCTTCCACGCTGCATACAGACTTATCCATTTGCTGTTACCTGTATTCTAACTGCCAATACTGCAGCTTCCACACTGCATACAGACTGATCCATTTGCTGTTGTTACCTGCATTATATCTGCCAATACTGCAGCTTCCACGCTGCATACAGACTGAGCCGTTTGCTATTGTTACCTGCATTCTATCTGCCAATACTGCAGCTTCCACGCTGCATACAGACTTATCCATTTGCTGTTACCTGTATTCTATCTGCCAATACTGCAGCTTCCACGCTGCATACAGACTTATCCATTTGCTATTGTTACCTGTATTCTATCTGCCAATACTGCAGCTTCCACACTGCATACAGACTGATCCATTTGCTGTTGTTACCTGTATTCTATCTGCCAATACTGCAGCTTCCACGCTGCATACAGACTGATCCATTTGCTGTTGTTACCTGTATTCTATCTGCCTATACTGTAGCTTCCATGCTGCATACAGATTTATCCATTTGCTGTTGTTACCTGCATTCTATCTGCCTATATTGTAGCTTCCACGCTGCATACAGACTTATCCATTTGGTGTTGTTACCTGCATTCTGTCTGCCAATACTGCACCTTCCACGCTGCATACAGACTGATCCATTTGCTGTTGTTACCTGTATTCTATCTGCCAATACTGCAGCTTCCACGCTGCATACAGACTTATTCATTTGGTGTTGTTACCTGCATTCTATCTGCCAATACTGCAGCTTCCACGCTGCATACAGACTTATCCATTTGCTGTTGTTACTTGAATTCTATCTGCCAATACTGCAGATTCCACACTGCATACAGACTGATCCATTTGCTGTTGTTACCTGTATTCTATCTGCCTAAACTGCAGCTTCCACACTGCAGAGAGACTTATCCATTTGCTGTTGTTACCTGCATTCTATCTGCCTATACTGCAGATTCCACGCTGCATACAGACTTATCCATTTGATGTTGTTACCTGCATTCTATCTGCCAATACTGCAGCTTCTACGCTGCATACAGACTGATCCATTTGCTGTTGTTACCTGCATTCTATCTGCCAATACTGCAGCTTCCAGGCTGCATACAGACTTATCCATTTGCTGTTACCTTTATTCTATCTGCCAATACTGCAGCTTCCACACTGCATACAGACTGATCCATTTGCTGTTGTTACCTGCATTATATCTGCCAATACTGCAGCTTCCACGCTGCATACAGACTGAGCCGTTTGCTATTGTTACCTGCATTCTATCTGCCAATACTGCAGCTTCCACGCTGCATACAGACTTATCCATTTGCTGTTACCTGTATTCTATCTGCCAATACTGCAGCTTCCACGCTGCATACAGACTTATCCATTTGCTATTGTTACCTGTATTCTATCTGCCAATACTGCAGCTTCCACACTGCATACAGACTGATCCATTTGCTGTTGTTACCTGTATTCTATCTGCCAATACTGCAGCTTCCACGCTGCATACAGACTGATCCATTTGCTGTTGTTACCTGTATTCTATCTGCCTATACTGTAGCTTCCATGCTGCATACAGATTTATCCATTTGCTGTTGTTACCTGTATTCTATCTGCCTATATTTTAGCTTCCACGCTGCGTACAGACTTATCCATTTGGTGTTGTTACCTGTATTCTATCTGCCAATACTGCAGCTTCCACGCTGCATACAGACTTATCCATTTGCTATTGTTACCTGTATTCTATCTGCCAATACTGCAGCTTCCACACTGCATACAGACTTATCCATTTGCTGTTGTTACCTGAATTCTATCTGCCAATACTGCAGATTCCACACTGCATACAGACTGATCCATTTGCTGTTGTTACCTGTATTCTATCTGCCTATACTGCAGCTTCCACACTGCATAGAGACTTATCCATTTGCTGTTGTTACCTGCATTCTATCTGCCTATACTGCAGATTCCACGCTGCATACAGACTTATCCATTTGATGTTGTTACCTGCATTCTATCTGCCAATACTGCAGCTTCTATGCTGCATACAGACTGATCCATTTGCTGTTGTTACCTGCATTCTATCTGCCAATACTGCACCTTCCACGCTGCATACAGACTTATCCATTTGCTGTTGTTACCTGAATTCTATCTGCCAATACTGCTGCTTCCACGCTGCATACAGACTTATCCATTTGCTGTTGTTACCTGCATTCTATCTGCCTATACTGCACCTTCCACGCTGCATACAGACTTATCCATTTGCTATTGTTACCTGCATTCTATCTGCCTATACTGCACCTTCCACGCTGCATACAGACTGATCCATTTGCTGTTCTTACCTGCATTCTATCTGCCAATACTGCAGCTTCCACGCTGCATACAGACTGATCCATTTGCTGTTGTTACCTGCATTCTATCTGCCTATACTTCAGCTGCCACGCTGCATACAGAGTTATCCATTTGCTGTTGTTACCAGCATTCTATCTGCCAATACTGCACCTTCCACGCTGCATACAGACTTATCTATTTGCTGTAACCTGTATTCTATCTGCCAATACTGCAGCTTCCACACTGCATACAGACTGATCCATTTGCTGTTGTTACCTGCATTCTATCTGCCAATACTGCAGCTTCCACACTGCATACAGACTTATCCATTTGCTGTTACCTGTATTCTAACTGCCAATACTGCAGCTTCCACACTGCATACAGACTGATCCATTTGCTGTTACCTGTATTCTATCTGCCAATACTGCAGCTTCCACGCTGCATACAGACTTATCCATTTGCTATTGTTACCTGTATTCTATCTGCCAATACTGCAGCTTCCACACTGCATACAGACTGATCCATTTGCTGTTGTTACCTGTATTCTATCTGCCAATACTGCAGCTTCCACGCTGCATATAGACTGATCCATTTGCTGTTGTTACCTGTATTCTATCTGCCTATACTGTAACTTCCATGCTGCATACAGATTTATCCATTTGCTGTTGTTACCTGTATTCTATCTGCCTATATTTTAGCTTCCACGCTGCATACAGACTTATCCATTTGGTGTTGTTACCTGCATTCTATCTGCCAATACTGCACCTTCCACGCTGCATACAGACTGATCCATTTGCTGTTGTTACCTGTATTCTATCTGCCTATATTGTAGCTTCCACACTGCATACAGACTGATCCATTTGCTGTTGTTACCTGAATTCTATCTGCTAATACTGCAGATTACACACTGCATACAGACTTATCCATTTGTTGTTACCTGTATTCTATCTGCCAATACTGCAGCTTCCACGCTGCATACAGACTGATCCATTTGCTGTTCTTACCTGTATTCTATCTGCCAATACTGCAGCTTCCACACTGCATACAGACTTATCCATTTGCTGTTGTTACCTGAATTCTATCTGCCTATACTGCAGATTCCACGCTGCATACAAACTTATCCATTTGATGTTGTTACCTGCATTCTATCTGCCAATACTGCAGCTTCCACGCTGCATACAGACTGATCCATTTGCTGTTGTTACCTGCATTCTATCTGCCAATACTGCACCTTCCACGCTGCATACAGACTTATCCATTTGCTGTTGTTACCTGAATTCTATCTGCCAATACTGCAGCTTCCACACTGCATACAGACTTATCCATTTGCTGTTGTTACCTGTATTCTATCTGCCAATACTGCAGCTTCCACGCTGCATACAGACTTATCCATTTGCTGTTGTTACCTGTATTCTATCTGCCTATACTGTAGCTTCCAGGCTGCATACAGACTTATCCATTTGCTATTGTTACCTGTATTCTATCTGCCAATACTGCAGCTTCCACACTGCATACAGACTGATCCATTTGCTGTTGTTACCTGTATTCTATCTGCCAATACTGCAGCTTCCACGCTGCATACAGACTGATCCATTTGCTGTTGTTACCTGCATTCTATCTGCCTATACTGCAGCTTCCACGCTGCATACAGAGTTATCCATTTGCTGTTGTTACCTGTATTCTATCTGCCTATATTGTAGCTTCCACACTGCATACAGACTGATCCATTTGCTGTTGTTACCTGCATTCTATCTGCCAATACTGCAGCTTCCACACTGCATACAGACTTATCCATTTGCTGTTACCTGTATTCTAACTGCCAATACTGCAGCTTCCACACTGCATACAGACTGATCCATTTGCTGTTGTTACCTGCATTATATCTGCCAATACTGCAGCTTCCACGCTGCATACAGACTGAGCCGTTTGCTATTGTTACCTGCATTCTATCTGCCAATACTGCAGCTTCCAGGCTGCATACAGACTTATCCATTTGCTGTTACCTGTATTCTATCTGCCAATACTGCAGCTTCCACGCTGCATACAGACTGATCCATTTGCTGTTATTACTTGCATTATATCTGCCTTTACTGCAGCTTCCACACTGCATACAGACATCCATTTCCTGTTGTTACCTGAAATCTATCTGCCAATACTGCAGCTTCCACGCTGCATACAGACTGATCCATTTACTGTTGTTACCTGCATTCTATCTGCCTATACTGCAGCTTCCACGCTGCATACAGAGTTATCCATTTGCTGTTGTTACCTGCATTCTATCTGCCAATACTGCACCTTCCACGCTGCATACAGACTTATCCATTTGCTGTTACCTGTATTCTATCTGCCAATACTGCAGCTTCCACACTGCATACAGACTGATCCATTTGCTGTTGTTACCTGCATTCTATCTGCCAATACTGCAGCTTCCACGCTGCATACAGACTTATCCATTTGCTGTTACCTGTATTCTAACTGCCAATACTGCAGCTTCCACACTGCATACAGACTGATCCATTTGCTGTTGTTACCTGCATTATATCTGCCAATACTGCAGCTTCCACGCTGCATACAGACTGAGCCGTTTGCTATTGTTACCTGCATTCTATCTGCCAATACTGCAGCTTCCACGCTGCATACAGACTTATGCATTTGCTGTTACCTGTATTCTATCTGCCAATACTGCAGCTTCCACGCTGCATACAGACTTATCCATTTGCTATTGTTACCTGTATTCTATCTGCCAATACTGCAGCTTCCACACTGCATACCGACTGATCCATTTGCTGTTGTTACCTGTATTCTATCTGCCAATACTGCAGCTTCCACGCTGCATACAGACTGATCCATTTGCTGTTGTTACCTGTATTCTATCTGCCTATACTGTAGCTTCCATGCTGCATACAGATTTATCCATTTGCTGTTGTTACCTGCATTCTATCTGCCTATATTGTAGCTTCCACGCTGCATACAGACTTATCCATTTGGTGTTGTTACCTGCATTCTGTCTGCCAATACTGCACCTTCCACGCTGCATACAGACTGATCCATTTGCTGTTGTTACCTGTATTCTATCTGCCAATACTGCAGCTTCCACGCTGCATACAGACTTATTCATTTGGTGTTGTTACCTGCATTCTATCTGCCAATACTGCAGCTTCCACGCTGCATACAGACTTATCCATTTGCTGTTGTTACCTGAATTCTATCTGCCAATACTGCAGATTCCACACTGCATACAGACTGATCCATTTGCTGTTGTTACCTGTATTCTATTTGCCTATACTGCAGCTTCCACACTGCATAGAGACTTATCCATTTGCTGTTGTTACCTGCATTCTATCTGCCTATACTGCAGCTTCCACGCTGCATACAGACTTATTCATTTGGTGTTGTTACCTGCATTCTATCTGCCAATACTGCAGCTTCCACGCTGCATACAGACTTATCCATTTGCTGTTGTTACCTGAATTCTATCTGCCAATACTGCTGCTTCCACGCTGCATACAGACTTATCCATTTGCTGTTGTTACCTGCATTCTATCTGCCTATACTGCACCTTCCACGCTGCATACAGACTTATCCATTTGCTATTGTTACCTGCATTCTATCTGCCTATACTGCACCTTCCACGCTGCATACAGACTGATCCATTTGCTGTTCTTACCTGCATTCTATCTGCCAATACTGCAGCTTCCACGCTGCATACAGACTGATCCATTTGCTGTTGTTACCTGCATTCTATCTGCCTATACTTCAGCTTCCACGCTGCATACAGAGTTATCCATTTGCTGTTGTTACCAGCATTCTATCTGCCAATACTGCAGCTTCCACGCTGCATACAGACTTATCCATTTGCTGTTACCTGTATTCTAACTGCCAATACTGCAGCTTCCACACTGCATACAGACTGATCCATTTGCTGTTGTTACCTGCATTATATCTGCCAATACTGCAGCTTCCACGCTGCATACAGACTGAGCCGTTTGCTATTGTTACCTGCATTCTATCTGCCAATACTGCAGCTTCCACGCTGCATACAGACTTATGCATTTGCTGTTACCTGTATTCTATCTGCCAATACTGCAGCTTCCACGCTGCATACAGACTTATCCATTTGCTATTGTTACCTGTATTCTATCTGCCAATACTGCAGCTTCCACACTGCATACCGACTGATCCATTTGCTGTTGTTACCTGTATTCTATCTGCCAATACTGCAGCTTCCACGCTGCATACAGACTGATCCATTTGCTGTTGTTACCTGTATTCTATCTGCCTATACTGTAGCTTCCATGCTGCATACAGATTTATCCATTTGCTGTTGTTACCTGCATTCTATCTGCCTATATTGTAGCTT
Organism: Taudactylus pleione; assembly: GCA_031769625.1. NCBI lineage: Eukaryota > Metazoa > Chordata > Amphibia > Anura > Myobatrachidae > Taudactylus > Taudactylus pleione. Next base: position 4,709,226 of record JAUIMM010000016.1, on the reverse strand, counting down.
CCACGCTGCATACAGACTTATCCATTTGGTGTTGTTACCTGCATTCTGTCTGCCAATACTGCACCTTCCACGCTGCATACAGACTGATCCATTTGCTGTTGTTACCTGTATTCTATCTGCCAATACTGCAGCTTCCACGCTGCATACAGACTTATTCATTTGGTGTTGTTACCTGCATTCTATCTGCCAATACTGCAGCTTCCACGCTGCATACAGACTTATCCATTTGCTGTTGTTACCTGAATTCTATCTGCCAATACTGCAGATTCCACACTGCATACAGACTGATCCATTTGCTGTTGTTACCTGTATTCTATTTGCCTATACTGCAGCTTCCACACTGCATAGAGACTTATCCATTTGCTGTTGTTACCTGCATTCTATCTGCCTATACTGCAGCTTCCACGCTGCATACAGACTTATTCATTTGGTGTTGTTACCTGCATTCTATCTGCCAATACTGCAGCTTCCACGCTGCATACAGACTTATCCATTTGCTGTTGTTACCTGAATTCTATCTGCCAATACTGCTGCTTCCACGCTGCATACAGACTTATCCATTTGCTGTTGTTACCTGCATTCTATCTGCCTATACTGCACCTTCCACGCTGCATACAGACTTATCCATTTGCTATTGTTACCTGCATTCTATCTGCCTATACTGCACCTTCCACGCTGCATACAGACTGATCCATTTGCTGTTCTTACCTGCATTCTATCTGCCAATACTGCAGCTTCCACGCTGCATACAGACTGATCCATTTGCTGTTGTTACCTGCATTCTATCTGCCTATACTTCAGCTTCCACGCTGCATACAGAGTTATCCATTTGCTGTTGTTACCAGCATTCTATCTGCCAATACTGCACCTTCCACGCTGCATACAGACTTATCTGTTTGCTGTAACCTGTATTCTATCTGCCAATACTGCAGCTTCCACACTGCATACAGACTGATCCATTTGCTGTTGTTACCTGCATTATATCTGCCAATACTGCAGCTTCCACGCTGCATACAGACTGAGCCGTTTGCTATTGTTACCTGCATTCTATCTGCCAATACTGCAGCTTCCAGGCTGCATACAGACTTATCCATTTGCTGTTACCTGTATTCTATCTGCCAATACTGCAGCTTCCACGCTGCATACAGACTTATCCATTTGCTATTGTTACCTGTATTCTATCTGCCAATACTGCAGCTTCCACGCTGCATACAGACTGATCCATTTGCTGTTGTTACCTGTATTCTATCTGCCAATACTGCAGCTTCCACGCTGCATACAGACTGATCCATTTGCTGTTGTTACCTGTATTCTATCTGCCTATACTGTAGCTTCCATGCTGCATACAGATTTATCCATTTGCTGTTGTTACCTGTATTCTATCTGCCTATATTTTAGCTTCCACGCTGCATACAGACTTATCCATTTGGTGTTGTTACCTGTATTCTATCTGCCAATACTGCAGCTTCCACACTGCATACAGACTTATCCATTTGCTATTGTTACCTGTATTCTATCTGCCAATACTGCAGCTTCCACACTGCATACAGACTGATCCATTTGCTGTTGTTACCTGTATTCTATCTGCCAATACTGCAGCTTCCACGCTGCATACAGACTGATCCATTTGCTGTTGTTACCTGCATTCTATCTGCCTATACTGCAGCTTCCACGCTGCATACAGAGTTATCCATTTGCTGTTGTTACCTGTATTCTATCTGCCTATATTGTAGCTTCCACACTGCATACAGACTGATCCATTTGCTGTTGTTACCTGCATTCTATCTGCCAATACTGCAGCTTCCACACTGTATACAGACTTATCCATTTGCTGTTACCTGTATTCTAACTGCCAATACTGCAGCTTCCACACTGCATACAGACTGATCCATTTGCTGTTGTTACCTGCATTATATCTGCCAATACTGCAGCTTCCACGCTGCATACAGACTGAGCCGTTTGCTATTGTTACCTGCATTCTATCTGCCAATACTGCAGCTTCCAGGCTGCATACAGACTTATCCATTTGCTGTTACCTGTATTCTATCTGCCAATACTGCAGCTTCCATGCTGCATACAGACTGATCCATTTGCTGTTATTACTTGCATTATATCTGCCTTTACTGCAGCTTCCACACTGCATACAGACATCCATTTCCTGTTGTTACCTGAAATCTATCTGCCAATACTGCAGCTTCCACGCTGCATACAGACTTATCCATTTACTGTTGTTACCTGCATTCTATCTGCCTATACTGCAGCTTCCACGCTGTATACAGAGTTATCCATTTGCTGTTGTTACCTGCATTCTATCTGCCAATACTGCACCTTCCACGCTGCATACAGACTTATCCATTTGCTGTTACCTGTATTCTATCTGCCAATACTGCAGCTTCCACACTGCATACAGACTGATCCATTTGCTGTTGTTACCTGCATTCTATCTGCCAATACTGCAGCTTCCACACTGCATACAGACTTATCCATTTGCTGTTACCTGTATTCTAACTGCCAATACTGCAGCTTCCACACTGCATACAGACTGATCCATTTGCTGTTGTTACCTGCATTATATCTGCCAATACTGCAGCTTCCACGCTGCATACAGACTGAGCCGTTTGCTATTGTTACCTGCATTCTATCTGCCAATACTGCAGCTTCCACGCTGCATACAGACTTATCCATTTGCTGTTACCTGTATTCTATCTGCCAATACTGCAGCTTCCACGCTGCATACAGACTTATCCATTTGCTATTGTTACCTGTATTCTATCTGCCAATACTGCAGCTTCCACACTGCATACAGACTGATCCATTTGCTGTTGTTACCTGTATTCTATCTGCCAATACTGCAGCTTCCACGCTGCATACAGACTGATCCATTTGCTGTTGTTACCTGTATTCTATCTGCCTATACTGTAGCTTCCATGCTGCATACAGATTTATCCATTTGCTGTTGTTACCTGCATTCTATCTGCCTATATTGTAGCTTCCACGCTGCATACAGACTTATCCATTTGGTGTTGTTACCTGCATTCTGTCTGCCAATACTGCACCTTCCACGCTGCATACAGACTGATCCATTTGCTGTTGTTACCTGTATTCTATCTGCCAATACTGCAGCTTCCACGCTGCATACAGACTTATTCATTTGGTGTTGTTACCTGCATTCTATCTGCCAATACTGCAGCTTCCACGCTGCATACAGACTTATCCATTTGCTGTTACCTGTATTCTATCTGCCAATACTGCAGCTTCCACACTGCATACAGACTGATCCATTTGCTGTTGTTACCTGAATTCTATCTGCCAATACTGCAGATTCCACACTGCATACAGACTGATCCATTTGCTGTTGTTACCTGTATTCTATTTGCCTATACTGCAGCTTCCACACTGCATAGAGACTTATCCATTTGCTGTTGTTACCTGCATTCTATCTGCCTATACTGCAGCTTCCACGCTGCATACAGACTTATTCATTTGGTGTTGTTACCTGCATTCTATCTGCCAATACTGCAGCTTCCACGCTGCATACAGACTTATCCATTTGCTGTTGTTACCTGAATTCTATCTGCCAATACTGCTGCTTCCACGCTGCATACAGACTTATCCATTTGCTGTTGTTACCTGCATTCTATCTGCCTATACTGCACCTTCCACGCTGCATACAGACTTATCCATTTGCTATTGTTACCTGCATTCTATCTGCCTATACTGCACCTTCCACGCTGCATACAGACTGATCCATTTGCTGTTCTTACCTGCATTCTATCTGCCAATACTGCAGCTTCCACGCTGCATACAGACTGATCCATTTGCTGTTGTTACCTGCATTCTATCTGCCTATACTTCAGCTTCCACGCTGCATACAGAGTTATCCATTTGCTGTTGTTACCAGCATTCTATCTGCCAATACTGCACCTTCCACGCTGCATACAGACTTATCTGTTTGCTGTAACCTGTATTCTATCTGCCAATACTGCAGCTTCCACACTGCATACAGACTGATCCATTTGCTGTTGTTACCTGCATTCTATCTGCCAATACTGCAGCTTCCACACTGCATACAGACTTATCCATTTGCTGTTACCTGTATTCTAACTGCCAATACTGCAGCTTCCACACTGCATACAGACTGATCCATTTGCTGTTGTTACCTGCATTATATCTGCCAATACTGCAGCTTCCACGCTGCATACAGACTGAGCCGTTTGCTATTGAAACCTGCATTCTATCTGCCAATACTGCAGCTTCCAGGCTGCATACAGACTTATCCATTTGCTGTTACCTGTATTCTATCTGCCAATACTGCAGCTTCCACGCTGCATACAGACTTATCCATTTGCTATTGTTACCTGTATTCTATCTGCCAATACTTCAGCTTCCACGCTGCATACAGACTGATCCATTTGCTGTTGTTACCTGTATTCTATCTGCCAATACTGCAGCTTCCACGCTGCATACAGACTGATCCATTTGCTGTTGTTACCTGTATTCTATCTGCCTATACTGTAGCTTCCATGCTGCATACAGATTTATCCATTTGCTGTTGTTACCTGTATTCTATCTGCCTATATTTTAGCTTCCACGCTGCATACAGACTTATCCATTTGGTGTTGTTACCTGTATTCTATCTGCCAATACTGCAGCTTCCACGCTGCATACAGACTTATCCATTTGCTATTGTTACCTGTATTCTATCTGCCAATACTGCAGCTTCCACACTGCATACAGACTGATCCATTTGCTGTTGTTACCTGTATTCTATCTGCCAATACTGCAGCTTCCACGCTGCATACAAACTGATCCATTTGCTGTTGTTACCTGCATTCTATCTGCCTATACTGCAGCTTCCATGCTGCATACAGAGTTATCCATTTGCTGTTGTTACCTGTATTCTATCTGCCTATATTGTAGCTTCCACACTGCATACAGACTGATCCATTTGCTGTTGTTACCTGCATTCTATCTGCCAATACTGCAGCTTCCACACTGCATACAGACTTATCCATTTGCTGTTACCTGTATTCTAACTGCCAATACTGCAGCTTCCACACTGCATACAGACTGATCCAATTGCTGTTGTTACCTGCATTATATCTGCCAATACTGCAGCTTCCACGCTGCATACAGACTGAGGCGTTTGCTATTGTTACCTGCATTCTATCTGCCTATACTGCAGCTTCCAGGCTGCATACAGACTTATCCATTTGCTGTTACCTGTATTCTATCTGCCAATACTGCAGCTTCCACGCTGCATACAGACTGATCCATTTGCTGTTATTACTTGCATTATATCTGCCTTTACTGCAGCTTCCACACTGCATACAGACATCCATTTGCTGTTGTTACCTGAAATCTATCTGCCAATACTGCAGCTTCAACGCTGCATACAGACTGATCCATTTACTGTTGTTACCTGCATTCTATCTGCCTATACTGCAGCTTCCACGCTGCATACAGAGTTATCCATTTGCTGTTGTTACCTGCATTCTATCTGCCAATACTGCACCTTCCACGCTGCATACAGACTTATCCATTTGCTGTTACCTGTATTCTATCTGCCAATACTGCAGCTTCCACACTGCATACAGACTGATCCATTTGCTGTTGTTACCTGCATTCTATCTGCCAATACTGCAGCTTCCACGCTGCATACAGACTTATCCATTTGCTGTTACCTGTATTCTAACTGCCAATACTGCAGCTTCCACACTGCATACAGACTGATCCATTTGCTGTTGTTACCTGCATTATATCTGCCAATACTGCAGCTTCCACGCTGCATACAGACTGAGCCGTTTGCTATTGTTACCTGCATTCTATCTGCCAATACTGCAGCTTCCACGCTGCATACAGACTTATCCATATGCTGTTACCTGTATTCTATCTGCCAATACTGCAGCTTCAACGCTGCATACAGACTTATCCATTTGCTATTGTTACCTGTATTCTATCTGCCAATACTGCAGCTTCCACACTGCATACAGACTGATCCATTTGCTGTTGTTACCTGTATTCTATCTGCCAATACTGCAGCTTCCACGCTGCATACAGACTGATCCATTTGCTGTTGTTACCTATATTCTATCTGCCTATACTGTAGCTTCCATGCTGCATACAGATTTATCCATTTGCTGTTGTTACCTGCATTCTATCTGCCTATATTGTAGCTTCCACGCTGCATACAGACTTATCCATTTGGTGTTGTTACCTGCATTCTGTCTGCCAATACTGCACCTTCCACGCTGCATACAGACTGATCCATTTGCTGTTGTTACCTGTATTCTATCTGCCAATACTGCAGCTTCCACGCTGCATACAGACTTATTCATTTGGTGTTGTTACCTGCATTCTATCTGCCAATACTGCAGCTTCCACGCTGCATACAGACTTATCCATTTGCTGTTGTTACCTGAATTCTATCTGCCAATACTGCAGATTCCACACTGCATACAGACTGATCCATTTGCTGTTGTTACCTGTATTCTATCTGCCTATACTGCAGCTTCCACACTGCATAGAGACTTATCCATTTGCTGTTGTTACCTGCATTCTATCTGCCTATACTGCAGATTCCACGCTGCATAAAGACTTATCCATTTGATGTTGTTACCTGCATTCTATCTGCCAATACTGCAGCTTCTACGCTGCATACAGACTGATCCATTTGCTGTTGTTACCTGCATTCTATCTGCCAATACTGCACATTCCACGCTGCATACAGACTTATCCATTTGCTGTTGTTACCTGAATTCTATCTGCCAATACTGCTGCTTCCACGCTGCATACAGACTTATCCATTTGCTGTTGTTACCTGCATTCTATCTGCCTATACTGCACCTTCCACGCTGCATACAGACTGATCCATTTGCTGTTGTTACCTGTATTCTATCTGCCAATACTGCAGCTTCCACGCTGCATACAGACTTATTCATTTGGTGTTGTTACCTGCATTCTATCAGCCAATACTGCAGCTTCCACGCTGCATACAGACTGATCCATTTGCTGTTGTTACCTGCATTCTATCTGCCAATACTGCACCTTCCACGCTGCATACAGACATCCATTTGCTGTTGTTACCTGAATTCTATCTGCCAATACTGCAGCTTCCACACTACATACAGACTTATCCATTTGCTATTGTTACCTGCATTCTATCTGCCTATACTGCACCTTCCACGCTGCATACAGACTTATCCATTTGCTATTGTTACCTGCATTCTATCTGCCTATACTGCACCTTCCACGCTGCATACAGACTGATCCATTTGCTGTTGTTACCTGTATTCTATCTGCCAATACTGCAGCCTCCACACTGCATACAGACTTATCCATTTGCTGTAACCTGTATTCTATCTGCCAATACTGCAGCTTCCACGCTGCATACAGACTTATCCATTTGCTGTTGTTACCTGTATTCTAACTGCCAATACTGCAGCTTCCACACTGCATACAGACTGATCCATTTGCTGTTGTTACCTGCGTTATATCTGCCAATACTGCAGCTTCCACGCTGCATACAGACTGAGCCGTTTGCTATTGTTACCTGCATTCTATCTGCCAATACTGCAGCTTCCACGCTGCATACAGACTTATCCATTTGCTGTTACCTGTATTCTATCTGCCAATACTGCAGCTTCCACGCTGCATACAGACTTATCCATTTGCTATTGTTACCTGTATTCTATCCGCCAATACTGCAGCTTCCACACTGCATATACACTGATCCATTTGCTGTTGTTACCTGTATTCTATCTGCCAATACTGCAGCTTCCACGCTGCATACAGACTGATCCAATTGCTGTTGTTACCTGTATTCTATCTGCCTATACTGTAGCTTCCATGCTGCATACAGATTTATCCATTTGCTGTTGTTACCTGCATTCTATCTGCCTATATTGTAGCTTCCACGCTGCATACAGACTTATCATTTTGGTGTTGTTACCTGCATTCTGTCTGCCAATACTGCACCTTCCACACTGCATACAGACTGATCCATTTGCTGTTGTTATCTGTATTCTATCTGCCAATACTGCAGCTTCCACGCTGCATACAGACTTATTCATTTGGTGTTGTTACCTGCATTCTATCTGCCAATACTGCAGCTTCCACGATGCATACAGACTTATCCATTTGCTGTTGTTACCTGAATTCTATCTGCCAATACTGCAGATTCCACACTGCATACAGACTTATCCATTTGTTGTTACCTGTATTCTATCTGCCAATACTGCAGCTTCCACGCTGCATACAGACTGATCCATTTGCTGTTGTTACCTGTATTCTATCTGCCAATACTGCAGCTTCCACACTGCATACAGACTTATCCATTTGCTGTTGTTACCTGCATTCTATCTGCCTATACTGCAGATTCCTCGCTGCATACAGACTTATCCATTTGATGTTGTTACCTGCATTCTATCTGCCAATACTGCAGCTTCTACGCTGCATACAGACTGATCCATTTGCTGTTGTTACCTGCATTCTATCTGCCAATACTTCACCTTCCACGCTGCATACAGACTTATCCATTTGCTGTTGTTACCTGAATTCTATCTGCCTATACTGCAGCTTCCACGCTGCATACAGACTTATCCATTTGCTATTGTTACCTGCATTCTATCTGCCTATACTGCACCTTCCACGCTGCATACAGACGGATCCATTTGCTGTTGTTACCTGCATTCTATCTGCCAATACTGCAGCTTCCACGCTGCATACAGTCTGATCCATTTGCTGTTGTTACCTGCATTCTATCTGCCTATACTGCAGCTTCCATGCTGCATACGGAGTTATCCATTTGCTGTTACCTGTATTCTATCTGCCAATACTGCAGCTTCCACACTGCATACAGACTGATCCATTTGCTGTTGTTACCTGCATTCTATCTGCCAATACTGCAGCTTCAACGCTGCATACAGACTTATCCATTTGCTGTTACCTGTATTCTAACTGCCAATACTGCAGCTTAAACACTGCATACAGACTGATCCATTTGCTGTTGTTACCTGCATTCTATCTACCAATTCTGCAGCTTCCAGGCTGCATACAGACTGAGCCATTTGCTGTTACCTGTATTCTATCTGCCAATACTGCAGCTTCCACGCTGCATACAGACTTATCCATTTGCTATTGTTACCTGTATTCTATCTGCCAATACTGCAGCTTCCACACTGCATACAGACTGATCCATTTGCTGTTGTTACATGTATTCTATCTGCCAATACTGCAGCTTCCACGCTGCATACAGACTGATCCATTTGCTGTTGTTACCTGTATTCTATCTGCCTATAGTGTAGCTTCCATGCTGCATACAGATTTATCCATTTGCTGTTGTTACCTGCATTCTATCTGCCTATATTGTAGCTTCCACGCTGCATACAGACTTATCCATTTGGTGTTGTTACCTGCATTCTGTCTGCCAATACTGCACCTTCCACGCTGCATACAGACTGATCCATTTGCTGTTGTTACCTGTATTCTATCTGCCAATACTGCAGCTTCCACGCTGCATACAGACTTATCCATTTGGTGTTGTTACCTGCATTCTATCTGCCAATACTGCAGCTTCCATGCTGCATACAGACTTATCCATTTGCTGTTGTTACCTGAATTCTATCTGCCAATACTGCAGATTCCACACTGCATACAGACTTATCCATTTGTTGTTACCTATATTCTTTCTGCCAATACTGCATCTTCCACGCTGCATACAGACTGATCCATTTGCTGTTGTTACCTGTATTCTATCTGCCAATACTGCAGCTTACACACTGCATACAGACTTATCCATTTGCTGTTGTTACCTGAATTCTATCTGCCTATACTGCAGATTCCACGCTGCATACAGACTTATCCATTTGCTGTTGTTACCTGAATTCTGTCTGCCAATACTGCAGCTTCCACGCTGCATACAGACTTATCCATTTGCTATTGTTACCTGCATTCTATCTGCCTATACTGCACCTTCCACGCTGCATACATACTTATCCATTTGCTATTGTTACCTGCATTCTATCTGCCTATACTGCACCTTCCACGCTGCATACAGACTGATCCATTTGCTGTTGTTACCTGTATTCTATCTGCCAATACTAGAGCCTCCACACTGCATACAGACTTATCCATTTGCTGTAACCTGTATTCTATCTGCCAATACTGCACCTTCCACGCTGCATACAGACTTATCCATTTGCTGTTGTTACCTGTATTCTATCTGCCTATACTGTAGCTTCCACGCTGCATACAGACTTATCCATTTGCTGTTGTTACCTGTATTCTATCTGCCAATACTGCAGCCTCCACACTGCATACAGACTTATCCATTTGCTGTAACCTGTATTCTATCTGCCAATACTGCAGCTTCCACGCTGCATACAGACTTATTCATTTGGTGTTGTTACCTGCATTCTATCTGCCAATACTGCAGCTTCCACGCTGCATACAGACTTATCCATTTGCTGTTGTTACTTGAATTCTATCTGCCAATACTGCAGATTCCACACTGCATACAGACTGATCCATTTGCTGTTGTTACCTGTATTCTATCTGCCTAAACTGCAGCTTCCACACTGCAGAGAGACTTATCCATTTGCTGTTGTTACCTGCATTCTATCTGCCTATACTGCAGATTCCACGCTGCATACAGACTTATCCATTTGATGTTGTTACCTGCATTCTATCTGCCAATACTGCAGCTTCTATGCTGCATACAGACTGATCCATTTGCTGTTGTTACCTGCATTCTATCTGCCAATACTGCAGCTTCCAGGCTGCATACAGACTTATCCATTTGCTGTTACCTTTATTCTATCTGCCAATACTGCAGCTTCCACACTGCATACAGACTGATCCATTTGCTGTTGTTACCTGCATTATATCTGCCAATACTGCAGCTTCCACGCTGCATACAGACTGAGCCGTTTGCTATTGTTACCTGCATTCTATCTGCCAATACTGCAGCTTCCACGCTGCATACAGACTTATCCATTTGCTGTTACCTGTATTCTATCTGCCAATACTGCAGCTTCCACGCTGCATACAGACTTATCCATTTGCTATTGTTACCTGTATTCTATCTGCCAATACTGCAGCTTCCACACTGCATACAGACTGATCCATTTGCTGTTGTTACCTGTATTCTATCTGCCAATACTGCAGCTTCCACGCTGCATACAGACTGATCCATTTGCTGTTGTTACCTGTATTCTATCTGCCTATACTGTAGCTTCCATGCTGCATACAGATTTATCCATTTGCTGTTGTTACCTGTATTCTATCTGCCTATATTTTAGCTTCCACGCTGCGTACAGACTTATCCATTTGGTGTTGTTACCTGTATTCTATCTGCCAATACTGCAGCTTCCACGCTGCATACAGACTTATCCATTTGCTATTGTTACCTGTATTCTATCTGCCAATACTGCAGCTTCCACACTGCATACAGACTTATCCATTTGCTGTTGTTACCTGAATTCTATCTGCCAATACTGCAGATTCCACACTGCATACAGACTGATCCATTTGCTGTTGTTACCTGTATTCTATCTGCCTATACTGCAGCTTCCACACTGCATAGAGACTTATCCATTTGCTGTTGTTGCCTGCATTCTATCTGCCTATACTGCAGATTCCACGCTGCATACAGACTTATCCATTTGATGTTGTTACCTGCATTCTATCTGCCAATACTGCAGCTTCTATGCTGCATACAGACTGATCCATTTGCTGTTGTTACCTGCATTCTATCTGCCAATACTGCACCTTCCACGCTGCATACAGACTTATCCATTTGCTGTTGTTACCTGAATTCTATCTGCCAATACTGCTGCTTCCACGCTGCATACAGACTTATCCATTTGCTGTTGTTACCTGCATTCTATCTGCCTATACTGCACCTTCCACGCTGCATACAGACTTATCCATTTGCTATTGTTACCTGCATTCTATCTGCCTATACTGCACCTTCCACGCTGCATACAGACTGATCCATTTGCTGTTCTTACCTGCATTCTATCTGCCAATACTGCAGCTTCCACGCTGCATACAGACTGATCCATTTGCTGTTGTTACCTGCATTCTATCTGCCTATACTTCAGCTGCCACGCTGCATACAGAGTTATCCATTTGCTGTTGTTACCAGCATTCTATCTGCCAATACTGCACCTTCCACGCTGCATACAGACTTATCTATTTGCTGTAACCTGTATTCTATCTGCCAATACTGCAGCTTCCACACTGCATACAGACTGATCCATTTGCTGTTGTTACCTGCATTCTATCTGCCAATACTGCAGCTTCCACACTGCATACAGACTTATCCATTTGCTGTTACCTGTATTCTAACTGCCAATACTGCAGCTTCCACACTGCATACAGACTGATCCATTTGCTGTTACCTGTATTCTATCTGCCAATACTGCAGCTTCCACGCTGCATACAGACTTATCCATTTGCTATTGTTACCTGTATTCTATCTGCCAATACTGCAGCTTCCACACTGCATACAGACTGATCCATTTGCTGTTGTTACCTGTATTCTATCTGCCAATACTGCAGCTTCCACGCTGCATATAGACTGATCCATTTGCTGTTGTTACCTGTATTCTATCTGCCTATACTGTAACTTCCATGCTGCATACAGATTTATCCATTTGCTGTTGTTACCTGTATTCTATCTGCCTATATTTTAGCTTCCACGCTGCATACAGACTTATCCATTTGGTGTTGTTACCTGCATTCTATCTGCCAATACTGCACCTTCCACGCTGCATACAGACTGATCCATTTGCTGTTGTTACCTGTATTCTATCTGCCTATATTGTAGCTTCCACACTGCATACAGACTGATCCATTTGCTGTTGTTACCTGAATTCTATCTGCTAATACTGCAGATTACACACTGCATACAGACTTATCCATTTGTTGTTACCTGTATTCTATCTGCCAATACTGCAGCTTCCACGCTGCATACAGACTGATCCATTTGCTGTTCTTACCTGTATTCTATCTGCCAATACTGCAGCTTCCACACTGCATACAGACTTATCCATTTGCTGTTGTTACCTGAATTCTATCTGCCTATACTGCAGATTCCACGCTGCATACAAACTTATCCATTTGATGTTGTTACCTGCATTCTATCTGCCAATACTGCAGCTTCCACGCTGCATACAGACTGATCCATTTGCTGTTGTTACCTGCATTCTATCTGCCAATACTGCACCTTCCACGCTGCATACAGACTTATCCATTTGCTGTTGTTACCTGAATTCTATCTGCCAATACTGCAGCTTCCACACTGCATACAGACTTATCCATTTGCTGTTGTTACCTGTATTCTATCTGCCAATACTGCAGCTTCCACGCTGCATACAGACTTATCCATTTGCTGTTGTTACCTGTATTCTATCTGCCTATACTGTAGCTTCCAGGCTGCATACAGACTTATCCATTTGCTATTGTTACCTGTATTCTATCTGCCAATACTGCAGCTTCCACACTGCATACAGACTGATCCATTTGCTGTTGTTACCTGTATTCTATCTGCCAATACTGCAGCTTCCACGCTGCATACAAACTGATCCATTTGCTGTTGTTACCTGCATTCTATCTGCCTATACTGCAGCTTCCACGCTGCATACAGAGTTATCCATTTGCTGTTGTTACCTGTATTCTATCTGCCTATATTGTAGCTTCCACACTGCATACAGACTGATCCATTTGCTGTTGTTACCTGCATTCTATCTGCCAATACTGCAGCTTCCACACTGCATACAGACTTATCCATTTGCTGTTACCTGTATTCTAACTGCCAATACTGCAGCTTCCACACTGCATACAGACTGATCCATTTGCTGTTGTTACCTGCATTATATCTGCCAATACTGCAGCTTCCACGCTGCATACAGACTGAGCCGTTTGCTATTGTTACCTGCATTCTATCTGCCAATACTGCAGCTTCCAGGCTGCATACAGACTTATCCATTTGCTGTTACCTGTATTCTATCTGCCAATACTGCAGCTTCCACGCTGCATACAGACTGATCCATTTGCTGTTATTACTTGCATTATATCTGCCTTTACTGCAGCTTCCACACTGCATACAGACATCCATTTCCTGTTGTTACCTGAAATCTATCTGCCAATACTGCAGCTTCCACGCTGCATACAGACTGATCCATTTACTGTTGTTACCTGCATTCTATCTGCCTATACTGCAGCTTCCACGCTGCATACAGAGTTATCCATTTGCTGTTGTTACCTGCATTCTATCTGCCAATACTGCACCTTCCACGCTGCATACAGACTTATCCATTTGCTGTTACCTGTATTCTATCTGCCAATACTGCAGCTTCCACACTGCATACAGACTGATCCATTTGCTGTTGTTACCTGCATTCTATCTGCCAATACTGCAGCTTCCACGCTGCATACAGACTTATCCATTTGCTGTTACCTGTATTCTAACTGCCAATACTGCAGCTTCCACACTGCATACAGACTGATCCATTTGCTGTTGTTACCTGCATTATATCTGCCAATACTGCAGCTTCCACGCTGCATACAGACTGAGCCGTTTGCTATTGTTACCTGCATTCTATCTGCCAATACTGCAGCTTCCACGCTGCATACAGACTTATGCATTTGCTGTTACCTGTATTCTATCTGCCAATACTGCAGCTTCCACGCTGCATACAGACTTATCCATTTGCTATTGTTACCTGTATTCTATCTGCCAATACTGCAGCTTCCACACTGCATACCGACTGATCCATTTGCTGTTGTTACCTGTATTCTATCTGCCAATACTGCAGCTTCCACGCTGCATACAGACTGATCCATTTGCTGTTGTTACCTGTATTCTATCTGCCTATACTGTAGCTTCCATGCTGCATACAGATTTATCCATTTGCTGTTGTTACCTGCATTCTATCTGCCTATATTGTAGCTTCCACGCTGCATACAGACTTATCCATTTGGTGTTGTTACCTGCATTCTGTCTGCCAATACTGCACCTTCCACGCTGCATACAGACTGATCCATTTGCTGTTGTTACCTGTATTCTATCTGCCAATACTGCAGCTTCCACGCTGCATACAGACTTATTCATTTGGTGTTGTTACCTGCATTCTATCTGCCAATACTGCAGCTTCCACGCTGCATACAGACTTATCCATTTGCTGTTGTTACCTGAATTCTATCTGCCAATACTGCAGATTCCACACTGCATACAGACTGATCCATTTGCTGTTGTTACCTGTATTCTATTTGCCTATACTGCAGCTTCCACACTGCATAGAGACTTATCCATTTGCTGTTGTTACCTGCATTCTATCTGCCTATACTGCAGCTTCCACGCTGCATACAGACTTATTCATTTGGTGTTGTTACCTGCATTCTATCTGCCAATACTGCAGCTTCCACGCTGCATACAGACTTATCCATTTGCTGTTGTTACCTGAATTCTATCTGCCAATACTGCTGCTTCCACGCTGCATACAGACTTATCCATTTGCTGTTGTTACCTGCATTCTATCTGCCTATACTGCACCTTCCACGCTGCATACAGACTTATCCATTTGCTATTGTTACCTGCATTCTATCTGCCTATACTGCACCTTCCACGCTGCATACAGACTGATCCATTTGCTGTTCTTACCTGCATTCTATCTGCCAATACTGCAGCTTCCACGCTGCATACAGACTGATCCATTTGCTGTTGTTACCTGCATTCTATCTGCCTATACTTCAGCTTCCACGCTGCATACAGAGTTATCCATTTGCTGTTGTTACCAGCATTCTATCTGCCAATACTGCAGCTTCCACGCTGCATACAGACTTATCCATTTGCTGTTACCTGTATTCTAACTGCCAATACTGCAGCTTCCACACTGCATACAGACTGATCCATTTGCTGTTGTTACCTGCATTATATCTGCCAATACTGCAGCTTCCACGCTGCATACAGACTGAGCCGTTTGCTATTGTTACCTGCATTCTATCTGCCAATACTGCAGCTTCCACGCTGCATACAGACTTATGCATTTGCTGTTACCTGTATTCTATCTGCCAATACTGCAGCTTCCACGCTGCATACAGACTTATCCATTTGCTATTGTTACCTGTATTCTATCTGCCAATACTGCAGCTTCCACACTGCATACCGACTGATCCATTTGCTGTTGTTACCTGTATTCTATCTGCCAATACTGCAGCTTCCACGCTGCATACAGACTGATCCATTTGCTGTTGTTACCTGTATTCTATCTGCCTATACTGTAGCTTCCATGCTGCATACAGATTTATCCATTTGCTGTTGTTACCTGCATTCTATCTGCCTATATTGTAGCTTCCACGCTGCATACAGACTTATCCATTTGGTGTTGTTACCTGCATTCTGTCTGCCAATACTGCACCTTCCACGCTGCATACAGACTGATCCATTTGCTGTTGTTACCTGTATTCTATCTGCCAATACTGCAGCTTCCACGCTGCATACAGACTTATTCATTTGGTGTTGTTACCTGCATTCTATCTGCCAATACTGCAGCTTCCACGCTGCATACAGACTTATCCATTTGCTGTTGTTACCTGAATTCTATCTGCCAATACTGCAGATTCCACACTGCATACAGACTGATCCATTTGCTGTTGTTACCTGTATTCTATTTGCCTATACTGCAGCTTCCACACTGCATAGAGACTTATCCATTTGCTGTTGTTACCTGCATTCTATCTGCCTATACTGCAGCTTCCACGCTGCATACAGACTTATTCATTTGGTGTTGTTACCTGCATTCTATCTGCCAATACTGCAGCTTCCACGCTGCATACAGACTTATCCATTTGCTGTTGTTACCTGAATTCTATCTGCCAATACTGCTGCTTCCACGCTGCATACAGACTTATCCATTTGCTGTTGTTACCTGCATTCTATCTGCCTATACTGCACCTTCCACGCTGCATACAGACTTATCCATTTGCTATTGTTACCTGCATTCTATCTGCCTATACTGCACCTTCCACGCTGCATACAGACTGATCCATTTGCTGTTCTTACCTGCATTCTATCTGCCAATACTGCAGCTTCCACGCTGCATACAGACTGATCCATTTGCTGTTGTTACCTGCATTCTATCTGCCTATACTTCAGCTTCCACGCTGCATACAGAGTTATCCATTTGCTGTTGTTACCAGCATTCTATCTGCCAATACTGCACCTTCCACGCTGCATACAGACTTATCTGTTTGCTGTAACCTGTATTCTATCTGCCAATACTGCAGCTTCCACACTGCATACAGACTGATCCATTTGCTGTTGTTACCTGCATTATATCTGCCAATACTGCAGCTTCCACGCTGCATACAGACTGAGCCGTTTGCTATTGTTACCTGCATTCTATCTGCCAATACTGCAGCTTCCAGGCTGCATACAGACTTATCCATTTGCTGTTACCTGTATTCTATCTGCCAATACTGCAGCTTCCACGCTGCATACAGACTTATCCATTTGCTATTGTTACCTGTATTCTATCTGCCAATACTGCAGCTTCCACGCTGCATACAGACTGATCCATTTGCTGTTGTTACCTGTATTCTATCTGCCAATACTGCAGCTTCCACGCTGCATACAGACTGATCCATTTGCTGTTGTTACCTGTATTCTATCTGCCTATACTGTAGCTTCCATGCTGCATACAGATTTATCCATTTGCTGTTGTTACCTGTATTCTATCTGCCTATATTTTAGCTTCCACGCTGCATACAGACTTATCCATTTGGTGTTGTTACCTGTATTCTATCTGCCAATACTGCAGCTTCCACGCTGCATACAGACTTATCCATTTGCTATTGTTACCTGTATTCTATCTGCCAATACTGCAGCTTCCACACTGCATACAGACTGATCCATTTGCTGTTGTTACCTGTATTCTATCTGCCAATACTGCAGCTTCCACGCTGCATACAGACTGATCCATTTGCTGTTGTTACCTGCATTCTATCTGCCTATACTGCAGCTTCCACGCTGCATACAGAGTTATCCATTTGCTGTTGTTACCTGTATTCTATCTGCCTATATTGTAGCTTCCACACTGCATACAGACTGATCCATTTGCTGTTGTTACCTGCATTCTATCTGCCAATACTGCAGCTTCCACACTGTATACAGACTTATCCATTTGCTGTTACCTGTATTCTAACTGCCAATACTGCAGCTTCCACACTGCATACAGACTGATCCATTTGCTGTTGTTACCTGCATTATATCTGCCAATACTGCAGCTTCCACGCTGCATACAGACTGAGCCGTTTGCTATTGTTACCTGCATTCTATCTGCCAATACTGCAGCTTCCAGGCTGCATACAGACTTATCCATTTGCTGTTACCTGTATTCTATCTGCCAATACTGCAGCTTCCACGCTGCATACAGACTGATCCATTTGCTGTTATTACTTGCATTATATCTGCCTTTACTGCAGCTTCCACACTGCATACAGACATCCATTTCCTGTTGTTACCTGAAATCTATCTGCCAATACTGCAGCTTCCACGCTGCATACAGACTTATCCATTTACTGTTGTTACCTGCATTCTATCTGCCTATACTGCAGCTTCCACGCTGTATACAGAGTTATCCATTTGCTGTTGTTACCTGCATTCTATCTGCCAATACTGCACCTTCCACGCTGCATACAGACTTATCCATTTGCTGTTACCTGTATTCTATCTGCCAATACTGCAGCTTCCACACTGCATACAGACTGATCCATTTGCTGTTGTTACCTGCATTCTATCTGCCAATACTGCAGCTTCCACACTGCATACAGACTTATCCATTTGCTGTTACCTGTATTCTAACTGCCAATACTGCAGCTTCCACACTGCATACAGACTGATCCATTTGCTGTTGTTACCTGCATTATATCTGCCAATACTGCAGCTTCCACGCTGCATACAGACTGAGCCGTTTGCTATTGTTACCTGCATTCTATCTGCCAATACTGCAGCTTCCACGCTGCATACAGACTTATCCATTTGCTGTTACCTGTATTCTATCTGCCAATACTGCAGCTTCCACGCTGCATACAGACTTATCCATTTGCTATTGTTACCTGTATTCTATCTGCCAATACTGCAGCTTCCACACTGCATACAGACTGATCCATTTGCTGTTGTTACCTGTATTCTATCTGCCAATACTGCAGCTTCCACGCTGCATACAGACTGATCCATTTGCTGTTGTTACCTGTATTCTATCTGCCTATACTGTAGCTTCCATGCTGCATACAGATTTATCCATTTGCTGTTGTTACCTGCATTCTATCTGCCTATATTGTAGCTTCCACGCTGCATACAGACTTATCCATTTGGTGTTGTTACCTGCATTCTGTCTGCCAATACTGCACCTTCCACGCTGCATACAGACTGATCCATTTGCTGTTGTTACCTGTATTCTATCTGCCAATACTGCAGCTTCCACGCTGCATACAGACTTATTCATTTGGTGTTGTTACCTGCATTCTATCTGCCAATACTGCAGCTTCCACGCTGCATACAGACTTATCCATTTGCTGTTACCTGTATTCTATCTGCCAATACTGCAGCTTCCACACTGCATACAGACTGATCCATTTGCTGTTGTTACCTGAATTCTATCTGCCAATACTGCAGATTCCACACTGCATACAGACTGATCCATTTGCTGTTGTTACCTGTATTCTATTTGCCTATACTGCAGCTTCCACACTGCATAGAGACTTATCCATTTGCTGTTGTTACCTGCATTCTATCTGCCTATACTGCAGCTTCCACGCTGCATACAGACTTATTCATTTGGTGTTGTTACCTGCATTCTATCTGCCAATACTGCAGCTTCCACGCTGCATACAGACTTATCCATTTGCTGTTGTTACCTGAATTCTATCTGCCAATACTGCTGCTTCCACGCTGCATACAGACTTATCCATTTGCTGTTGTTACCTGCATTCTATCTGCCTATACTGCACCTTCCACGCTGCATACAGACTTATCCATTTGCTATTGTTACCTGCATTCTATCTGCCTATACTGCACCTTCCACGCTGCATACAGACTGATCCATTTGCTGTTCTTACCTGCATTCTATCTGCCAATACTGCAGCTTCCACGCTGCATACAGACTGATCCATTTGCTGTTGTTACCTGCATTCTATCTGCCTATACTTCAGCTTCCACGCTGCATACAGAGTTATCCATTTGCTGTTGTTACCAGCATTCTATCTGCCAATACTGCACCTTCCACGCTGCATACAGACTTATCTGTTTGCTGTAACCTGTATTCTATCTGCCAATACTGCAGCTTCCACACTGCATACAGACTGATCCATTTGCTGTTGTTACCTGCATTCTATCTGCCAATACTGCAGCTTCCACACTGCATACAGACTTATCCATTTGCTGTTACCTGTATTCTAACTGCCAATACTGCAGCTTCCACACTGCATACAGACTGATCCATTTGCTGTTGTTACCTGCATTATATCTGCCAATACTGCAGCTTCCACGCTGCATACAGACTGAGCCGTTTGCTATTGAAACCTGCATTCTATCTGCCAATACTGCAGCTTCCAGGCTGCATACAGACTTATCCATTTGCTGTTACCTGTATTCTATCTGCCAATACTGCAGCTTCCACGCTGCATACAGACTTATCCATTTGCTATTGTTACCTGTATTCTATCTGCCAATACTTCAGCTTCCACGCTGCATACAGACTGATCCATTTGCTGTTGTTACCTGTATTCTATCTGCCAATACTGCAGCTTCCACGCTGCATACAGACTGATCCATTTGCTGTTGTTACCTGTATTCTATCTGCCTATACTGTAGCTTCCATGCTGCATACAGATTTATCCATTTGCTGTTGTTACCTGTATTCTATCTGCCTATATTTTAGCTTCCACGCTGCATACAGACTTATCCATTTGGTGTTGTTACCTGTATTCTATCTGCCAATACTGCAGCTTCCACGCTGCATACAGACTTATCCATTTGCTATTGTTACCTGTATTCTATCTGCCAATACTGCAGCTTCCACACTGCATACAGACTGATCCATTTGCTGTTGTTACCTGTATTCTATCTGCCAATACTGCAGCTTCCACGCTGCATACAAACTGATCCATTTGCTGTTGTTACCTGCATTCTATCTGCCTATACTGCAGCTTCCATGCTGCATACAGAGTTATCCATTTGCTGTTGTTACCTGTATTCTATCTGCCTATATTGTAGCTTCCACACTGCATACAGACTGATCCATTTGCTGTTGTTACCTGCATTCTATCTGCCAATACTGCAGCTTCCACACTGCATACAGACTTATCCATTTGCTGTTACCTGTATTCTAACTGCCAATACTGCAGCTTCCACACTGCATACAGACTGATCCAATTGCTGTTGTTACCTGCATTATATCTGCCAATACTGCAGCTTCCACGCTGCATACAGACTGAGGCGTTTGCTATTGTTACCTGCATTCTATCTGCCTATACTGCAGCTTCCAGGCTGCATACAGACTTATCCATTTGCTGTTACCTGTATTCTATCTGCCAATACTGCAGCTTCCACGCTGCATACAGACTGATCCATTTGCTGTTATTACTTGCATTATATCTGCCTTTACTGCAGCTTCCACACTGCATACAGACATCCATTTGCTGTTGTTACCTGAAATCTATCTGCCAATACTGCAGCTTCAACGCTGCATACAGACTGATCCATTTACTGTTGTTACCTGCATTCTATCTGCCTATACTGCAGCTTCCACGCTGCATACAGAGTTATCCATTTGCTGTTGTTACCTGCATTCTATCTGCCAATACTGCACCTTCCACGCTGCATACAGACTTATCCATTTGCTGTTACCTGTATTCTATCTGCCAATACTGCAGCTTCCACACTGCATACAGACTGATCCATTTGCTGTTGTTACCTGCATTCTATCTGCCAATACTGCAGCTTCCACGCTGCATACAGACTTATCCATTTGCTGTTACCTGTATTCTAACTGCCAATACTGCAGCTTCCACACTGCATACAGACTGATCCATTTGCTGTTGTTACCTGCATTATATCTGCCAATACTGCAGCTTCCACGCTGCATACAGACTGAGCCGTTTGCTATTGTTACCTGCATTCTATCTGCCAATACTGCAGCTTCCACGCTGCATACAGACTTATCCATATGCTGTTACCTGTATTCTATCTGCCAATACTGCAGCTTCAACGCTGCATACAGACTTATCCATTTGCTATTGTTACCTGTATTCTATCTGCCAATACTGCAGCTTCCACACTGCATACAGACTGATCCATTTGCTGTTGTTACCTGTATTCTATCTGCCAATACTGCAGCTTCCACGCTGCATACAGACTGATCCATTTGCTGTTGTTACCTATATTCTATCTGCCTATACTGTAGCTTCCATGCTGCATACAGATTTATCCATTTGCTGTTGTTACCTGCATTCTATCTGCCTATATTGTAGCTTCCACGCTGCATACAGACTTATCCATTTGGTGTTGTTACCTGCATTCTGTCTGCCAATACTGCACCTTCCACGCTGCATACAGACTGATCCATTTGCTGTTGTTACCTGTATTCTATCTGCCAATACTGCAGCTTCCACGCTGCATACAGACTTATTCATTTGGTGTTGTTACCTGCATTCTATCTGCCAATACTGCAGCTTCCACGCTGCATACAGACTTATCCATTTGCTGTTGTTACCTGAATTCTATCTGCCAATACTGCAGATTCCACACTGCATACAGACTGATCCATTTGCTGTTGTTACCTGTATTCTATCTGCCTATACTGCAGCTTCCACACTGCATAGAGACTTATCCATTTGCTGTTGTTACCTGCATTCTATCTGCCTATACTGCAGATTCCACGCTGCATAAAGACTTATCCATTTGATGTTGTTACCTGCATTCTATCTGCCAATACTGCAGCTTCTACGCTGCATACAGACTGATCCATTTGCTGTTGTTACCTGCATTCTATCTGCCAATACTGCACATTCCACGCTGCATACAGACTTATCCATTTGCTGTTGTTACCTGAATTCTATCTGCCAATACTGCTGCTTCCACGCTGCATACAGACTTATCCATTTGCTGTTGTTACCTGCATTCTATCTGCCTATACTGCACCTTCCACGCTGCATACAGACTGATCCATTTGCTGTTGTTACCTGTATTCTATCTGCCAATACTGCAGCTTCCACGCTGCATACAGACTTATTCATTTGGTGTTGTTACCTGCATTCTATCAGCCAATACTGCAGCTTCCACGCTGCATACAGACTGATCCATTTGCTGTTGTTACCTGCATTCTATCTGCCAATACTGCACCTTCCACGCTGCATACAGACATCCATTTGCTGTTGTTACCTGAATTCTATCTGCCAATACTGCAGCTTCCACACTACATACAGACTTATCCATTTGCTATTGTTACCTGCATTCTATCTGCCTATACTGCACCTTCCACGCTGCATACAGACTTATCCATTTGCTATTGTTACCTGCATTCTATCTGCCTATACTGCACCTTCCACGCTGCATACAGACTGATCCATTTGCTGTTGTTACCTGTATTCTATCTGCCAATACTGCAGCCTCCACACTGCATACAGACTTATCCATTTGCTGTAACCTGTATTCTATCTGCCAATACTGCAGCTTCCACGCTGCATACAGACTTATCCATTTGCTGTTGTTACCTGTATTCTAACTGCCAATACTGCAGCTTCCACACTGCATACAGACTGATCCATTTGCTGTTGTTACCTGCGTTATATCTGCCAATACTGCAGCTTCCACGCTGCATACAGACTGAGCCGTTTGCTATTGTTACCTGCATTCTATCTGCCAATACTGCAGCTTCCACGCTGCATACAGACTTATCCATTTGCTGTTACCTGTATTCTATCTGCCAATACTGCAGCTTCCACGCTGCATACAGACTTATCCATTTGCTATTGTTACCTGTATTCTATCCGCCAATACTGCAGCTTCCACACTGCATATACACTGATCCATTTGCTGTTGTTACCTGTATTCTATCTGCCAATACTGCAGCTTCCACGCTGCATACAGACTGATCCAATTGCTGTTGTTACCTGTATTCTATCTGCCTATACTGTAGCTTCCATGCTGCATACAGATTTATCCATTTGCTGTTGTTACCTGCATTCTATCTGCCTATATTGTAGCTTCCACGCTGCATACAGACTTATCATTTTGGTGTTGTTACCTGCATTCTGTCTGCCAATACTGCACCTTCCACGCTGCATACAGACTGATCCATTTGCTGTTGTTATCTGTATTCTATCTGCCAATACTGCAGCTTCCACGCTGCATACAGACTTATTCATTTGGTGTTGTTACCTGCATTCTATCTGCCAATACTGCAGCTTCCACGATGCATACAGACTTATCCATTTGCTGTTGTTACCTGAATTCTATCTGCCAATACTGCAGATTCCACACTGCATACAGACTTATCCATTTGTTGTTACCTGTATTCTATCTGCCAATACTGCAGCTTCCACGCTGCATACAGACTGATCCATTTGCTGTTGTTACCTGTATTCTATCTGCCAATACTGCAGCTTCCACACTGCATACAGACTTATCCATTTGCTGTTGTTACCTGCATTCTATCTGCCTATACTGCAGATTCCTCGCTGCATACAGACTTATCCATTTGATGTTGTTACCTGCATTCTATCTGCCAATACTGCAGCTTCTACGCTGCATACAGACTGATCCATTTGCTGTTGTTACCTGCATTCTATCTGCCAATACTTCACCTTCCACGCTGCATACAGACTTATCCATTTGCTGTTGTTACCTGAATTCTATCTGCCTATACTGCAGCTTCCACGCTGCATACAGACTTATCCATTTGCTATTGTTACCTGCATTCTATCTGCCTATACTGCACCTTCCACGCTGCATACAGACGGATCCATTTGCTGTTGTTACCTGCATTCTATCTGCCAATACTGCAGCTTCCACGCTGCATACAGTCTGATCCATTTGCTGTTGTTACCTGCATTCTATCTGCCTATACTGCAGCTTCCATGCTGCATACGGAGTTATCCATTTGCTGTTACCTGTATTCTATCTGCCAATACTGCAGCTTCCACACTGCATACAGACTGATCCATTTGCTGTTGTTACCTGCATTCTATCTGCCAATACTGCAGCTTCAACGCTGCATACAGACTTATCCATTTGCTGTTACCTGTATTCTAACTGCCAATACTGCAGCTTAAACACTGCATACAGACTGATCCATTTGCTGTTGTTACCTGCATTCTATCTACCAATTCTGCAGCTTCCAGGCTGCATACAGACTGAGCCATTTGCTGTTACCTGTATTCTATCTGCCAATACTGCAGCTTCCACGCTGCATACAGACTTATCCATTTGCTATTGTTACCTGTATTCTATCTGCCAATACTGCAGCTTCCACACTGCATACAGACTGATCCATTTGCTGTTGTTACATGTATTCTATCTGCCAATATTGCAGCTTCCACGCTGCATACAGACTGATCCATTTGCTGTTGTTACCTGTATTCTATCTGCCTATAGTGTAGCTTCCATGCTGCATACAGATTTATCCATTTGCTGTTGTTACCTGCATTCTATCTGCCTATATTGTAGCTTCCACGCTGCATACAGACTTATCCATTTGGTGTTGTTACCTGCATTCTGTCTGCCAATACTGCACCTTCCACGCTGCATACAGACTGATCCATTTGCTGTTGTTACCTGTATTCTATCTGCCAATACTGCAGCTTCCACGCTGCATACAGACTTATCCATTTGGTGT
This sequence comes from Taudactylus pleione, assembly GCA_031769625.1. Lineage (NCBI taxonomy): Eukaryota > Metazoa > Chordata > Amphibia > Anura > Myobatrachidae > Taudactylus > Taudactylus pleione. The sequence continues at coordinate 4,683,325 of JAUIMM010000016.1, read as the reverse complement.
TGTTACCTGCATTCTATCTGCCAATACTGCAGCTTCCATGCTGCATACAGACTTATCCATTTGCTGTTGTTACCTGAATTCTATCTGCCAATACTGCAGATTCCACACTGCATACAGACTTATCCATTTGTTGTTACCTATATTCTTTCTGCCAATACTGCATCTTCCACGCTGCATACAGACTGATCCATTTGCTGTTGTTACCTGTATTCTATCTGCCAATACTGCAGCTTACACACTGCATACAGACTTATCCATTTGCTGTTGTTACCTGAATTCTATCTGCCTATACTGCAGATTCCACGCTGCATACAGACTTATCCATTTGCTGTTGTTACCTGAATTCTGTCTGCCAATACTGCAGCTTCCACGCTGCATACAGACTTATCCATTTGCTATTGTTACCTGCATTCTATCTGCCTATACTGCACCTTCCACGCTGCATACATACTTATCCATTTGCTATTGTTACCTGCATTCTATCTGCCTATACTGCACCTTCCACGCTGCATACAGACTGATCCATTTGCTGTTGTTACCTGTATTCTATCTGCCAATACTAGAGCCTCCACACTGCATACAGACTTATCCATTTGCTGTAACCTGTATTCTATCTGCCAATACTGCACCTTCCACGCTGCATACAGACTTATCCATTTGCTGTTGTTACCTGTATTCTATCTGCCTATACTGTAGCTTCCACGCTGCATACAGACTTATCCATTTGCTGTTGTTACCTGTATTCTATCTGCCAATACTGCAGCCTCCACACTGCATACAGACTTATCCATTTGCTGTAACCTGTATTCTATCTGCCAATACTGCAGCTTCCACGCTGCATACAGACTTATCCATTTGCTGTAACCTGTATTCTATCTGCCAATACTGCAGCTTCCACGCTGCATACAGACTTATCCATTTGCTGTTGTTACCTGTATTCTATCTGCCAATACTGCACCTTCCACACTGCATACAGACTTATCCATTTGCTGTTGTTACCTGTATTCTATCTGCCAATACTGCAGCCTCCACACTACATACAGACTTATCCATTTGCTGTAACCTGTATTCTTTCTGCCAATACTGCAGCTTCCACGCTGCATACAGACTGATCCATTTGCTGTTACCTGCTTTCTATCTGCCTATACTGCAGCTTCCACGCTGCATACAGACTTATCCATTTGCTGTTGTTACCTGTATTCTATCTGCCAATACTGCAGCCTCCACACTGCATACAGACTTATCCATTTGCTGTAACCTGTATTCTTTCTGCCAATACTGCAGCTTCCACGCTGCATACAGACTGATCCATTTGCTGTTACCTGCATTCTATCTGCCTATACTGCAGCTTCCATGCTGCATACAGACTTATCCATTTGCTGTTGTTACCTGTATTCTATCTGCCAATACTGCAGCCTCCACACTGCATACAGACTTATCCATTTGCTGTAACCTGTATTCTATCTGCCAATACTGCAGCTTCCACGCTGCATACAGACTTATCCATTTGCTGTTGTTACCTGTATTCTATCTGCCTATACTGTAGCTTCCACGCTGCATACAGACTTATCCATTTGCTGTTGTTACCTGTATTCTATCTGCCAATACTGCAGCCTCCACACTGCATACAGACTTATCCATTTGCTGTAACCTGTATTCTATCTGCCAATACTGCAGCTTCCACGCTGCATACAGACTGATCCATTTGCTTTTACCTGCATTCTATCTGCCAATACTGCAGCTTCCACGCTGCATACAGACTTATCCATTTGCTGTTGTTACCTGTATTCTATCTGCCAATACTGCACCTTCCACACTGCATACAGACTTATCCATTTGCTGTTGTTACCTGTATTCTATCTGCCAATACTGCAGCCTCCACACTGCATACAGACTTATCCATTTGCTGTAACCTGTATTCTTTCTGCCAATACTGCAGCTTCCACGCTGCATACAGACTGATCCATTTGCTGTTACCTGCATTCTATCTGCCTATACTGCAGCTTCCACGCTGCATACAGACTTATCCATTTGCTGTTGTTACCTGTATTCTATCTGCCAATACTGCACCTTCCACACTGCATGCAGACTTATCCATTTGCTGTTGTTACCTGTATTCTATCTGCCAATACTGCAGCCTCCACACTGCATACAGACTTATCCATTTGCTGTAACCTGTATTCTTTCTGCCAATACTGCAGTTTCCACGCTGCATACAGACTGATCCATTTGCTGTTACCTGCATTCTATCTGCCTATACTGCAGCTTCCACGCTGCATACAGACTTATCCATTTGCTGTTGTTACCTGTATTCTATCTGCCAATACTGCAGCCTCCACACTGCATACAGACTTATCCATTTGCTGTAACCTGTATTCTATCTGCCAATACTGCAGCTTCCACGCTGCATACAGACTTATCCATTTGCTGTTGTTACCTGTATTCTATCTGCCTATACTGTAGCTTCCACGCTGCATACAGACTTATCCATTTGCTGTTGTTACCTGTATTCTATCTGCCAATACTGCAGCCTCCACACTGCATACAGACTTATCCATTTGCTGTAACCTGTATTCTTTCTGCCAACACTGCAGCTTCCACGCTGCATACAGACTGATCCATTTGCTGTTACCTGCATTCTATCTGCCTATACTGCAGCTTCCACGCTGCATACAGACTTATCCATTTGCTGTTGTTACCTGTATTCTATCTGCCAATACTGCACCTTCCACACTGCATACAGACTTAACCATTTGCTGTTGTTACCTGTATTCTATCTGCCAATACTGCAGCCTCCACACTGCATACAGACTTATCCATTTGCTGTAACCTGTATTCTTTCTGCCAATACTGCAGCTTCCACGCTGCATACAGACTGATCCATTTGCTGTTACCTGCATTCTATCTGCCTATACTGCAGCTTCCACGCTGCATACAGACTTATCCATTTGCTGTTGTTACCTGTATTCTATCTGCCAATACTGCACCTTCCACACTGCATACAGACTTATCCATTTGCTGTTGTTACCTGAATTCTATCTGCCAATACTACAGCTTCCACGCTGCATACAGACTTATCCATTTGCTATTGTTACCTGCATTCTATCTGCCTATACTGTAACTTCCACGCTGCATACAGACTTATCCATTTGCTGTTGTTACCTGTATTCTATCTGCCAATACTGCAGCCTCCACACTGCATACAGACTTATCGATTTGCTGTAACCTGTATTCTATCTGCCAATACTGCAGCTTCCACGCTGCATACAGACTGATCCATTTGCTGTTACCTGTATTCTATCTGCCAATACTGCAGCTTCCACGCTGCATACAGACTGATCCATTTGCTGTTACCTGTATTCTATCTGCCAACACTGCACCTTCCACACTGCATACAGACTTATCCATTTGCTGTTGTTACCTGTATTCTATCTGCCAATACTGCACCTTCCACACTGCATACAGACTTATCCATTTGCTGTTGTTACCTGTATTCTATCTGCCAATACTGCACCTTCCACGCTGCATACAGACTTATCCATTTACTGTTGTTACCTGCATTCTATCTGCCAATACTGCACCTTCCACACTGCATACAGTCTGATCCATTTGCTGTAACCTGTATTCTATCTGCCAATACTGCAGCTTCCACGCTGCATACAGACTTATCCATTTGCTGTAACCTGTATTCTATCTGCCAATACTGCAGCTTCCACGCTGCATACAGACTTATCCATTTGCTGTTGTTACCTGTATTCTATCTGCCAATACTGCACCTTCCACACTGCATACAGACTTATCCATTTGCTGTTGTTACCTGTATTCTATCTGCCAATACTGCAGCCTCCACACTACATACAGACTTATCCATTTGCTGTAACCTGTATTCTTTCTGCCAATACTGCAGCTTCCACGCTGCATACAGACTGATCCATTTGCTGTTACCTGCTTTCTATCTGCCTATACTGCAGCTTCCACGCTGCATACAGACTTATCCATTTGCTGTTGTTACCTGTATTCTATCTGCCAATACTGCAGCCTCCACACTGCATACAGACTTATCCATTTGCTGTAACCTGTATTCTTTCTGCCAATACTGCAGCTTCCACGCTGCATACAGACTGATCCATTTGCTGTTACCTGCATTCTATCTGCCTATACTGCAGCTTCCATGCTGCATACAGACTTATCCATTTGCTGTTGTTACCTGTATTCTATCTGCCAATACTGCAGCCTCCACACTGCATACAGACTTATCCATTTGCTGTAACCTGTATTCTATCTGCCAATACTGCAGCTTCCACGCTGCATACAGACTTATCCATTTGCTGTTGTTACCTGTATTCTATCTGCCTATACTGTAGCTTCCACGCTGCATACAGACTTATCCATTTGCTGTTGTTACCTGTATTCTATCTGCCAATACTGCAGCCTCCACACTGCATACAGACTTATCCATTTGCTGTAACCTGTATTCTATCTGCCAATACTGCAGCTTCCACGCTGCATACATACTGATCCATTTGCTTTTACCTGCATTCTATCTGCCAATACTGCAGCTTCCACGCTGCATACAGACTTATCCATTTGCTGTTGTTACCTGTATTCTATCTGCCAATACTGCACCTTCCACACTGCATACAGACTTATCCATTTGCTGTTGTTACCTGTATTCTATCTGCCAATACTGCAGCCTCCACACTGCATACAGACTTATCCATTTGCTGTAACCTGTATTCTTTCTGCCAATACTGCAGCTTCCACGCTGCATACAGACTGATCCATTTGCTGTTACCTGCATTCTATCTGCCTATACTGCAGCTTCCACGCTGCATACAGACTTATCCATTTGCTGTTGTTACCTGTATTCTATCTGCCAATACTGCACCTTCCACACTGCATGCAGACTTATCCATTTGCTGTTGTTACCTGTATTCTATCTGCCAATACTGCAGCCTCCACACTGCATACAGACTTATCCATTTGCTGTAACCTGTATTCTTTCTGCCAATACTGCAGTTTCCACGCTGCATACAGACTGATCCATTTGCTGTTACCTGCATTCTATCTGCCTATACTGCAGCTTCCACGCTGCATACAGACTTATCCATTTGCTGTTGTTACCTGTATTCTATCTGCCAATACTGCAGCCTCCACACTGCATACATACTTATCCATTTGCTGTAACCTGTATTCTATCTGCCAATACTGCAGCTTCCACGCTGCATACAGACTTATCCATTTGCTGTTGTTACCTGTATTCTATCTGCCTATACTGTAGCTTCCACGCTGCATACAGACTTATCCATTTGCTGTTGTTACCTATATTCTATCTGCCAATACTGCAGCCTCCACACTGCATACAGACTTATCCATTTGCTGTAACCTGTATTCTATCTGCCAATACTGCAGCTTCCACGCTGCATACAGACTGATCCATTTGCTGTTACCTGCATTCTATCTGCCTATACTGCAGCTTCCACGCTGCATACAGACATCCATTTGCTGTTGTTACCTGTATTCTATCTGCCAATACTGCACCTTCCACACTGCATACAGACTTATCCATTTGCTGTTGTTACCTGTATTCTATCTGCCAATACTGCAGCCTCCACACTGCATACAGACTTATCCATTTGCTGTAACCTGTATTCTTTCTGCCAACACTGCAGCTTCCACGCTGCATACAGACTGATCCATTTGCTGTTACCTGCATTCTATCTGCCTATACTGCAGCTTCCACGCTGCATACAGACTTATCCATTTGCTGTTGTTACCTGTATTCTATCTGCCAATACTGCACCTTCCACACTGCATACAGACTTAACCATTTGCTGTTGTTACCTGTATTCTATCTGCCAATACTGCAGCCTCCACACTGCATACAGACTTATCCATTTGCTGTAACCTGTATTCTTTCTGCCAATACTGCAGCTTCCACGCTGCATACAGACTGATCCATTTGCTGTTACCTGCATTCTATCTGCCTATACTGCAGCTTCCACGCTGCATACAGACTTATCCATTTGCTGTTGTTACCTGTATTCTATCTGCCAATACTGCACCTTCCACACTGCATACAGACTTATCCATTTGCTGTTGTTACCTGAATTCTATCTGCCAATACTACAGCTTCCACGCTGCATACAGACTTATCCATTTGCTATTGTTACCTGCATTCTATCTGCCTATACTGTAACTTCCACGCTGCATACAGACTTATCCATTTGCTGTTGTTACCTGTATTCTATCTGCCAATACTGCAGCCTCCACACTGCATACAGACTTATCGATTTGCTGTAACCTGTATTCTATCTGCCAATACTGCAGCTTCCACGCTGCATACAGACTGATCCATTTGCTGTTACCTGTATTCTATCTGCCAATACTGCAGCTTCCACGCTGCATACAGACTGATCCATTTGCTGTTACCTGTATTCTATCTGCCAATACTGCACCTTCCACACTGCATACAGACTTATCCATTTGCTGTTGTTACCTGTATTCTATCTGCCAATACTGCACCTTCCACACTGCATACAGACTTATCCATTTGCTGTTGTTACCTGTATTCTATCTGCCAATACTACAGCTTCCACGCTGCATACAGACTTATCCATTTGCTATTGTTACCTGCATTCTATCTGCCTATACTGTAACTTCCACGCTGCATACAGACTTATCCATTTGCTGTTGTTACCTGTATTCTATCTGCCAATACTGCACCTTCCACGCTGCATACAGACTTATCCATTTACTGTTGTTACCTGCATTCTATCTGCCAATACTGCACCTTCCACACTGCATACAGTCTGATCCATTTGCTGTTGTAACCTGCATTCTATCTGCCTATACTGCAGCTTCCACACTGCATACAGACTTGTCCAATTACTGCTTCTACCAGTATACCATCTTTCAGCACCACAGCTTCCACACTGTATACAGACCGGCTCCAGCTACTCCACTAAGTCAGAGTCTATTTCATTACCTGCTAACCATCTGCTGCTGTGTATAGGCACCGGTCGGCGACACAGCTTCTTCGCTGCATACAGACCTGCTCCAACCACTTCATTATACCAGTCAGCAAGTATACCGTTACCCAATTTCCACCCACCACTGTGTCAGCAGGGCAGCTTCCACGCTGCAAACTAACTTGCTACTCCTCAGTACAGAGCCGGCGAGTGCAGCCACAGTCTTCATTCCATCATACTGCTGGGATAGTGCATGCAAGTCACCTATACTGTAGTACTCTGTGATTATTCAGGTAATTTGGTTATACTATTGTGCTGATCCTATATTGGTTTCCCTGAGCTGCGTGCTTTTGTCTTGGGCTGGTTCAGAGATGGGTGCTGGTTCCAAGGCTAGGGGTTAGTGTGCAGTATATGGTCTGTACCCTGAGGTGTCCAGTAAGCTGTATTACCTATCCGGACTCTCAGTTTCTGAGTTCCTCACTGGGTTCCAGTTCCAGGTCTTGCATAAGAGCAGTGTGAGTTACAGCTTCCTCAAGCTTTACTATGGCTGCATTAGACTCTGATTCCTGGCCTGAATTCTAAGCTCCAATCTACCAGTACTATATTGTTCTGAGTTCTGGAGTTCACCCTCGTCTCTGGAGTGTATCCCTGGTCTTGCTGGCCTTCACAGGTCACTAGGCGAGGACCTAGGCTGTTCACTCCAGTATCCATGCATAACACTAGCCTGTGGTTCCTACATTGTCACTAGTGTACCTACACTTCTGTTTATACCTAAGAGCCAGTGTATTATTGAGCCGCCTCGTTTCCTGTGCACATCCGTCATACCTATGGGTCCTGAGCCGGATCTACAGAATAACAGAACAGTGACAGTCAGCTACATCAATCAACACCAAAAGTGGGGTGAAAAGCTGGCCTCCTGCGAAAAGACTACATAACTCACAGGTAATAACTTCTCTATGGGGTGAATATTATGTTTTCTTATAACAGTGTCTTTACAGAGGTAATATGGATGCAATACAATGGCTAAAATACAGCCTCTCATTTCAGTGCATCAGGAATTTATCACCTGCTACATTACCAGAGATGTCCAAATTTGAAAGATTTTGAGAGAAGAGAGAAGAAACCTTAAAGATTGGTCACAGTTTGGGTCGGTCACTACTGGGGAAGCTCTGTGAATTGTCAGTGAAATGGAGCATCTGGGTATAAATGCTGAAGAATCTGTGGTGACATGCTTAGGATTGATGCCCAGTATGACTGATTTGTGAGGGTTTTGAGATTTGACTATTTTCATTTTAATTGTCAGTCTCTAATTTTTTTATTTCTGTCTTGGTGTCCACCAGTTTAAATGGGAGAATGAGGGTGTTGCACAATAAAATGCCTAGCATACACATTCATTTGAGTGGCAATATTGTGAAACATATGGTTACTGATAAAATTGTTTGGGGTGGATATTGTTATGATCACATTTATTCCAGGAATGACTGCACATTTCTGAGTTCTTTGGTTAAGTGAGTTGTGGGTACAAGATTTCTCTCAAATTCTGGTGGGACAAGTGATGAAATGGAAACTGTAAGTGAAGGGCAAATTGATAGCATTACAACTAAATCAGTTGTAGAATTGGTGATAATATACAGCCATATACTGGCCCACTTCGACCACTGTTTGGAACCACATTGTCTTGAGGCAACTCCCCTTTCAAATGTGGATGCCCATGAGTTTACTGAAGCTAGGATGTGAGAGATCCGTCCCAATTCCTGGTCTTCCTAATGATTTCTGTACTAAGGTGGCAAATGAGAGTGCCTATAGGTGCCAGGATGAAGTTGGGGATTTTAGTGCCCTGCCTCTCATTTCCCTGGAATGTAGTGGCTGTGAGGGTGTGTAGCTTAATGAAATCAGCCATGTCCCCACCCTGGCTTCCAACAGCAGCAGCGGAGCATTGTTACATGGTGACTGCCAGTGCTGTATCCTCATGGATTCTGTGCATGTCTCCGCTTCCCGTGGCAGCCGCCATATCCATGTGTGGCGTCTCATCTGCTGGTGCTGTAAGCAGACTCCGAGAGTCACAGTAGTGGGCAATGGACACAGAAGAGGATGAGATACCGCCTGGTAGACAAGAAGCTACTAAATAGTTATTGTGCTACTGATCAATTCTATTTCTTTATTCAAATGTAATAAGTTGATCAAGGTTTGCTCTCTATTAATACACAGGAACTTGTTCGCTTATACTAAAAGTGGTTTTATTCAAAACTTCCACATATATTAGATTTAAGAAAGATAATTAGACAATAAAACTACACATAAATAGCAGCAATCTTCATATATACCACCAAATTAATGGTTAAAATCTATTCACATATAAACAAATAATGTTTTAGGCGTATAGGATAGTACAGGTATACACATAAAAGAAACACTTCACATAAAAATCATAGGTATAAATCCCTTAAACTATGCTAAATGATTGGATATCAAGTATCACAGTAGACTCAATAAGATACTATGTTGTTTGCAAACAAATCCACAGTTTGTTGCAAATTCTGTGATATCCGTGTAACCGATGTCAATCCAGTGTTCTAATAAGGTAAAGCAAACACACTTTTTCCCCAGCACTCAATAGCATGTGCTGGCTGAAATATCGCCTAGCGAATGCACCCTGGTACCCAATGGCATGTGCTTGTCGATTCAGGCACCAAGGGTCTCATCTTTGTCAGTCAACAATAGCACAGTGGCCAGCGGCAAATATGATTAAAGTGCCGCTTGATGATACAATAATTGTCCGTACAGGTAGATGATCAATGCTCTTACTATCGCGTTTCTTCCCCGAAGGGATCTGTATTTGTGGCTTGCAAATGAGTAACAACATTAGTAGTGCACAGGTATTTTATTGAAATCAAGGCTGGTGGTTTGTTAATATCAGGTATATTTAGGAGCTGAGATTTCACTCTGAACACACTCCTCTGACAAAATCCTCCTCTGGGATTCCTACATTTGCTACAATTGGTCGTGCTCTGGAGGTGCGCAAAAAAAAACCTCCCAGCTCTCAAAAAATGAAAACCCCCACACCTAGTGAATAGCAAAAATGCTGCACCTACAGGAAGAGCCCCACAGGTGCAGGATTTTTTGCTATTCTCGCACCTAATTGAATACCCCCCAGAGAATGGATCTACCTCGCCTGGCCATCAATAATCTCATCATTTCAAAATAAGATGTTGTCCCCATGAGGAAAATAAATGAGAAGAGTAAAAGCAGGACGTTGCCTGATCATTTGTAAAACTCTGTTTGAATGTATATGTACAGTATGTGGTTTCCCTGCTGCTAACATTTTTAAATAACTTCCAGGGGCATGTCATACATTATATTAGTGTAAGTGGTCGCTGGAACAATACAACCTCATCATGTCATGTACATTGAATTTGCTTATAAGATATTTTCTGCATATTATCATATAAAGTCTGAGGGTAAGAATCACAAATTTAAACTAACAGGAATTTTATGGTGTAGTATGAAAACTAGGGACATTTCTTTATACCTGGGAATTAGAGAAAAGTGAGAACTATGGGCCTGATTCAGAGCTGAACGCTCTGACCAGAGCGCTCGCTCTGAATCAGGGCACGCCTACCTTTTTTTGGAGCGTCCTCATGGACGCTTGCATAGCTGTGGGTTACCACCCACAGCTATAGCGAGCGTCCATGATGATGGTCGCGATGGTCTTGACCATCGCGACCATCGGGCTTGCGACGGAGACCCTGCGGTAGGGTCTCGCTGCCGCAAGCCCTGGAGTGATTTTGGCTCTATCAGAGCCAAAATCACTCCCACTGACATCACTAGTGATGTCAGTGGGGCCGGCTTGAGACGGTAGGCGTCTCCGTCTGGCAGGCACGCCCCCGGCACGCCCACCAAAGGGGGCGTGCTGTCAATCAACATCGACAGCACGCCCCCTTTGGTGCGAGACCCGGAGCGATGGTGAGCCTGTCGCTCGCCGGGTCTCGCGCATGCACACGACAGAGCTCCCTGCGTCGTGCGCATGCGCAGTGGGGAACATCGACCCGCTTGCGCGCGTCCTGCTGCTCGCGAGCGGGTCTGAATGGCCCCCTATGCCCACTTATCTCTAATTTCCTATGCTTTTTGTTTTCTTTCTATCTCTGAAGCTCTATCCTGTGTTTTTGGCATTTGGTACATGTAATATTAAAGTAGAGCTGCTGAGACTTTTGTGACACGGAACCTATTTTTTGTATAGCAGTTTACATTGATTATTCATTTATTGGGTGTAACACTACCTATTAGTCACATAACACTCCACCCAACTGCCGGCCACCCCCTGCACAGAACCTTATGCTGGGCACACACTTCAGTCAGCAGATCTATCCACCGTCTGAGCACCCAATTTATAAGTTATACACACTTACCAATCGGCCACTCGATATACACTGGTGGCCAAAATTGCGGACACTTTTTGAAATTTGAATGTTTATAAACTTCGACTGCTTATAAAAACTGTTTCACTTCACGCAGTGCAATGATTCATATATCAAATGAAAGGAAATTTAATGCTGAATTCAATACAATAAACAGAGATCAAATATTTGCATTACAAGGGAAGTTATGCCGTGAAAACAACACTTAGGGTGAAAATCCCTGTGTACTTATGATGTTACTGTCCTATCAGTATTTCGTTGGGTATCCTTTATTTTTCAAGATCACAGAACAGCGACGTGATCCAGAATTGTAGTGTTAAGTTAAAATGATCTTTCGTATGCAGCAATTGCGAGAGAAATTAGTGGGAATGTGACATCAGGAGTACGAAAGTTTTGTTTACGCTATCAGGAAACACAATCTATACAAAACAAAGAAGGAAAAGGCTGGAAAAAATGCACAACAGCTGTTGATGATAGAAGAATAAAACAAATTTGCATCAGGGACAGATGGATGTCATCTGCAGCCATTAGCAGTAAACTGAGTGCAACTGGTGTGTTTGTCAGTGCAAGAACGGAACGGAGAAGACTAACGGAGGTTGGCCTAAAAGGTATGATTCCCCGAAAAAAGCCATTGCTGAATAAAAAGCAGCGGTAGAAACAAATACAGTGGGCAAAAGAACACATTGCATGGACAGATGGTTAGTGGAAACAAGTGATAAGGAGTGACGAAACTAAGATATCGATATTTGGTAGTGATGGGAGAAAATGTGTGAGACGTTGCATCGGGGAAGAGGTACATCCAGATTTTATTCAAACGACAACAAAGAATCCTACAACTGTTATGATCTGGGCATGTATGACAGTAGATGCTGTAGGCCGCCTTTATGTCATAGATGGTACACTGAACAGCAGAAAGTACATTGACACCATCCTACAACCAAAAGTTCTACCTTCTATCAGGGATCTTTTTCCAGATAATGCCCCATTTTTTTTCCAGCAGGATTCAGCTCCATGCCACACTGCACGGACATGCAAAAAGGGGTTCACGGAGAATGACATACAGGTGCTGGGATGGCCAGGAAACAACCCAGACCTGAACCCCATAGAACATTTGTGGTTCTGTTTGAAAAAACTGGTACATCTGAGGCATCCATCCAATAAAAGACAATTAATTGAGGCTATAATTGTCTCATGGCACCACATTAAAAAGAAGGAAGAGCTCCAAACATTGGTTGGCTCAATGACACATCGCTGTGCTGCTGCATTGAAAAATAAAGGATACCCAACGAAATACTGATAGAACAGTAACATCATAAGTACACAGGGATTTTCACCCTGTGTTGATTTCACTGCATAACTTCCCTTGTAATGCAAATATTTGTTTATTGTGTTGAATTCAGCATTAAATTTCCTTTCATTTGCTATATGAATCATTGCACTGCGTGAAGTGTAACAGTTTTTATAAGCATTCGAACTTGAAAACCATTCAAATTTCAAAAAGTGTCCGCAATATTGGCCACCACTGTATGTCTGGCTCAACATCACCATTGGGCAGACGGTCTCTGATGTTAGTGTATGAGCAGTCAGCAGGTCGTCAGTGCACACAGCCAGATGTACTGAAATATCTGTAAGATATATGATCATTAGTTGTGCTGCTGGGCCGACCTGATATGTCTGTGAGCGACGTCGATGCACTTGCAATACATTGTTCGTCGATCAAACAAACGATATATCGACAAGTATGTACCCAGCTTTACATAGAGACTGACAGCAAATGCCAACACCTGTTACATAGAGACCCCTTCCACCACCACCAGCCACGAAGACCACCCAACCGACAGTCACGGTTGCACAGAGACTACCCTAGCGTCTTGCTGCACAGAAACTCCACCGTCGGCTACACAGACAGCGGCGTCCCGATGGTTCAAATCCCGACAGGATTTGAACCATCGGGACACCGCTTCCCTAACCTTCCCTACCCTGCACCCTTCCGGTAAGTCCCTAAACCTAACCCTCCCCTTTGTGCCTAACCCTCCCCCCTTAGTCCTTAATCCCCCCCTGGTGGTGCCTGAACCTAACCCCCCCCCCTCCCCGCAGCTGATACCTACCTTTACCCGGTCTCCTTATGATCAGGATGCCATCTACCAGGATTCCAACTTCCCCAGTCATGTCGGGATTCCATCACTGGTTTTCTCTCGGTGATCGGGATTCCAGTGCCGAGGTTCCGGCAGATGGCACCCCGGTTGTCGGGATCTTGAAACCACCTCTATTACCAGCTTTCTGTTGTTTCATAATCCCAAAATGACCAGTTAACTGTTGCAGGCACCCCTCAATGTTCAACCTGCACCCAAAATGCCTTAGTCACATTGTTGCTCAGATACAGCTGATAAATACCAGCACCTGTTACACAGACACCTCCCCCAAATACCAGCACCTGTTATTCAGAGACTGCTACCAAATTTTAACACCAGTTGCTCAGAGTCTGCAACCAAATGCCAGCACATTGAACAGAGACACCATATACCATCTACTTTCACTCACCAACTGCTAGTTGAGGAGTCTCCCATTGCCTTTCACTTTGTTGCAGAGAACCCCCCAACTACAGAAAAGTCTTTTTTTCTGCATAGAATCCCCACCATACACATACTTACAGCCACCATGCTGCAAATAATCCCCCACCCCAACAGCCAACACTTGTTGCTCTAAAGGTGCCCACACACATACCGATGTGCTCACGATACGAATTTTTGGCCAATTTCCTCATGAACTTTCACGGGAGCTCCCTGGCAGTCGTGGTCACGATTTGGAGCTAAAAATGTCCAATCTGACTTAAGATCTATCTTGCAGCCAGTGCATTGTATCCCAGATTGGCTAATCTGCCCTACAGCATGGCAGATCAGAAGATGCGATGTACGACAAGCGGGGACGCGCATCGGAATCGTGCTCGTGAGTATAAATTCACAATTTGTACTTTTTTTACCCGATTTGTCGTCACGATTCGTCGACATCGGCCAAATCGTGTAAAATGTCGCTGTGTGTGGGCACCTTACCACAATTGTTGCCAGCCCTTGTTACACGTACTGGACCTGAATGACCCTGGAAGCGATGAAAGCAACCCACCAGGTAAAAGTAGGATTGGATATCAGAAATCGGTACACCCTACACCGTCGGGGGGCTGATATTCAGATCGCTCAGTCCAATATATCAAATGCATCGATGATATGGTCTGATGTAGGCTTATTAGCTAGAAATTGCTTCACTGGTAGAAACTCCTGAGATAAGCTGTGAAGCACCCTCAACCTTTAACTCCTGTCATAATGCTCTCTTAAAAACATTAACTATATAGTGACAAGTCACAAAGGTAAAAAAAGACGGTGAGAGGCCACTTTCTTCTAATCAATAAGGCTGCCAGGCTTTATATTGTGACTCACACTTCGAGTTAGGTGACCTCCTGATCAAGAGGCTTTGGGTGGGGGTGGGGTCTCTGTTTACCTGCAGCACTTCCTGAGACCAAAGGAAACACCTTTACTACTAGTTCTGTGAGTCTCATGTGCACGTTAGGATCATCAATGTACTGATATATCAATGCTTTTCCAGCAATGATTGCCTGTTATCGATTAATATTATCAATGCGGCCCCTTTGATTGTCCAACTCTTGGTGGAAATGCCAATGTTGGAGCAATTATTATTATCCTTTATGTATATGTTGCCACAAGGGTTTCCCAGTGCCTTACAGAGTACATAAGAATTGTTTTCTTGTGTTCTCATTAACTTAACAGTACAAAACACTACAAGAGAAGGTTTGTGATCCCGTACTAGTAATATGGTTTTTGCTGGCTCATATTATAATGTGTAATGCTGACACAGTAAATAAAGGGTTTTTATGATGGATAGAAATATCCTATCTTCAATATTTCTCTGGAATTATTTTGTTCCAATGGATCCTATTACTGATGTGCTACCACAGACTCTACATATGCATAATTCAAAGAACAAACAAAGAAAAAAGTAGAGTCTTTACTGCGGTGGATTATTACGTCAGCCTCATTAATCAGTTAATTCCTCAGTTAAAACATATTAATCTTTATTAGTTTATAATTATAATTGTGTCATTTTGGGGTTACCAATCTGGCGAAATATTTAAAATACAATCAAGATTCAATCCACAATACCGCTCAGGGGCAGATTGGGCCACCGGGACAGCGGGAAAGGTCCCGCTGGGCCGGTCCCATGCTCCCCACTAAAAGGGCTGGCCAGGCTGACTGACACTGCAAGCCGATCCGCGCTGATTCATGTGTGCAAGGGCCGGCTGCCACGTTTCTGGGACGCTGCCGGCTCCTGTGTCTCCTCCCTTATCCTCTGCCACTTGCCCACCCCGTCTCACACGTCCAGCACCCTGGGGCTGCTGGACGTGTGCGCGGCTGCACGCTGCATGGTGTGTGCGCTGCAGGCAGCTAAAATGTACGCAGTTTGGAGAAGGAGCTGGCTGTCTACTCAAAGGGAGAAATGGCAGCCGGGACCTGAGAGCTGCGGAGCGGAGATTACTTTTACCAGGTGAGACGTTCCTTCCTCTTTCATACTTCCTGCTTTTTCCCACTACTACTCCCATCTAACTATTCCTCCCATCTTGCCCCCTGCTTCTAACAGTTCTTCCCATCCTGCCCCCTGCTTCTAACTATTCCTCCCATCCTGCCCCCTGCTTCTAACTATTACTCCCATCCTGCCCCTGCTTCTAACTATTACTCCCATCCTGCCCCGTTTCAAACTACTACTCCCATCCTGCCCCCTGCTTTTAACTACTACTTCCATATGCCTCCTGCTTTTAACTACTACTCCCAACCTGCTCCCTGCTTCCCTCTACTACTACCATCCTGTCCCCTATTTCCCATTAATACTCCCATCTTGCCCCCCTGCTTCCCACTATTACTCCCATTCTACCCCCTGCTTCCCACTGTTCCTCCTATTCTGTCCCCTGCTTCCTGCTATTACTACTTCCATCCTGCCCCCAGTGGCAGAGTGTATGGAGCTTGTGCTCCAAACGCTGACTATGGTGGGGGGCAATGGGCTAACCAGTCCCACCCCCGCCTCCGGAACATGCCTGTAACCCGCACTACCCCTCGACTTCTAGATATATAGTAGTTCCAAGGGGCATAGACTACCCACTATACCCGCCCCCCCCTCCTGGCTACCCAAGTGAAATACATTCACCACCCTACTTCCCGGCCCTTCAGACGGAATGGGTATGAAATCCTGGCAGTTGGGATGCCTGCTGTCAATATACCGACAGCGGCAACCCGATGCTCAGGATCCCAATAGGATCCCCCTTCTCCCCCTACATCCTAACACTAACCCCCCACCCCATCCTAACCCTCCCTGTTAGTGCCTAATCCTAACCCTCCCCCCTTGGTGCCTAAACCTAACCCACCCCCCTTAGTGCCTAAACCCAACTCCCCCTCATTGGTGCCTAACCCATCCCCGAGGGTACTCAACTCTAACCTCCCCATGCCTAAACCTAATCCACCCTGTGACGCCTATACCTACCACAAGAGTCTCGTCACAAGCCCGACGGTCGCGACATCGTGACCATCACCTGGCCGCTCGCAAAAGCTGTGGGTGGTGACCGGCAGCTTAGCAAGCGGCCAGGAAGCCGTTTTATTTTTTTTAAAAAGCGGCCGTCCTCATTCAGAGCAAGCGCTCGCTTTTTGCGAGCGTCTCTGAATGAGGTCCTTAGTACCCAGAGGCATACACTATGTATACATTATGCAGAATTATCAGACTTTTTCAGACTGTCACTTTTTACCCAGCAGTGCCTGGAAGGCTTCACTGAAGCCGGAGAGGCAGGTCTTGACAAACAGCGGTATATTGTGATTTTCTCAAGCGATATTCTGATTGATGATTCATATTGGAAATATTTTGCCGGTAATTTTTAGGATTCTTTGTGTATGCACACGAATATGTTAGGAATCTTATCCAATTTTCGCTCGCCTTTTAACAGTTAAGAATAAGCGTTATGTTTTAGTTTTACCCAATTTTCTAAATCTCCACTCCTTTTTCTCTTCTTTCAATATTGGTACATACACTGTCCATCCTGTTTTTTTTTCTTGTGGAGGCCAATATGGGTTATTTTTCCCTGTCAGGGGGTCAATGTGTTTTTTTTTTTTTTTTTCTGTGGGGCCCAATGTGATTGTTTTATTTTTTTCCTGTGGGAGGGGGGGGGGGTCAATGTGTTTGTTTTTTTCTTGTCGGGGTCAGTGTGTTTATTTTCCTATTGAGGCCAATGTGGTTTTTTTTTCTTCTTGGGGTCAGGGTGTTTTTTTTTTTAAAGTAGGTACTAATGTATTTTATTGTTTTCTGTTGGGGCCGATGTGTATGATTTTTTTCCTGTCGGGGGTCAATGTGTTTATTTATTTCCTGTCGGGGGTCAATGTGTTTATTTATTTCCTGTCGGGGGTCAGTGTGTTTGGCCCCCAAAGGAAAAATAAACAAACAATGTGTTTATTTTTTCTTTTACAATGTTTTTCGTCTGCGCATGCATCTGATTTACACTGTGCATGCGTCCCAATGGTGTTCATGCAGAGTTGCAGTGCAGATGCATGCATGAAGGAGTGTATTTAAAAATGTGTTGGGCATTCCTAGGCGGTTACAGGGGGTTGACTAATCAGACGCAGATGTAGCGTAGTATGGGCGTGTTATAGGAGTGACATGGGTGTGTTGATGACATTGGTTGTGTACAGAGAGGCGGAATTACTCACATTGGAAGTCATACTCAGATGCATGATCTACACCTAGGATATGGCTGGTGAAAGTTTCAATGGTGTGACCGATGATGGCATCTAAAGACACACAACATGATTGCAGACCCTGTACACACTGAGGCCTTCATTCAGAGGCGGCCGTACGGTCTACGACCGCATGGCCGCCTCGATGTTTGTCAAGTGCGCATGCACACAAGAGAGCTGGCTCCTTCGTGCGCATGCGTGAGACCCGCTATGACCGACAGCGCCGGTCTCAGCGGGTCTCTTTCCAAAGGGGGCGAGCTGTCGATGTTGATTGACTGCTCGCCCCGTTTGGAAGGTGGGCCGGGGGGGTGGCAGCCCAAACGGAGGCGTTCCCACGGGAACGCCTACCGTTTGGGGGAGGCCCCACTGACATCACTAGTGATGTCAGTGGAGAGCTTCCGGCTCTGACAGAGTCAGAAGCTCTCTGGGGCTTACGACAAGTGAGACCCTACCCTAGGGTCTCGTCGTAAGCCCCGATGGTCGCAATGGTCTCTGACCATCGCGACCATCACACTAGCAGCCGTTAGAGCTGTGGGTGTAAACCCACAGCCTAACGACCGAAACAGAGGCAGGCGGTCAGGATGCAAGCGGCCGCCCAGTTTCTGAGCGACCACTTGCATCCTCCGACCGCCTCTGAATGAGGCCCTCAGTCCTTACACATTTAGATGTACACCAGGGAAGGGCTGTGTAGTGGAATTAGCATAAAGTCAAATACGCAATTGCAGCAAAAGATGCAAGGGAGGCTACAACTGCGTCCAACTCAGAATCAGGTCCTTTGAGAGATCCCGCCTCCTCGACAGACCCCGCACCCATTAGGGCTGCTTCCATAAATTTCTCGGGCTGGTTTTCCATCCCAATCTGCCCCTGATATCGCTGATATCACTTGATTGTTATAGGGATGGCTTAATATGACGAAACATGTTTTATAACTGCAGCAGCTAGAGGGGATATCAGTTCATTAAGATAGTATTCCTATGGATAAGAAATACATCAATATCATCAAAGGAACAACCACTGATAGGCTAAATGGGAATTGTATGTAGCTAGCTAGCTCAGAATATACTAATTGTACTATTGAATTATGAATAAACTGCAATTGAGCAGAGAAATATAAACTATTACTAATGTAACTACTCTGAGACTGTTTTTCTTAATCTGATACATTGCGATCTAACTGTAACATAATTTGTTACATTACAGCTTCTGCAGTCAAGCACTCTTTAACCACTTGCCTGAACGGGCGTATCAGATACGACCGCACCAGGTTGGGCTTTCCCTGACATGGTCGTATCTGATACGACCAGTCAGAAATGCCCTCTAGGCGGTTGTGGGAAGCTAATCTTCCTGCAGCCGCCTACATCAGAGGGATCTTCTGGTCCCTCTGCAAGCATGGCTGCCTCTCGAGCATTACCCGATCACTGCTGGCCACAGTGATCGGGCACCGCCGGCAACCCCCTCCCAGGCGCACTGCCATTGAAGCAACAGCCACGGCTCATGTAGCCGCAGCTGTTGCTGTGACCCGATCACTGTGGCCAGCAGTGATCGGGCAGCTGGCCCCAGCAGCCGCGACTCTGGTAGCCGCCGCTGCTGCTCTGTTCCCGGGCCATCCAGCGGGAGACCCTCCCGCTGCGGCTCCGGCACCCGACGCCTGTGGTGGAGGAGCAGCAGCGGCGGCTTTGGTAGCCGCCGCTGCTACTCTGTATCCGGGCCACCAGCGGGACACGCTCCCGCTGTGGCTCCGGAACTACAATGTACAGGAAGCAGCAGCCGAGACTCTGGCTACTGCTTCTATGTACCCAGGTAGCCCAGCAGCCCCCCACACACTCCCACCCCGGCCTCAGCTCCTCCTCCTCGTCCCCCATGAGTTTTTGATAAGGCCCACAATAGTGTGCATGTATATATATATATGCATATATGTATATATGTATATGTATGTATATATGTATGTGTGTATATATATATCGCAGAGCCTCTGATTAGGGATGGCAACCGACCATCGATGGTTTGTAAACCATCGATGGTCTGACTAAAAACAAGTGGCTTACCATTGCTGGTGGCCATCAATGTTGCACCATCGATGGCAAACCTCAATCGATGTTTAGGAAACATCGGCAGATGTGGTCTACACAGATCTCCTCGACCAATCGCTAAACAATTGATGGCTTCTAACGATGGTTGAACCATCGATGGTACAGTTGTCAATGGCCATCACTACAGTATAACATAAAAGTCGCTATTTTTATGGTATACTGTGTTTTAAAAAAAAATTTTTGCAAATAAAATAGTGATGGATAAGTTTCAAATTATGTTCTTGACCTAATTAAATCAAAAAAAAAACCGACAATTTTGAAGAGGTTTTTGGAAAAAGAATTTGTCAGTTAATTAAATAAATATCACTGACATAGGATAATGAATATAGACTGATTAGCCTATATATTGTATCAGTGATATTATGAGGACAATATACAACATGATATACTGTAAACCAATCCCACAAAGGTATAAAGATATATTACCAGCGGTATTAAGTAAGTTTGAGTACACTAAGGCCCTGATTCAGAGCCGCTCGTTCGTTCTGACCGATGTTCACACATCTGCGCATGCGTACGAATTTTAATACGCATGCGCGAACCAGTCAGTGCGGCCGAAAACCGTTTGTTCGCTATATAGCGAATGCCTGCTATTTTGAGTGACAGAAGGAGGCGTATGTGGGTGGTAACAGAGGAAGGTGCTTGAAAACGGGGGTGTGGAATTAGAACGCAGGCGTGCTTAAAGGTCAAAACGGGAGTTTTAAGGGAGTGCATAATTAATACAGCAGCGTCATTGACCACGTCACTTGGTTTTTTTATACTCAGAACTGCTCGCAAAATAGCGGTTGAAAAAACCAGCCACAAGAATAGCGAGCAGTTCATACGCTGTTCGATGTACTCGATTAATCTAATAAATAGCGGACATGACGTATGGTGCGAGCGGCAAGGGGGCGTATTTTTCAAAATTACAACCGCGTTTTGCTCGCTCGTTCAGACTTAGAGGCGTGAACAGACCGCAATTAGCAAACGGTTCATTTGAATAGCCATCCCTTGTTTTAGAACGAACGACCGCAAATAGCGAGCGGCTCTGAATGAGGGCCTAAATTTCTTTCTTTCATGAACATTTTGTTGTTGTTTGAACCTTCATTGTATTTTAAATATTTTGCCAGATTGGTAACCCCAAAATGACACAATTTTAATTATAAACTAATAAAGATTAATATGTTTTAACTGAGGAATTAAGTGATTAATGTGGGCTGAAATAATAGTGCACTGCAGTAAAGACTACTTTTTTCTTTTATTTTCTTTGAACAGTAGAAAACACTGCAAGACAAGGACAGGGTTTATAAACACTGATGTATTAGCGATCAAACACTTAAATAAGCAGCAGGGCATCAGCAACCAAGTCTTAGGTGCCATTGTGGGGGTTTAGGAGGGTAGAAGGCTCTGATGAAGAAGTGGGTATTGAGAGCCCGTTTGAAGATTTATAGGGCTCTATTTATTAACATTATTTTAACTAAAATAAAGTGAAAAAGGGTGTTTTCACACCCTTTTCACATTATTTTAGTTTCACCTGTAGTTACTATAGGGCAATTGGAGTAGAATTAGTAACATTCTACTCCAACCCCTAGTATCACTTATTTTTAGTAAAGCAGTTCGCATTTCCCATAATTGTAATGGGAAATGTGATCCGACCATAGTTACTAAAAATAAATTGTTAAAAAATACCGGGGGAAGCCCTGTGATAATAACGCCACCTGGAGGTGGCGTTATCCAGGGTCTCCCCCGGTTACCGGGCTCCCACTCTGCTCTAACGGGGAGGGGAGAGCAGAGCCGGGAGCCGGTACCAGTAATCAGCTGTGTGGTCTAAATAGACCGCAAGCTGACTGCTGTAAAAAAAAGAAAAAAAACAATGGAACCTTTTTTTTTTTACTTACCTGAATCCAGGGACCGGTGATCGGGCCTCCGGTGATGGCTCCTCTCCGGTCAGCTGGTCTCCCACAGTGCACTGCTGCCCGATCATCAGGTGATCGGGCCCCAGTGCAGTATGGGAGATCACCTGATCGGGAAGCCCGGAGAAGATCACCGGAGGCCAGGAGGATGCAGGTAAGTGTAATGCAGGGAGGGGGGGTCGCGAGGGTCCGCGATCACGGGGGTGGGGCTTAGCGCCGGGGGGCGGGGCTTAGCACCGGTGGGGGGGCAGCAGCGATGGTGAGTCGGCGCATGCGCGGGCTCTTAGTCGCGGTATTTTTTCCGAAAATACCGCGACTAGAGTGCGGATGGGATCCGCAGGGACAGAGCTTTATCGCAAGCTCTGTCCCTGCAAGGGATTTATAGTAAATCCCTGTGATATTGCCTGAATTCGCAATGCGAATTCACTCGGTAATATCACACTACAATCCGCATTTAATATGCGGATTGTAGTAAATAGAGCCCATAGAGAGGTGCTAAGTGTGATAGAGAGAATTCCAGAGGTATGCAGCAGCACGTCCAAAATCATGTAGACAGGAGTGGGAGGAAGTAATCAGTTGGCAGGAGAGGCTGTGTGCATTTGTGAAACAAAGAAGTGGGCGGGCAGGTGTGTGAAGGGAGATGTGGTCAGAGATGTAACTGGAAGAGTATTGGGTGAGGGCATTGTGGGAAGCTTGTATTGGGTTCTGAGGGGGAAGGGGAACCAGTGTAGGGCTCAGGGCCGGATTTACCATTAGGCTTCCCTAGGCGTCCGCCTAGGGCCCGAAGAGTCCCAAGGGGCCTGCAACAACCACGATGGGGCCCCCTGAAATACGGTACTGGAGAGAACCTGCTGCACTGGTTGAACTGCTGCTACAGTAGATACACATGCAATATAGCAGCAGCAGCACGGCTCCATTTCCTGCTCCTCACCTCAATCGGCTCCGCCCACCTGTGATGTGTGCACTGCAGTGTGAACTGCTGCAGTCAAAGCGAATGCAGCCAGGCTCCTCCATTCCCCTTCCCCTGCAATGTAGGCAGCCCTCTACCAACACTGTGTGTTGCTTATCTAACAAGCTCTGCTGTAGCCAGCAGCCAACCTCCCCCTTTCCAGTCACAGCGATAGCAGCAGCTACCGCCACCTCCCCGCAGTGCAGCCCACCACAGTGTAGCAAGCTCCGTTCCCGGCCGCATGCGCATCTAGGCAGCCCCGTCCAACCAAACTCCCCCGCAGCTATGGCCAGTGCCCTGCCCCCGTAGTCACTGTGGTAGCAGCTGCAAAACCACCCTGACAAGACCCCCCCAAGCAGTGTAGCCAGCAGAATGTGCAGATCTAGCTGCCCTCCAACCCCACCCCTCCACCCCCCACCCAGTCACAGTGCAGCCCTCCTCCCCCTTTCCGCCTTGTACATTGCAGCCAGTCTCTATTGGGAACCACAGGAAGCTACCACTTCCCTGACTAATATAACCCCCCAAGTGAGCCCCATGGGGTGATTGTGCTGGACACTGGTCTCCTGCCTATGAAGACAACATGGCGCTCTAGACTGGGTAAGTTTAACTTAAGAAAAATTCTCATACAGTTAAATAACACACCTGTTCTTACTGTATGTGTGTAAAACTATGTGTGTGTATATATATATATATATATATATATATATATACTGTGTGTGTGTGTGTGTGTGTGTGTATATATATTAGGGGTGTGCACCGGCCACTTTTCGTGTTTTGTGTTTTGGTTTTGGATCTGGATCTTTCTTCGTGTTTTGGATCTGGATTGGTTTTGCCAAAACCACCCTTCCGTGTTTTGGGTTCTGGGTTTTGTGTTTTGGATCTGTATTTTTTTTTAAAAAAGCATAAAAACAGCTAAAATCACAGAATTTGTAGGTTTTTCTGCTCCTATGCTATTATTAACCTCAATAACCTTAATTTCCACTCATTTCCAGTCTATTCTGAACACCTCACACCTCACAATAGTGTTTTTATGTCCAAAACGTTGCACCGAGGTAGCTGGATGACTATGCTAAGCGACACGAGTGGGCGGCACAAACACGTGACCCATCTAGGCGTGAAACTGCAGTGGCAGACAGGATGGCAGTTTGAAAAACTAGGCCCCAAACTGTACATAATGCAAAGAAAAAAAAGAGGTGCAAGATGGAATTGTCCTTGGGCCCTCCCACCCACCCTTATGTTGTATAAACAGGACATGCACACTTTAACAAACCAATCATTTCAGCGCCAGGGTCTGCCACACAACTGTGGCTGAAATGATTGGTTCGTTTGGGCCCCCACAAAACAAGCTGGCAATTAATGTGTCCCTGCACAAACTGGCTCTATGGAGGCAAGATGTCATCCTCATCCTCCTCATCCACCGATTCCTCACCCTCTTCAGTGTGTACATCCTCATCCTCACAAAGTATTAACTCGTCCCCACTTGAATCCACCACCACAGGTCCCTCTGTACCTTCTGGAGGCTGGTCTCCCTGGAAGAGCTGATAATTCATTTTGATGAACATCATCTTCTCCACATTCTGTGGAAGCAACCTCCTACGCCTTTCGCTGACAAGGTTCCCGGCT
The DNA here is from genome assembly GCA_031769625.1 of Taudactylus pleione. NCBI lineage: Eukaryota > Metazoa > Chordata > Amphibia > Anura > Myobatrachidae > Taudactylus > Taudactylus pleione. The sequence goes on along the minus strand of JAUIMM010000016.1, from coordinate 4,658,606 downwards.
GCACTAAACACTCTTTCGGAGTACACACTGGAGGGGGGGCAACTCAGGTAAAATAGAGCCAGTTTGTACAGGGGCCTCCAAATTGCCTCTTTTTCCTGCCAGTACAGGTATGGACTGTCTGCCATGCCTACTTGGATGCTGTCACCGATGTAATCCTCCACCATTCTGTCAATGGTGACAGTATCATATGCAGTGACAGTAGACATGTCAGAAATTGTTGCCAGGTCCTTCAGTCCGGACCAGATGTCCAAACTTGGTCCTGCCTGCCCTGCATCACCGCCAGCGGGTTGCTTAGGATACCTAAGTTTTTTCCTGGCAGCCCCAGTTGCAGGAGAAAATGAAGGAGCCGTTGACGTGTCACGTTCCGCTTCAGCTGACAGTGTGTTCACCAGCAGGTCTTTGCACCTCTGCAGGCTTGTGTCGGCCGGAAAGAGAGACACCACATAGGCTTTAAACCTAGGATCGAGCACGGTGGCCAAAACATAGTGGTCTGATTTCAACAGATTGACCACCCTGGAATCCTGGCAAAGCGAATGAAGGGCTTCATCCACAAGTCCCACATGCCGAGCGGAATCGCTCCGTCTTAGCTCCTCCTTCACTTTCTCCAGCTGCTTCTGCAAAAGCCTGATGAGGGGAATGACCTGACTCAAGCTGGCAGTGTCTGAACTGACTTCACGTGTGGCAAGTTCGAAGGGCTGGAGAACCTTGCACAACACGGAAATCATTCTCCACTGCGCTTGAGTCAGGTGCATACCCCCTCCTTTGCCTATGTCATAGGTGGATGTATAGGCTTGTATGGCCTTTTGCTGCTCCTCCATCCTCTGAAGCATATAGAGGGTTGAGTTCCACCGCGTCACAACCTCTTGCTTCAGGTGATGGCGGGGCAGGTTCAAGAGTGTTTGCTGGCGCTCCAGTCTTCGGCACGCAGTCGCTGAATGGCGAAAGTGGCCAGAAATTTTTCGGGCCACCCAAAGCGTCTCCTGCACGCCCCTGTCGCTTTTCAGAAAATTCTGCACCACCAAGTTTATTGTGTGAGCAAAACATGGGACGTGCTGGAATTTGCCCAGATGTAATGCCCGCACAATATTGGTGGCGTTGTCAGATATCACAAATCCCCAGGAGAGTCTAAGTGGGGTAAGCCACTGGGCGATGATTTCCCTCAGTTTCTCTAAGAGGTTGTCGGCGGTGTGCCTCTTACTGAAACCGGTGATACACAGCGTAGCCTGCCTTGTAACGAGCTGGCATTTCTGAGATGCTGCTACTGGTGACGCTGCTGCTGTTGCTGCGTAAGGTGATACATCTACCCAGTGGGCTGTCACAGTCATATAGTCCTTAGTCTGCCCTGTTCCACTTGTCCACATGTCCGTGGTTAAGTGGACATTGTGTACAACGGCATTTTTCAGGACACTGAGGACACTTTTTCTGACGTTTCTGTACAGTCTCGGTATCGCCTGCCTAGTGAAGTGGAATCTAGACGGGATTTGGAACCGGGGACACACTACCTCCATCAATTGTCTAAATCCCACTGCACTAATGGCGGATACCGGACGCACGTCTAACACCAACATAGCAGTCAAGGCCTCAGTTATACGTTTTGCTTCAGGATGACTGCTGTCGTACTTCATCCTCCTCGCTAAGGACTGTTGGAGGGTCAATTGTTTAGTAAAAGTAGTGGTGTTCCTACTTCCTCTCTGGGATGATGAACGACTCCCAGCAGCAGCAACAGCAGCAGCGGCAGCAGGAGGCGTAGCAATGCAGGATCCTCCAGAGGAATCCCGGATAGGAGAGTCAGTCATGCCAGTGACATGGCCTGCAGGACTACTTCCGATCCTGACTAAGGAGGAAATTGACGAGGAGGGAGTTGACGGTGTGGTTTGCAGGCGCTTAGATACAACAGGACAACGGGATTTAGGTGTCCCTGGACTGCTTACGGTCTTAGCCAAAGTTTCTGAACTTGACAGTAACTTTTTATGAACGCGCTGCAGGTGCCGTATAAGGGAGGATGTTCCTAGGTGGTTGACGTCCCTACCCCTACTTATTTCACCTTTACATATGGTACATATGGCAAGACAGTTGTTGTCCGGATTTGGATAGAAATATTGCCAGACCAAAGAGGTGGAATGTTTGGTCTTCTGCCCAGGCATGACCGTGATGGGCTTTTTCATCCCACGGACAACAACTGTCACCCCCGGAGCCTGATTTAAACAAACCACATCACCATCAGAATCCTCCTCGCCAACTTCCTCCTCAGCGCCAGCTACACCAGTATCCTCATCCTGTTGTACTTCAACAGTGACATCTTCAATTTGCATATCAGCAAGTGGACTGTGGGTGCTCCTTTCAGCACTTGCAGGGGGCGTGCAAATGGTGGAAAGAGCCACCTCTTCCCGTCCAGTGCTGGGAAGGTCAGGCATCGCAACCACCACTACACTTGGACTCTCCTTGGGGTTTTGTGATATCTTCTTAGAAAGCACAGTTCTTCGCTGTGCTTTTGCCAGCTTAACTCTTTTGATTTTTTTAGTGGGAGGAGGGCTTCCATCGTCATGTGAAGCTGAACCACTAGTCATGAACATACTAGGGATCGACCTTAGCCGTTCCTTGCCACTCCGTGTCGTAAATGGCATATTGGCAAGTTTACGTTTCTCTTCAGCTGATTTAAATGTCTTTTTCAAGGTCATTTTCCTGAACTTTGCCATTTGGGATTGTATGTGCCCTCTACTATGACATTGGGCATCGGCCTTGGCAGACGACGTTGATGGCATGTTATCGTCTATGTCATGACTAGTGGCAGCAGCTTCAGCACTAGGAGGAAGTGGTTCTTGATCTTTCTCTATTTTATTTTTATCGGAGAAAGTTTGGTCCTCCATTTATGTTATATCGATTTGATATATACGTGTGGCTAAACACAGAAAATAATTTTTTTTTTGGTTTGGACTGGAGTGTACTTTGGGGGTTACAGCACCCTTTAACGGTCAAGCCAGCCGGCCCTTTACTTATGACACAGGCGCACGCTTGGCACTACTTTGTTGATGCACGTGCGGCTACTGCGCACACAATTCACAAACACAGAAAATATTTTTTTTTTTGGTTTGGACTGGAGTGTACTTTCGGGGGTTACAGCACCCTTAACGGTCAAGCCAGCCGGCCCTTTACTTATGACACAGGCGCACGCTTGGCACTACTTTGTTGATGCACGTGCGGCTACTGCGCACACAATTCACAAACACAGAAAATAATTTTTTTTTTGGTTTGGACTGGAGTGTACTTTCGGGGGTTACAGCACCCTTAACGGTCAAGCCAGCCGGCCCTTTACTTATGACACAGGCGCACGCTTGGCACTACTTTGTTGATGCACGTGCGGCTACTGCGCACACAATTCACAAACACAGAAAATAATTTTTTTTTTGGTTTGGACTGGAGTGTACTTTCGGGGGTTACAGCACCCTTAACGGTCAAGCCAGCCGGCCCTTTACTTATGACACAGGCGCACGCTTGGCACTACTTTGTTGATGTACGTGCGGCTACTGCGCACACAATTCACAAACACAGAAAATTATTTTTTTTTTGGTTTGGACTGGAGTGTACTTTCGGGGGTTACAGCACCCTTAACGGTCAAGCCAGCCGCCCCTTTACTTATGACACAGGCGCACGCTTGGCACTACTTTGTTGATGCACGTGCGGCTACTGCGCACACAATTCACAAACACAGAAAATAATTTTTTTTTTGGTTTGGACTGGAGTGTACTTTCGGGGGTTACAGCACCCTTAACGGTCAAGCCAGCCGGCCCTTTACTTATGACACAGGCGCACGCTTGGCACTACTTTGTTGATGCACGTGCGGCTACTGCGCACACAATTCACAAACACAGAAAATAATTTTTTTTTTGGTTTGGACTGGAGTGTACTTTCGGGGGTTACAGCACCCTTAACGGTCAAGCCAGCCGGCCCTTTACTTATGACACAGGCGCACGCTTGGCACTACTTTGTTGATGCACGTGCGGCTACTGCGCACACAATTCACAAACACAGAAAATATATTATTTTTTTAGCACTTGGGGGGAGCACCCCTGATGGACAGAGCACCCCCTGGACAACACTGCAGCACTCCTTTAGGACTGGGACACTGCACAGGACTTTGGAGTGGACACAGCCCCTATGGAGAACTGACTGCACAACACAGTCCAGCCAGCCCCTATGGACTTTGAAGTAGTGGACACAGCCCCTATTAACAACAGCAGCACAGCACAACACAGCCAGCCCCTATGGACTTTGAAGTAGTGGACAACAGCAGCACTACACTACACTACACTACACAGCCCTAACTCCCACCCTCCCTCTTCACTGTCCACAGCCGAGTGAGAAAATGGCACCGACGTGGGTACCTTATATAGGATCCAAAACCCGCGAGACTCGGAAGGCGGGATGATGACGTTTTGCCTCGATTTCAGATCCGAGTCAGGCGGGAAAAGTCGAGCCTGATTCGGATCGGACTCGGATCGGGGGGGCTCGGGGGGGTTCGGATTTCAGAAATCAGAACCCGCTCACCCCTAATATATATATATATATATATGTCACAAGCTATTGTGTATGTGTATGTGTTTATTTTCTTGTCTGTTCCTCCACCTTCTCTTTTCTCCCTCTTTCCTTCTGTCTCACAATATTCTTCCCCATTTCCTCCCGCCCCCTCTGTTCCTCCCAATTTTTTCCCGTTCCCTCTGTCCATCCCCATTTCCTCACATCTCGCTCTGACCATTAAGCCCTTCTTGCCCTATTTTTCTCCCTTTCCTCCTGTATCCCTGTTTGTCCCCCTGTCTCATATATATATATATATATATATATATATACTTATTAATATATATAAATATATACACTCTATAATGTGATCTAGTAACACCTACTGGAATAACTGTGCATATATTACAGTAAGTGTCTCTGAAGCAAGATACACAAATCATATTGCTCTGTGTGTGTATATATATTTATATATATATAGATATTATATATATACTGTGTGTGTGTGTGTATATATATGTGTATGTATGTGTGTGTGTATATATATATATATATATATATTAAGATGTGTGTGTGTGTATATAATATAATGTGTGTGCCTTGCTCAGGCAAAACCATTTGTAATATATGCACAGGACTGTTTTAGGTAGGGGGGCCCCAAACCGATATCTTGCCTAGGGCCCCGTGAGGTCTAAATCCGGCTCTGGTAGGGCTTGTAGGAGAGGGGAGGCAGATGTGAAACGTTTTGAGAGAAAAATGAGCCGGGCAGCAGAATTGAGGACAGATTGAAGTGGAGAGAAGTGGGAATCAGGGAGGCTAGCTAATCGGCTACAGTAGTCCAATCTGGAGATGACCAGTGAATGGAAGAAGTTTCTTAGTTGCACCCAGGGTGAGAAAGAATCTGATCCTAGATATATTTATGAGATGAAAATGGCAGGAATAAAAGCAATAAAAGTCGCCCACAATTCCTGATAACCAGAGTGCTATCTAAGCTTCCATCTGCATTCAAATGATCCACTAAATCATGTATGTAGTTTCATTACACAAGTACAAATAACACTTTTGAGATACTTCAGCTCCAGTTTAAGATAGTGGGCCTGATTCAGACCCACTCGCTAGATGTGGCTGCTCACTCCCAGCATATGGAAATTCAGCTAAGTGACGCCAAGGCAGGCACTCACACGGCAAGGCATAAGCACGCCCACTATGTCTTGGCGAGCGATCACTTTGTGTTTTCAGACGCCCACCAGCCTGTCTTTAGCCGCCCACTAGTGGACGTCATCTCCAGGAAGTATATACATCCATCGGTACATAGAGTTCCATCGGATCTGACCACAGAGCTAGCAGTTGACTGTACCCTACCACAAGCACTGCGAGCACTTCAGTGTATAATTCAACCATGTGACGTGTACTATGACGCTGCTGGGTAATTATGCACGCCTCTGAAACGGCGTTTAAACACTCAGGCATGCCTGCGTCCGCGACTCCACTCCCCCGTTACCACTGCCCTGCCCGTTACCACTCACAAACGACCTCTCCTGTCACTCATTCCTCTGGGCTGTCTTTGCAGGGCGAGCGAGCGCATCCCGATCGCTCATACTAGTTTGCACACGCGCACTGCGAACTATACGCATGCGCACATTTGCAAACATCGCCAGCAACGAGCGATCGCTTGCTAGCAGGTCTGAATCAGGTCCAGTATGTGTATAACCAAATTTCTTTTACCCTGGTACTTCTATTACAACTTGTACAGACACAAACAAAAGTAAAACACTTGCCAGAAGAGATTTTTATTTAAAAGCCCCATCTTGTGGACAACATGAAAATTGCAGTTGATCATACAATCAGTTGTATTCCAAATTAGCATTGTTATATCAATGCAAACAGTAATGAATATGCAAAGAGATTATCTGCTGAAACATAGGCTATTAACAGTGGTCCATTTTCAAAGGAAATTACAACACTCAGAAGGTAACTAATGCTCTTGGGAGTACTATAGAAACAATGTCCTCCACCTTATAGTATGACAAAAAGGTATATGTATCCACTTGTAGCTGGGGAGTGATGTAGGTGATCCCTTTAATATTGAAGATCACATGGTTACATTAGACCCAGTGCTGTTATTTATGGTAAAGTGCTGGGGACAGTAATGTAACAGCTAGGAGGCAGATAAATAAATGTAAGCAGTGGAATAAAGCTGTTTGTAGTGGTAGTAGGTGGTGGCGTTAATATAGCAGATAATGTGGGGAATATTTAGTAAAGTGCGGGGTTTTAGAAGTGGTGATGTTGCCAATAGCAACTGTAGCTACACACAATGCTACTGTAGCTAAACACAATGCGATTCTTTTAGTCAATTAGACAATCAGCACAATTTTTCTGCAAGTAAAGGGGCCCAATATCTGTGGTACGCACAGTGGCGGAACTGCCGGAGACAATGGAGGCAGTTGCCGCCGGGCTCCAGGCCTGAAGGGGGCACCTCCTCCATTGTCCCCCGCTCCGTGTCTTCCTTCCTGTTGCTGTAATGAGGAGTCGCCAAGCTGATTACCGATCTGATGCTCAGCGGCGCCCTGGACCCTTTGCACCGCGACCTGGACCCACTGCTCAGGTCGCGGACGTCACATGACATGTGACCGCGACCCTGAGCCGCCTGCCTGCTGAGTGGGAGCCGGGATACACAGACAGTGTGGCTGGGTGTACATGCTTAGGGCGGCTGTCACACACTGTGGGGAGCGCGCAGGAGTCGGGAGAGCAGCCAGCACATGGTGTCCACGGACAGGTACCAGTGCTGTGACTCTCTCTGAGCGGCATGGAGGGGATGGAGACCCCGGCTATAGATATCCCGGCCAAGGTGACAGGTAAGAAGAATAACAAAGTGAAGGGAAATTGCATTCAACATGTGCGGGGGAGGGGGGGAATGTATCATGGTGGCCAGGAGAGACGGGGGGGAGAGAGAGGAAAGTTTAGAAAAAGAAAACTAGCAGAAGGGGGCACAGATAGAGGCACAAGGGGGCATAGAGATGCAAAAGGTACAAAGGGCCCAGACAGACAGAAGGGGTGCAGATAGAGGCACAGAAAGGTGGGAGGGGGGAACTGAGAGTCAGAATGGGGCACAAGTTTGTAGGCTTGCCATATTATCCCTTTATCTCAGAATACATGTGGATTACACAGGTTCTGTGGCCAGGGGCGTAGCTATAATGGGTGAAGGGTGTGCGGGGCACATGGGCCCCTGGGTCCAGGGGGCCCCGCACACCCTGCACCCATAGTATTACTTACCTCTCCGGAGTCCTACGTCGGCACGGGGGTCCGGCGCTGTAAAGACGACTGGAAAATGGCCACCGTGGCCATTTTCTCGTCGTTTGCGCATGTGCAGTACAGGGAAAATGGCCACCGCGGTCATTTTCCCGGTGACCTGAGCATATTCTAGTGCCCAGAGTCTATAATTTCGACAGCTCAGTGCATTGCCGACCGCCAGAGAGGAGGGGCCCGTGTCGGAGACTGCGCACGGGCCCCCTCCTCTCTAGAAACGCCCCTGTCTGTGGCTGATGAAAACCAGGTGATATGGGGACTTGAAGTCAGCCAGCCACAGAACCTGTGTAATTCATGTGTGTCCTGAATTAATAGGGATGATCTGGCGAGCCTACACATATAGAGGCACGGACAGACAGAAGGGGGTACAGGTAGAAGGAAATGTGTAGGTAACACAAAATTACTTGTTGTAGACAGATCATTCGACTGTTTTGTTTTCAAATAAAAAATGGCGTAGAGGCGGTTTCTGGGTGGAAATATACCAACAGGCAGCAGCAACAAAGGTATTCTCCCTGTGCATATCCTGCAAATTTACTTTAGCAAATAGGCCCAATAGAAACATTCTATTTTAGTGTGTTTGTATGCTTGTGCGTGTGCATGTATAGATTGATAGATATATATCACGTTTATTTGCCCTTTATTTCTTGGGGGGGGCGCCAAATTAGAACTTGCCTCCGGGCGAATGGGATGAAGTTACGCCACTGGGTACACACACACTATACAAATTAAATGAATAAGCTGCTGACTTTTCAGGCTCATGGATCAATAATTTGTATATGTCCACCCAGAAGGAGGATGAGGTAATTAGGAAACTTTATAGGAAATATGGTCTGATTTTTGTGAATGCCCCCACACACTACACGATATTGAGACCTTTTGGCCGACATCTTATGGAAAGTCTGACCGATTTGATAAATGAAGATGAGCACTTGTGTCCTTTTTTTATACCGTTTTAGTGCCAAAATGCTCATGCCTACACACTACACAATAAAACAGGCCGATCACCCGATTACTGCCAAATAAGCCTAACAATTGCATAGTGTGTACCAACACTATACTTTGCAGAGAACGCATATAGATTCCATTCCAGAACATTATACAAGCCTGTGTACAGCAACATCTACAGTATGTCATACCTCCCATACAAAGTGCTACGTTTATCAATATGATCTTTGTGAATTCACCAAAAAAGTCCAAAAATCATACACCTTGCCCCCACAACCAACCCATATCTCTACTGATCAAGATACTGCATTATTTTATTATATCTATATATATGTAAAACATTGCAAAAGTGATGAGCTAATTGTCTTCACTGCAGGCTTTGAAAAGTGTGTGTGTGTGTGTGTGTGTATTATTTTAATGTGTTTATCTTGCTTCCTTGCTTTTTATCATTTGTATGTGTTAGTACTGTGTTTGTCATATTATTATACTTTCACTTGGTGCATTTTTATTATTTTAATATACATATTTTATCACTGATCCATTAGATTGATCCCAGTCAATTCTAATCACACAGTAAAATAATAATGCATTACCCTATCAGACATTTCCCTATCTTATGTCTCCTCCAAGGTAGCACTCATGTTGTCACACTATAATGTATATGGCACAAGGACTCCGGCCTCCCTACCCTCCACGTTACACCCAGTTGATATGGATTACGCGCTATAAGGCCACAATGGGGTCTATGGACTAAGGGTAGTATCCAATTAACCCCGAACATTGTTCAGGCGCTAATGGATCCCTGCGATCTGCAAAAAACAGGGATTTTTTGCTGATTATCCCCATTTTTTGCCAATCTTTTTTTCACTCTATCCAATTATTTCGAACAAAGTAATAGGCTATATCTAACGAAAACACAAGGGGCCACGATAAGCTTACCTTTTTAGGGGTGGAAAAACTGCATTTATCATAGATTATTTTTCGGGACACATCAGGTCCCGAAAAATATCCACGATAAGTGCCAGCGTCGGGCGTCAGTTCAGGGCTAATAGGATAGCCCTGCCGTGATCAATTAGAAGCGCTAATTTAGCTCTGCTAATTGGATACCCCTCTAAGCCTTGGAGAGAGATAAATTGGATAGAGATGTACCCACCAATCAGTTCCTGTCACTTTACAGGCTGTGTTTGAAAAATGAGTTAGAAGCTGATTGGTTGGTACTGTATCTTAATCCAATTTCTCTCTCTCCAAGGCTTAGTACATAGACCCCAATACCTGCTAAGTCAAGCGATCTGAGTGAGATCATGTCATGGATCTAGCTGTAACCATCATTTTTTTTTGTCATATGGATCTTTGCGTGTGCGCACGCCCCTTGCCCTGACCGAATGCGTACGCGTAACCGGCAGTGCAGAGTGACGTGCATACGTTGCGTCACACGGTTCCTGTCGAAGATGTCGCGCACCTTATCTCCGACGCGAGCATCCTATAGGCACGCGCATCCCTCTGACACAGCTTCCACTCCCCCACCCCCCGCATTACGTCACCGGCAGGTGCGCGAGTCTCCTTTGTCACAACAATCCCTTCACTACGCTGCTGGCGAAATGGTCAGAGGGTAATGTCTAAATCCCCTTCAAGGAGAGGACCTTGACGTCATTAGCCAGTCGCCATCTTTGTTGAGGGAAAGCAGCACGTACATTAAAGTCATGCGTGCAAGACGTACAGTAAAGCCATGCGTGCCTCCCTGACGATGCTGAATGACGTCACTTATTTTGAAAAGTGCCCGGTAACAAAACGGCCGTACAAGACTGAACCTAGCTGCCGGGGTATAACGTGAGTACTGATTGAAAGGAGGTGATGTTATTATTACCTTATAGGCGGGGCACTGGCGCTGCTACTGCTATAATGATCTCTTCGCCGCCGTATGGGACTCCCCACCTTTCTTGGATTGGATAGAAGCAAAATAGTCACAAAGCGCGTTTTACTTTATGTCCATTAGGTAGGGAACACTGATCAGATCGATGGTTACTTTGATTAGTTCTAGGTAATTACAGAGAATGACCCTGACATCTGTGTAACTGGTTTCCTTTACAGGGATCCTACATCTATGTACTATACATCAGAGACTCAGGGAGATACAGGACACAAGCTGCTCTATTTTCTTACCTTTGCAGTTGCCAAAATGAATGTGTGTGTATGTATGTATGTGTATATATATATATATATATATATACATACATATATATATGTATATTGGATTTTAGAAGTTAATTTTGTCAACTTGCCTTAGTGAGTCTGGCTCTTACTAATAATATGAAGGGCTCCTATACACCGGTATAAGTTATTTGCTGTTGTCAGTCATTCCTGAGACACATGGAGATTCAATGTGGGCTTCTTTACACCTGTTTCCTATACTTTGCGCTGCCTTACGTCTTTTGTACAGGAATGATGATGTCCCATTCACTAAAGTTCAAAGTTCAGTGCACATTTTATATTTCCATTACAGTTTTGGAAACCCCTTATAAGTACAGTTCAACACTTGGGGCAAATGTTATAGGCTATAAACGTGTAACAGTGCCTTTTTCCAATGAATTTTGAGCTATATTTGAAGTGGCAACATTTTTAAAGGCAAAAACAACCGTTCCCTCCTTTAACTAACATCTTTGCTTGCTTTTCAATAAATTAGTTGTTTACATGAGAACTTTGAGATGTCTGTGGTTGTTCTGTAAGTCAAATATTAACATTTATCACTATCAATTAGATCTTAACAAAGTTATAGACTCCAAAAAAACATATCCAAACAAGAATATAACCCAGGTGCTGGAAGGTTAAAAAATCCTACCAGTCAAAATACGGTTGAGTGAGGTAGTCGCCCTCATAAATGGTAAAAACATAAATAGAACAGAAGCAACCATAGAGTCTGGAGGAACCAATAAATGTACTCAAAGCAATTGTCAGAAAAATATAAAAAACATTTTAAGACATTTAGTAAATAATAATAACATTAGCAGCTGACATTAAAGAAACAAATAAAATTGATAGTATTCTAATAATACTTGCTCTAAAAAGAGCTATGATTATAGCCTACAAAACGTGATCCCAGGATGTAAACCAATCATAAGTATTTTAGTTGTTTTCAGAAAGATAAAGATACAGTTTCAATTAAAGTCTGTATTGTGTCGGTTTGTAAATTGAACAACCTGTATAATGAAAATTAAGATGTTTTTCAGTCAATATTTTACCCGAAGGCAACTGGCTCGAATTTCAAAGGAAGGTAGCAAGGGCTGATGATGTATATGTCATTATGCCCAGGTGATGGTGTGCTCGACCCAACCAGCGGGGAGCACCTAAAAGTCAGTGTATGCTGCTTGAATAAACGTGGAACTGCGTGTTGGCGGTGATGGTAATTCCCACTCCGAATGTATTACACCTCCAGCTGTTAAGGTGATACAAGTGGGCCTCTCAATTGTTACATGAGGCCACGTTAGGTAGTCCTGTCTCTCGCCCAATATAGCGCTATCTGGTGCGGCAATGGGAGGAAGTCCGTCTCCCCTGTTAGCTGGTAAGCGTGCTCTACCCTTGCTTGGGGAGCATATAGGTGTGCCATGCAGGGGTTAGCTTGGCGGGACTATGGCCGGCAGGCAGACACAGGATCTTCAGATACAGGTGATTAGTTGAAGCAGATGATATCCACGGGATCACAGTAAAGTATGGTCTCCAAAATTACGTTTCCCTTGTGACAAATTTTGGATTACCGCGAGCATGAGTACCCTATGGTATCCAGTTGGTAGTGTGTGCAGGGTTAGCGGCGGTAGTGTGTGGAGGGTTAGCCTGGATACACAATTAACAACATGGCAATCTTGCTGATGTTCGTGGCGATTTACCTTCGCCCTGGACCAAGATTGCCGGTACATACTAAAAGATGTAATGAATGACAAAACGATCACTCATTCTGTCCTTCATTAAACTAAACTGCCTTGCATGCGATATTGTGTGATTTGCTGTGAAGTACAGCAAATCACACATCACTACTGATGGAGCGCGCAATCGCAGGCGCACATTAGACTATGTGCCCAATATATTGTTCCGATCTGCCTCAAAACGATTTATAGTGTTACCCCTAGCATTTCGGGCGGGCAGGGCTCAGGGGCAGTAGCAAGCGCGTCCAAAAAGGGGATGAGATGCGGCCCCGCCGATGTCAATATTAGGGGCGTGCCCAGTCAGCGGCATCACTAATGGGGGAGTGCTGGGCTTCCCCTAAGCTCTCCCCTAATGTGAATAGATGCCGTGTGCATCTATTCATTCAGCGGCGGCAGAACGACAGCAACCAGGCTGTTTTAGCGGGGCACATTTTGCCCGTTAAAAATCGGGCAGGGTGCGGCGCCCTGCTAAACCAGCCTAGCGTGAACACTAATATATCGACTAATGTGTACCCAACCTTAGGGAGCTAGTATCGGTCCTGTTCCCGGCAGGTCCATGGAAGCATATAGTTGTATCTTTTAAGCTGTGACGCTGGAGTAAAGATGTAGTAGGAGGATAGTAGGCGGACAGCGCTGCAGATGGTGAGTAATTAAGCTAATTGGAAACTTCCAATTGCTTGATTAGTCCATGTGAGGTCCAAAGGATTCCAGAGCAAGTCCTGACAATGTTTCCTTTAAATAGGAATTTAAAGAAAAATCAGACGCTTAAAAGAAAACTTGAGCGCTCGAAAAAAAAAATCAAAACCCTGCAACCAATTTGATACTAAAAATCTTGCACCTGTGGGAAAAACTGCAGATGTGAGATTTTCGGTAAAGTCGCACCTAATTGGATATTCCCCAATCAGTGGAGTTAGTGCTCTAAACAATATAGCAGATAATCACTTTTGCAGTATATTTAGGCAGTAAAATTGAAGCATATAGTTGTATCCTAATGATCACATTTTGGCAGTGTCCTTGCACATGGAGTAGGTATCCAGGGGCTCTCCATGCATGTGTTTGTCCTGACACCAGATTCAGATATTCTCCCAAACTGCCAGTCCTCTTAATAGGTAATACACGTACGCCTATGTTAGGTGTAAACTCATGTAGAAATCAAGACCCACTCATCCCACCAATAAGGGTCCCAACGTTGTATTGCCATTTATAGTTCTGCAGTTTTCTAGGAAGAAAAATGGTATCTAGCTAACCCTCAAAGTAACAAATGGAAAGTAAGGTATTCCCTGGCGCAGGTATTCCAGAAAAACAATAAAAATAGTGCACACTGTATGGATAAATAGAAACCTAAACATTAATTTGATTAGTATGCCCGTGGCGAACATTTCACCAATTGGAACCCAGAACATACGTACGGAAAATGCTTCTCTAGATAATGGCAAGATCATATGTTAATAGACGGAATCGGGTAATAAAAGATATGTGTGGAAAATAACCGGCTAAGCCACGCTTTTTCTATGGTTTTTGGGGATTTTTTTTTATTGTAACAGTTTGTGAATTTGTACGTGCTATGATATATTTGGGCCATGGACTCTGAAGCAAAATGGACCATTTCCAGGGGGTTTGCAAGCTGTGCCCCTATAGATGCAAATGATAATGCACTGTTACTCCGCCTCACCGTCTCCCAGCCTCCCGCCAATCGGCAGCTGACGGCAGCTCTCGTGGAAAGCAGAGAAAAGAGGCATTGCTTTCGAGGCGCAAATCCGGTGCTGAATGGCTGGGAGTTGCGAGCCTGGAATCGATGTGTTGGAGTAAGTAGGTGAAGGAAGAGCGGCAGCGGCAGCAGCCTCACATGTTATGCCGCCCGTGCGCCCTCCCTCATTATGTACTAGTTGCGTCACGCAGCCAGGTGGCCACTTAGGAGCCAAACTTGGCAGAAAGTAAACAGTGTCTGCACATGGCTAGGGCACAGGGCCATGCGAGATCACTAGTAGTGCGTGAGAACAGCAGCTGGCGGCGGTCACCCCTATTTCGCTTCCCCCGGCTCACTGTGCCGGCTCTGTGTTCTGGTAGTTTTTGCCATTTTCAGGTTAGCTATACCAAAGCATTTATTATCAAATTTTATACAGTTTTATTCCAAATTCTATAATTTATTGTTGATTGAAATCCTTCGGTAAAGAATCACATTAATATCTTAATTAGTCTTTGAGATAAATTAGATCTTTTTCCTTAGTGTGAGCATCTCTAATTTCTTTCAGTCACTATTGGTAGATAGCTGCACATAACGGAAATAAATAGATTACAGGGATGTGTAGCTTTTGATGTCTTTGATATCAATTCACAACTGAAATGTTGCTTCCATCCAATGACATCCCTAACTCAGTAGACACCTGGTGCGGGCAGGGACGGGTTAGCAGAGCACCGGGGGGGGGGGGGAGGGGGCATGGCCCGTACCCTCTTTTTTGTCACTTTGGAGGTGCGGGCTGCCCCCGAGGACCAGCCTGTGTGCATTACCAGCTACCTCACTGTGTCAGGAGCCGAGTGCTGCACGTAATGCTACAGTGCAGCACTCGGCTCCTGTCACTGAGGGGGAGGCGGCACTCTGGCATCACCCCTCATCGGGTGACACACGGGTGCGGCCCGTACCCCCTTTGTGACTCCACTGCTTACATCATTTATTTTCCAGCATCAATTCTTTAACCTTTTTAATTTTTTTATAAAACAAAACAAACTTAATTAGTGTATTTTTGGCAGTACAGCAATCATTTTTACGACCATGTCGCTCACAATAGCAGCAAGATTAGACCTGTATGGTGAATGCAGTATATCTAGAAGAGTAATAAGTCCCTGATGGTGCCGATTTGATAATGGCGTCCCAGTAAAACAACAATACCTGGTGCACGATTCACAAATGTTCTTCCTGCTTCATCAGACGTGTAAAAGTGAAGAAGGAATTGATCGTGTTGGGGATGCAGTATATAGCCCTGTACTTTCATTGGTTTGACCAAAAGGAGGCAAGGACATCAATTCAAGAAACAACAAAGATGTCTCTTTCAATGTTCATCTCGGATACCAATAAAACCACATATACATGTTTTGGCTAAGAAAAAAACTTGTATAGATAAACATACATAGTTAAATACATTTTAGCATTAAGTAATAGCAAACTCCCAATACATAGAGATGTTTATGAATAAGTATAGATGCGTAGATCGTTTAGCTGGACTATATTCATGAAAAATTTTAAACTGCAAAAACGATATTAATCAATCCTAATACAGCATATTAGGAAGTGTAGTTAGCATGGTCTGTTACACTAGATCCCATATAAAGTAATTGCTAAAAACTGCAGTGAAGTTTAAAAATATTGTTTTGCTTTAAGAAATATTGAATTAATGTTGCAACTTAGATAAATAACAGCGTTGTTAGTATTAATTTATCTTTGGTGAAGCAAGTTTGCCCAGGGTAAATGGAGAGCACTGGAATTATCTTAACATAAACCGCAGTGTGCGGAAACGTGATCACGTAGTAAAAAGTGATTACTGAACTTATGGCTATAATTTTACAACTTGGAGGAAATAAATAATAGTGTATTGTTGATATGCAAACCCTGTAATGGTACCACTAAGTTATAAAGAACGGTGACGGACTCACTGTTTGAAGCAGGCCCAGCAGTGTTGAAAATTCATTAGGTGAAGTTGTCATACAGGTTGAGTCTCCCATATCCAAAATGCTTGGGACCAGGGGTATTTTGGATAACGGAATATTCCGTATTTTGGAATATTTGCATAAAATAATGAAATATCTTGGGAATGGGACCCACATCTAAACACAGAATGCATTTATGTGTTATATACATCTTATACACATAGCCTAAAGGTCATTTTATACTAGATTTTTAATAATTTTGTGCATCAAAAAAAGTGAGCGTAAATACATGAAATTCATTTATGTTTCATATACACCTTATAAACACAGCCTGAAGGTTATGTTATACACTATTTTTAATAATTTGAGCTTTAAACAAAGTTTGTGTACATTGAACCATCAGAAAACAAAGGTTTCACTTTCTCAGTCATGCTAAAAATATTCTGTATTTCGGAATATTCCGTATTTTGGAATATTTGGATATGGGAGACTCAACCTGTAATAACCTTCACCTAGCGCCACATGGGATGTTTTCTTGCAACTTTATTGTGTACTAGTTGTGGACATGTCTATTCCCATTCTGCTATACTTACCCTGTGGCAGGTTCTCCTCTCCACTAGTCTGTAAGGTCACCATTGCCAGCAGTGGGAGTTGTTGGGGAGAGGTGTGTTTGTGCGCACCTCTCCCACAGCCCATGACATGACCGCCATCCTTGATTATTATAAAGATATTCGTACAGACTGATGATCAGGTATACCTGGGATGTTGTTTTTCTTTAAAATAGTTTTAAAATAACTAAAGCAAGATCCTCTTGTTTAGTTCCCTCGTTTTTGAAGTTTGTAACTATTCCAGGAACGGTTTTGTTTTTCATTTTAAATATTTTTATTTTTAGAAACCTGTCGGATTTATCCTTTATCTGTCTACATCATATACCACCACTAATATGGAAAAGCTGACATTTCCAATGTTTCCAGCAATAGAACTGGTTAATTTTTTCCGTCAGACTGTATTAACTATTGCTGAAGCTAAAAACTTTACGAAAAATGATATATATCCTAACCCCAAGGTAAGATATGTGTTGTAGTCATTATAATCTTGTTGGATTAGTTCTTCCTGATCTATTTTGTATGTTAAATGTGTTATATGTTGTCACACTACTGGGACAAGTATACAGTACACTAAAGCATGCCCTGATGCTACAGTAATTACAGTATAGTTTCCATAGGGTTATCAGTGTATGTTTTGGGGGAGGGGCTTGATGTTGGGCATCTGCTTTTGTCTATGTAGAATACTTATTCTACATAGTCTTGCAATTCACCTGTAGTACATACTTTATTTTTTTTAAAGTAGAAGTAGAAACTGTTTTGTTCACCTTCCAGTTTGGAACTGTGATTTTTTTTTTTTGTGTGTGTTATAGATTATTCACTGTTATTTATGTTCTCATAAACACAATATCTAGGTTTAATGATGTTATGAATTAATTTGCAGACGGAATGGGTACAGAAGCTCTTTATGAGAGTGCTGCAGCAAGTGTACAACCATGGAGTGGAACAGTTCTATATGGTATGCATCTGCTTTTCCAATGTCTGTCTGTTACTAAGGACCAGATTCAAAGGTGGACGCAAATCCTATCGCCGCTGCATCTTTGTACGCAGCTGTTTTTGTACAGAGACGCCCATCGCCTGCTTTCAAATCCGCTGCATGCATACTAAGACGCAGCATCGGTCGCACCATTGAAGTTCTGAGTAACCCTATTGATGCTTAGACTGTCCATCGGTACTAAGTCACCGGGGCCAGTATCACTGTGTACAAGGACGCAGTAGCTAGCTGCAACTTGCGAGTATTTTACTCATTATCCAGCGACACCCCCCTTCCCCGTTACCACCCACAAACACTCACTGCCTGTCAATTATTCTGCATCCAAACCCACCCTACGACCGTTCTCCCAAATCCATTGCGATATATGTGCATGCACAGTAGAAAAACCATCGACATGCTGCAAAAACATCTGCATTATGTCCACCTCTGAGTCAGGCCCTAATTTACTAATAAAATAAGCCTGTATCAATAGCAAGTAATATTGTTATGTACACTTGTACCAGCCCCCGTGCTAGCCGAGATTCTCCGTCAGTACGGCCTCCTATGTGATTATGATTCTGAGCTTTCAGCCGCTTCCATGGCACGCCTGTGATGCTCCAATAATAAGCCCCTAAGACGGACTATCTCTGTGCGTCTACATAGCCACCTCCCAGTCACCACATAAGAAAAGCCCAATACATTTCCGAGATTGTGCGACTCTGTGTATGAAGACTCCGGACGCATGCGCAGGAGAAAAATAAAATCGCTCAACTGCTTGCGACATCAACAGTGCATCCAACTCCGTACTCGGCCCCTAGCATCTCGTTGTGGAGCTTGTTGCATCACACAGTGCATAGGTTGCTATGGACAGGAGCAGCAGCTCTGCCCCTTAATAGAACATCTTTCCATTTGAATTCATTATCTGAATATCCTATTGACTGACAGGAAAGAGACAGTCTCATAGGACTAACTGGTTTTATATATAATGTATTATGAGAGAGAACTCCGAAGAATCAATATAAATCAAACTAATTTGTTCCCTGTTGAAACGCACTTTACAGTCTGTGCTGTGTTCCTCCTGCTAGGTCGCTGTGCTCCATACTGCCCTGCTGCAATCCTGTGCTTCATACAGTACTGACCAAAGACCAGTCCTGCTAACAGATGGTGGGCCTGGCCAGTGGCTGCAGCTGCCAGACGCTCCATGCCCAGAAATGTTAAAATATAATGATGTATATGTTGCAGGTACCGATGGATTTAGAAATTCAGTACCCACATCTTGTTGAAGGTTTTGCTCCAGTGGCTTATATTGTGAAACTCATGTATGTATACTATCATTTTTTTAAATAGCATTTGTTTCTTTTAGTTGTTGCTGTTTTGTTTAATTGAAACACAAGAACCCTAGTGAATAGCTCTTTGTATGACTAAAGCTGGCCACACACTAGAACAACTTACATCCAACCAGCCAACTTGTTGATTGGTTGGAATGAAAATCTGGTAAGGAATGGGAGTAAATGATGATCAGAAATTTACTCCTAAATGCCAGAAAACAGATGAAAATGGTCATCAGACAAGTTTGTTAAATGTTTGATTTAAACTATTTGTTTATACAACAGTTTTGGTCCATTTTTCAGCGTCTGGGAGCAAGTTGCTGATTGTATTCCTTACCAGATTTTCATTCCAACCAATCTACTAGTTGGCTGGTTGGACAGATAATCTTTAGATGTGTGGCCAGCTTTAGAAATCTGTCTACAATTCTCTGAAATTGTAATTTGAATTTAAAAAGTGAATGTCTAACAGAGATGTCTTTAATATTTGTGAGTCATGAACTTTCAGAATATATTTACAGACTGCCATGACAAATGTTCCACATTTCGTGGTGTATATAACTATACTGTTTCTGTGTTTAAGGGCACGATTCTTGCCAATGTGTCGGGTGTATGATTTTCACCCCTCTGATGTCTTGAATCCCAGTAAGTGTGATTTGTGATATTAGATGAGTTGACAGCAGTCTGACAAGCTGGACATTAGCATGACTGATAACAAATGTTTTATATAGAAGGGAAGCGCACTCTCTACTTGCTGAGTGGGACTGTCAACTTTCTACACTTCAGGGACACCCGGAAGGAAGTTTACACTGCATTCTGCATGAGCTATGTAAGAAAAAAATCTATATTAATATCTCAATGTCTAATTTGGACATGATACTATGGCTTTCTTGTTGCAGAAATCTGCTTTGGAGAACATGAACCAACAGCAGAGGACAATTCAGGAGTTAGAAGCAAAGATCAGGAAACTCATGTAAGTTTATGGCTTCCTTACGGGCTGGAGACTATTGCACTAGTAGGTGCAGGACATTTTTACATTTCTTAGATTACTTGTAATGCAACCACTGTTATTTGGGATACAATGTGTGTAATGTTTTTGATCCTAGTAGATCTAAGTTGAGGTCAATATACAGATGTATATCAATGCGCTATTGCGATCGCAGCTGTGATTACACACGCAGGTCTATTGCGAAAATATGCTGCTGACTGCAATCGCAAAGCTATTATAGAGGCGCTCAAAGCCAGCATAGAGACGCCCACTACCGCTTTCGCACATCCGCAATACATTACATTCCTGTGTATACATCGGAAATATCGAGTACCTTCGGCCCCTCACTCACAATTACAGCAGGTCTGACCTTACTCAGAAATTGCTAACCTCGTCGCACGCAGTGAGTACACAAGCTGTGTATGCCGTCGCAGTGGCTAATTTATGCAGGCCCCTGTAACAGCGTTCAAACGGACAGGCACGCCTGTGTTTTGCAAACTCCCCCCCCCTTTCCCCTGTCAACACCCCCCAAAGGCTCGCTTCCTGTCAGTCACTCTGCATAGTCTCTGCGATCTCGGTACGATCGCTGTGGTGCCTTCGCGCACTGCGATGCATGCGCATTACGCAACACTCGTCTGCGTGCGTAATCGCAATAGCAATTCGTAATGAATCAGGCACTAAGTTTGGAAATGCTATTGTTTTAGACTTATCACTCAACTTGGATTTACCTTTTCTCAGAAACAACTGCGCAGTAAAAATTAATGGAAAAGACTGGTATTTGCAATTGGAAACCATCAATTTTAAAAAGCTTTTGCGGGAGACTGGGAACACGGAGTATTGTGGTGCTTGAGAAGTGCAGGTACTTCAACGGCTAACTCTCGTATAGTAATGTATCAAGGGGGTGAGGTGTGTTTAGGGGTATAATAATGTATCTGGGGGTGTATACTATTATCTGTGAAATATAGCCATGCCTTTAGCTCTTTTCTTCATTTAAAAAAATATTTTTAACAGATTTTTTTTTTTGCTTTTTATTTATTGAATGTTTTATGTAGGTATTTATATGTGCATTCTGCACCCCTGCCTCCATTGGGCAGGTGGAATGGGGGGGGGGGGGCTTGGTGGGTTAAGTAGCTGGGGGGACCCTGCTTGTTTAGTTTGTATTGGGCCCCACAATTCCTGGTGGCGGCCCTGGGTACCATAGCAGTAACTCAACTGGTGAGACCTCACTCACAAAGCTGCATCCTACTGGGGTTCGTTGTCACTGCGGAGGAAGGAGAAAGGCATATACTGCCCGCTAGCAGCAGTTGCCTTACGTGCACTGGAGGGACGGCTAACTGGTAATTTACCCACTGGGAAAGGGCTTTCTTTATTTTTAGCTGTGTTGGGCTCTTTTCTAGGGGTTTATATTCATTAGATGTACAATCACAAGGACAGTAGGAATTGAGGCAGGTGGCAGTAAGACTCCATTAGGATCTGGGAATAGCAGAGGGGGCAGTTCTTACAGAGAGCCACCCTCTTGGTACTGGGTAGCATCTCCTTCTCTCCTCATACTTCTTCCTTGGTGTGCAGTGACACTCACTCTGTGGAGAAGCATGCAAGAAGCAGCAGCCATTTTGGCAGATCCAGCACTCCCTCTCTGTACCCTGCTTACTTTTAACCGGCTTTGGAGGATAGCTTTTTTTTCTGGTTATTACCTTTAGATTTACTGAGCTCTGTGGAGGTCATGGTGTTGATGGACACTGAAGATGCATATTTTCACATCCCTATTAAGGAGAAATTTCTTGTATGGTTTAATCGCTCCATGTGTCCACAAAGATCATGGTTGCTCTACTGCTAGAGGGTGACAATTGTTCCCTAATTGGACAATCTTTTGATGAAAACTAGTTCTGTTGTCTTTGCTTCAGATCCATGTGTTGGACACATTGGGCCAGGAAACCGGTTTCAGCCAGAAATTAGCCATAGAGATGGAAAACACATTTATGTTGCTATTTTTCTTAGAACGAGGGTTTGAGACTTAGTTTCCTGGAGTTTCAGGTTTTGACTTACCGTTTTCTGGTTATTACCTCATTTTACTGAGCTCTGTAGTCTGTCATTTAGGTTCACTTTTTATTTTTTTCTGATAGTGTTTTGCTATTGTCCTCTGGTTGTGTGTTGATTTTAGGCTCTGTCATGTCAAACGAGAGTGAAGACTGGGAGGCTTACTCCTTTCAAAAGAGTTAACGATCCTGCTAAATTGGCAGTGGGATAATTAGGTGCTGCCGCCATTTGTGAGTCACCAGGCCCATGGCTGACTCAATTTATCAGCTGGAGTCTAGCTCCCTGGAGTTCAGTGGAGGTCCATTTCCCCCGGCTGTTTCAGGTAGTTCTATGGTCCCCCAGGTGTTACTGGCCAAGGTTTCTTTGGGATTTGTGGCAGCCACTTGGGAGGTGCAAGCTGAGTTACAAGTTTTGCCTCATCTGTGCAGGGGTTGATTGAAGCATCCTAGCAAAAGTCTTTTTTATATTTTCATGCAAGTGTAAATGTACACCAGTGCTTCATGTTTGAAAACATTCCAGGCAGTTCTGAAACTTTCTCATAAGGAAGTCAAAATGGTTCCCAATTTGGTTTTGAAAGATTCCTTACAGTTTGAGGATGATACCTCGGCTTAGCATGGCATGGAAGTCTTATTTTGGGCAGTACTGGACCTCTTGGAGACTGAAATTCCGGAGGTTCCAACTCTTATCTGTTTATTATATGTTGAAGCGCCTGATTTTGTATCCTTTATCTCCAGGTCTGGGTGATATAGTTGCCCAGGTATTGGCAGGACAGGATTTTTGTCCGGTTTCTCCATTTTGAGGTTGTCTAGGTCCACTGCCATTTCATCACTGGTGCCCCTTTTAAATACAGCATAGTTCGCAGGGTGAAGGGAGCTCCATAAATCCAATTTTTGTTGCAACAGGGGCCTTCCTTTGTCCTATTATGGCATCTGCATTGGTGATTTAACCTGGGTACACACTGAGCGATGTGTACCCAGCCGATATATCGGACCGTCATGTCTGCTCCTGGGTTCACATTAGAACGATGTAATGAACGACGGAACAATCCCTCGTTCCGTCCTTCCTTAACATGTGTGGAGCCGCAAGCGATATCGTCAGGTTGATGTGCAGCACATCAACCTGACAACATTGCACGCGATTGCAAGAGAGCGCATATTGTGCATAAACGCTGCACAATATGTTATTACAATTTAGCCAAATCGTAACAACATCGTTTCGGTGTGTACCCAGATTAAAGTAGTAGACAAATGGATGGTCTTGAGGTCTTGCAGATCAATATACATGTACAGAATTGCTTAACTTATTGTAACATTGTTGGGATGCCCTAAAATACCTGGGTTACGTGGCTTTGGATGCTGATCATGTAGGGATGCGAATTTGTACAGCATCCGTTTCTATGTGTCGGACCTTGTGGTTTAAATCCTGGAAAGTTCAAGATAACTCGGACCTCCCTTCTCAGATGGGGTATTTTGTTTTTCTGTTTATTTAAGGCATTCATTCAGCTGGATAAGATCATTAAGCTGGCCACGGAGGAATAAGAGTTTCTTCTCGCTGGTTAATGCTCTTAGACCTGGTGTTCCTACATTTTGGCCCTAGATGAGGCTAGCAGAGATGCAGGCACGCTTAGACAGCTTGTAGATTGTAACCCATCTTCCAAGAAGCCTATAAAGCAGCTAACATGACTGGCAACTGTTTCACCCAGGGTCTCCTGTTGTGGGGGCATAGACTGCTTCTCTTCCGGTATCAGTAGTTTAAATCCATTTCAGACATCTGGATGACAGGTATTGTATGTCAGGGAATGGTTATAGATCTATTGATGGTTTTTCACCACAGGTCTTCCTAAAAACAGCAAGATGTTATGCTCTGCATGAAGTCATTCAAGTATTTTCTCTGCTTGAGAGTTGCCATGCCAGTTTTAGACAGACAAAAGAGTTTGGGATTTTATACTAATATCTTCCGGGTGTAGAAACCAAATGGCTTTCTGTCCGTTTTTGAATTTGAACACACAGCTAATGGGGTGAACAGATTCAGTGATCGCGGTGAGCGAAAAAAAATGTGGGTCCCAGGGATCCCTCACTTTAAAAATTTGGGGTCCTACTCCACAATTTCTGGGTCCCATTACAATATATGCTTCTGAGCTCTCATAAGCCATGAGACCACCCACATGTCCTATATACTTGTTGTTGTAATCTGGTACAAAGGTACATTAGGTAGCAAACTACAGTAGATGTACACTGAGCAACTTTGCATGTGAGCGCTACTAAGAATGCAATTTTTAAGAATAAAACCACACTGCTATGTGCTACGCATTGTGACAAGCCTCTAGGATGGAAACAAGATAGGCAGACTATGACGACAATTGTAATCACTCAAGCTCTGTCCCTCCAATGGATATAATAATATTAATACATGATTATTATTATTCTCTTCACAGTGTGGCCAAAAAATCCTTAAATGTACTACCATGCATAAATCACCCACAGCTTAGCGAGCGGCCAGAAGGCCGGTCATAAAAACAAAAAAAAAACGCCCTTCAGACCTGCGAGCCACTGTTTAGCTAAAAAAAAAAAAAACATATATTCTCTACAGCTTAAACTCCCACAGTGCGAAAGTCACCCTCTATCCTGACATTTTCCTCTGCATTTAATATTTATCACACCGTCTGTGTGTGATAACCCCCCCCCCCTACCCCCCACAGACGCAAAACTACGGCTAATGGCAAAAAGTGGAAGGCGGTAGATTCAGCCACTCTCAGTCAGGATATGGTTGATATGAGGAAGCAGGTAGCTGTAGCCGCGTTACTGGTTAAGCTGCATGAGCTCCTCCGTCTAACAGACAATATGCAGCAGCTAGACATGATCTTTAGGTTTATCCAGTTGTGGTGGAGTTACAAGTCCCAGGCTGCACACTGCTGGTCCCCCGCCGTGCTCACCTCTCCACCCGGCCCTCCAGGTCCTGGATCTGCAGCAGGTAATGCTCCTTTCTGTCCTGGGACACCGGCTCCGCTGTCACCTATCCCTCCCAGTTTCCTCCCCTTTCCGATGGCGGCGCTGCCCTTCCCCTTCTTTTTCTTTGGGGGGGCGGGGATTTTACTTAACTCTCAGACACCTCGCCCCACGTATGCACCAGCTGCCCGCAACAGCTCACCCCCAAGTACTGGCCACAGCACATCACCCGCTCACCTCAGAAGAATCCCTATCTGCCACAGCACTAAAACGCCATCAGCTAAACCACTCACTCCCACCCGCCACAGCATATGTCAGCCACTCCCCTGCAGTACCAAACCCCCACCCGCTTGCACTTACCGGATGTTGTCTTCATCCAGGCTGGGTGCAGGGGACTTCTTCACTCCTCTCCAGGTGCTGGGGATATCTTTACTCGCGGCGGCATTTGCAAACACTGAGATTCAAGATGAAGTCTGCCATAGCCAGCATGGAGAAGGATGGACACTGAAGATGCATATTTTCACATCAAGGAGAGACTTCTTGTATGGTTTAACAGCTCCATGTGTCAACAAAGATCATGGTGGCCCTGGTGCCAGGGGGTGACAATTGTTCCCTAATTGGACAATCTTTTGATGAAAAACCAGTTCCGCTGTCTTTGCTTCAAATCCAAGTGTTGGGACCTGGAAACCGGTTTCAGCCAGAAATTAACCAAAGAGATGGAAAGCACACATTTATGTTGCTAATTTTCTTAGAATGAGGGTTTGAGACTTGGTTTCCTGGAGTTATAGGCTTTGACTCTAACCGTTTTCTTTCAGCGAAAGCCAGCTTTATAACCAGAAGCATAGATGTTTTTAGAGGGTGTACTTGCATGTACAGTTGAATGCATTACAACATCAACCCTTTGCACCATTAGATTTGATGGAGTTAAAATTCTCCACCTGTAAGTCTGGTATTGCATATTTAATGCAGTTCCCTTTTGGTGTCCATGACCATTGTGCAATATTTTCATTGATTCCTATTGGTACATAGTGTGTGCACTCTTCTATTTTAAAAATGATGTTATTTTTAATTCTGCCTTAGGACTGTCCCACCTGAACAACAAGCAGAATTCAAAGCTCTTTCAAGTGATATCAATGACTTACAGCAGACAATCAGTCAGGAATATAGTGCAAAAGATGTAAGTAACCTTTACAGTTGTATTTCTGTTTATTTTAGTAATGCATACAATTTTATTATTTATTTAACTTTTTATGATAACCCAGGTGAGGGTTTATCCAAATTTAAAATTTGTGTATAACAAAACGGATCGAGTGTAACCTGTCTAAAAGATATATAGATCGATCTGTCTTTCTATCTACTGTACATCTGTATCTGAATAATTCTTACCAGCGCTGTTATGCGGAAGTGAGGGGAACCCAAGAAAATTATGCCTGCAGATATTTGTTGGTCTTCTGATCGAACCTAACCCCTTAATATTTATTGTGGCTTATTATTTCATTTTATACACGGATTTGCATACTTTTGTTGTATAACATTGTTTTCCTCTGTAGGCAGTTTTTAAGGAAAAAATTGCACAGAAAAAAGCAGACTTTGCAGAAAAAAAAAAGAAACTGGTGAGTAAACTTTTCAAAGGGTAAATGTAATCGTCTCAAGTGTTTTCAGTACTGTTAAGGTGCGTACACACGGACAGATATATAGTTATGATATTAATGATAACGATATATCGTTCATTTTTATTCAGTGAACGACAAACGATGCGCGTTCCCGCATGAACGATAACTATATTTATGATCATCCGTACATGCAGGCCAATCTGGACGATATCGTCAACTTTGCATGTTCAGAGATGTGGCAGGATGAATCACTGAAAGATATCTTTCATGTCGTTGGTGGTACAGATCGTACCGTCTGTATGCACCTTTAAAGTGCGTACACACTGTGCGATCAGGAAAGACAGTACGATTACGACATTGTAATCGTACCGTCATTCCTGATCCCCTGCAGTGCCTACACTGAACGATCAGACGTTCAGTGTAGGCACACTCCATCATTCCCGAACATGGCCAATATGTAGTTATCGGCAGATTGGCTTGCATGTTCAGGCGATGGACAATGTCGGAAACGACCAGCGGGTTCGTGCATCGGTGGTCGTTTCCTACATTTTTGTGCACGATTTGTGCACAATTACTGAGCGATTGCACGATTACGATGTCGTAATCGTGCAATCGCTCAGTAATATCACCCAGTATGTACGCACCTTTACTCTGCAGTTCATTCTCTCAAGTTATCCTTTTGAGATTTGTGTCAGTCTTCAATTGCTTTCCATGAATGCCCTATAACTGCAGTCACGTGCTGGCTAATTGATAAATATCTCCCTTTGCCATAGAACCAGTACAAGCTTGAAATTGCCACCATGAAGGAAGAACAAGAACGTATGAAAGCCCAAATTGTGGAATCTCCAGAACAGCGCAAGAGTAAGACTGAAAGAATGAAGGAAAATGTGCACAAACTGAAACAAGCACGGGTAAGTTAGCATCATTGTGATTAGCACTTGGAAACTCTGTGCAAATCTAATTTTAGAACAGCTACACATTGCATTCAACTGGCTTGACCATGGTATAAGATTACAATTCATAGGCATGTTTGAATTGCAATACTCCCACAAGCAGCTGCAAAGTTTTGCCTGTGCAACTTCTCTTTTTCAAGGCTCTGTCCACTGTCTTCCTCTTCTATTGTTCAAAATTGACACCCTCTAGAAACTGTTAATCCTTTACTACACAATTCTGTAAAAAAAAAACTGTGCTTGATAATTAGAGAAAGAAAATGTGGGGTAACATTTTGTTCACAGCAAGAGACAAGTGAGAACTATGATCATTACCGAGAGAGAGTGGCTGTGGCTTCTTTGTGGCTGTCGGATGTAGAGGCTTACAATAAGAAACTTCATAGCATTGAAGCCAATCTGGAGGTGTACAGGAAGATCCGGGAAGAGGTACTGATCACCAATCTCTCTATTCTGAATCCTGTGATCAGGTTTTGTGTGGGAAAGGTCTCCATACCTCATGGTTACCGCTCTCATTGTGCCCTTTTGTTTGCAGACTAGACAAAAAGAAGAGCAAATTGTAAATAAAAACCTGGAGCTGAAGTCAGTATCTAATGAAGACACACAGCTAAAAAGATCTATTATTATAAAAAAAGAAAAACTTGCAAAAATGGATATTAAAAACCAGAAGAAGCAAGAGGATTTTGAACAGCGCAAAAAAGAAATTCTAGAGTAAGTTTGGATTCCCCCTCCTGTCCAGGTTTTTATCTTCATTCATCTACCTTATAGGGTGAAAGAGTAGCTTCTGTGTATAGTGCTGTATTTAACATTAAAAACTAAAGTGAGTTACAGTATATCTCCCATTTACACAGGGTCTGCAGTCACATCCAAGAAAAGAGACAGGCTGTGCATGGGCGTGTGTCTCATGTTCTTCAAGAAATCCAGCAAATTAGCAATAAGAAAGATCAGCTACTTGAAACCGCAGAGGAAGAGAAGAAGAAATATCAAGTAAGTTATATCTATCTAACTATCGGATCTATCTACCTATAGTAGCTATCTATCTCTATCTAGGGTATAAATCTCAATTGTGCTTCAGTTTTCTGATTACATCTATCCCAGTAATTATTTTTTTTTAACTCTACTTCAGTTACGATTAAATTATGCTGAGTCTCACTTTTCCCCCTTGTGAATGTATGTGTGTGTGAATTTATGTTGGTAACTTTTAAGCTAACTTATCGATTTATCTTATGTTCTGTTTAAATCTATTTCTGGTTTTTCAACCGTTACAATGTTAAAAAGGCGCTAACAAACCCTTCATTAATAATACTCATGTCCGCTTCATTAATTCATTATCAATGGATTGTTGCTAGTCTGTGCAGATGGTATTCTCTTTTGTGACGACTAGAGTTACCCGTCATTCTTTAAAACAAAACATATATTAGGGATGTGCAGGCTCGGATAGGTTCAAGTTTGCACGCCGAGTTCGGATTTTTCCCTCCAAAAAAAACGGAACTCGGAAAGAGGCAAAACGTCATCTTGCATGGACAAACATCATCATTCCTGGACATATATATAATTAATGTTTAGTGGTAGTATTTATATAAAGCACCCAAGTTCTGCAACGCTTAGATGATTTTAGAGTGACGGAGCAATATTGTGCCTCCATTATCAGTGGCGTTCTGATGGCACATCACATGAATCGCTCCAGCATCACCTGGAATTGAATCGCTCCCTTAAAGCGTACCTATAAGGATGGGATGACATGTGCTGTTGTTTTTCTCTTTTATTGTGTTTTTTTTTAATTTAAGATAAAATGGTTTCTACTATCATTTAAGTTTTTATTTATCTTCTTGCCATGTTGATCTCTAACCTTGTGCAAATGAGAATAGATGACCTCTTATAGGTATTTCTACTAGATACTCTATGAATATATTTAATGCCTTTTTGAAGATCATCATGTTATGCTTAGCTTTGCTTTTTTTTCCCCCCACATCTTCCCATCACTTTGTCCCCCCCCCTTCCTAATCTCCTCTCTTCCTATTCTCCTCCCTTCCTAATCTGCTCTCTTCCTAATCTGCTCTCTCCCTATTCTCCTCTCTCCCTATTCTCCTCTCTCCCTATTCTCCTCCCTTCCTATTCTCCTCCCTTCCTATTCTCCTCCCTTCCTATTCTCCTCCCTTCCTATTCTCCTCCCTTCCTATTCTCCTCTCTTCCTAATCTCCTCTCTTCCTAATCTCCTCTCTTCCTATTCTCCTATCTTCCTAATCTCCTCCCTTCCTAATCTCCTCCCTTCCTATTCTCCTCCCTTCCTATTCTCCTCCCTTCCTATTCTCCTCCCTTCCTAATCTCCTCTCTTCCTATTCTCCTCCCTTCCTAATCTCCTCTCTTCCTATTCTCCTCTCTTCCTATTCTCCTCCCTTCCTAATCTCCTCTCTTCCTATTCTCTTTTCAGAATGTTATGGCAAGTTTCAAAACTGCGCTGGAAAAATACCATGACAGCTTGCAGAAAGCATCTGATCGCAGCGCTGAGCGGAGAATAGAAAAGCAGGCGGCGCTGAAGCGCATGCTGAGCCGGCGGTAGGGCTGCCAAAGATGCAGAAACTGTTTTTAGGTGTTTTTTTTATTTTGTTTCACTGCTAATTTATTAATGTATTAGGTTATGATACAATACATATAATCATGAGTAAAATGTATTCTTACTGCTGGAGTAGCAGTCTTCATATTTAACGTTGTTTGTATAAGTGCATAATGAAATTCACAAATAAATAAGTTTTTACTAAGACAACTGTGTGTAGTTATTTATCATTTCTAGAATAGTGCTACAGTAATGTAACCTTTACCACTTATAAATTGGGTTTTTATTATCATTACTATTATTAGACTATTAGATTAGGTCAGTCTGGTTAATTTCCCACCAATAATATTACATTTGAATGAGAAAATCTTGGGCTTTAAAGACAGTTCAGATCATGTGTGTTCAGCAAACCTCACTGAATCTGACTTATTGTGTTAGCCAGTAATGTATCGATATTCTGTAGCTCTCCCACATTT
Source organism: Taudactylus pleione (assembly GCA_031769625.1). Taxonomy (NCBI): domain Eukaryota; kingdom Metazoa; phylum Chordata; class Amphibia; order Anura; family Myobatrachidae; genus Taudactylus; species Taudactylus pleione. The sequence goes on along the minus strand of JAUIMM010000016.1, from coordinate 4,627,824 downwards.
AAAAAAATACCTGCGTGTCGGTGTAGTCTCCAGCCAGTTCATCTGGAAGACATGGCACAGTGTGAGTAATGAAACCTCTGAATGGATCCACGCCTGGCTTCTCTGATTGGGGCACTAATGGGCAGTAGTAAGTCCCCCTCCAACTGTAACATCTTCTCCCTGTGGGAGTATTCCCAGTAATGTCCTTTTTAGTCTTGATGATTTAAGCTGGGTACAAACTGACGATGTCGGCACGATATGTCGTTTCCGGCCGAATCGAAACGACACATCGGCCGCATTGATCAGTGTATATGGCCAATATGCACGTTCCCACGACCGCATGCAACATCGTCTGGACGGCCGTGCTGCACGTCCAAAGATATCCTTGTGGCCCCGTTGCAGGTCATGAAGGTATCGTTCTGATGTTGTGATGAATTTGTTATAGAGGGTTAAGTAGGAGGAGATAATGAAGTGGATTTTGCCACAGTCTCTGGAGTCAGACTACAGAGAATGTTCCAGTGGTCACACTTATATAATGCTGAATGTGTAAAAATGCTATAGAAACTGAGTTAATACATTCCTTATTCACAGCATGTGTATATTAATAGCACTTTTTAGCTATTAAAACATTAAGCAAGGTGATTTCCACACCTTTTTTTTTTTTTTACTGCCATTAGCTCCAAGAAGCCAAGTTGATCTGTAAGTAAAATCATAGGGAGTCTTGTTACCACACTTTTAGCTGAAATTTTGAGCTCTGAATGGAGGAGTAATTGGATGATAGGAGGCAAGTCATTGTGGGTGTGTTCCTCATTAAAGGATGGTTATTGAGGTGTATGTATTTTATGGAGTAGTTCTGATACAGTTTGCATGATGATCATGCTGTGATATTTTATAGTATTGAATGGTCAGACCATTTGTAGGAGGTGCCTTGTGAATATTATTTGATCCATTAAGATAGGTCTCTGGGATTGTATCAATTTGGGAAGTTTCATATCCTTCAATACCCTGTTTTGTAGGGCTGGATCTTTGGGGAATGCTTGAAATAGTTTGACAATACTTTTGGAATTTGGATAGGATGTCTTTAGACATAAATGTGCGTGTAAAGAGCTTGTTATTTTTTTCCTCTTTTGATCCGGGTGTTTAGCACACCCACATTCCATGCGAGAATATGAAGTACAATGCACTGTGTTGGATATTGGTTGTGGTTGCGTTAGGTTTCATTGTTAACCTACCTCTGAAAATTTGCTGCCTCTTTGCCATTGGACGGTTTGTTGTAGACAGGACATTCATGAAGTCTGTCAGCATTTTTGTGTATCAAAAAGGAAACACACAAGGTGTTTAGTACCTGTCAGGGAACATGTTTAACAAGCAAAAATCATAAGTGAGTTTCTCTTGCATCCACTGAGGGACACACTGGACCATAGGGTATGAGTGTTGCTGTAAAATCAACACTCCTACCCTAGTTCCCCCTTCTCTGTCCAATAGTATGAAGTTAGGTCATGGAATACAGGGTGCTTCACTGTATTGTGCAGCCCATGGCAGCATTACAGTATAATTTTAATTTATTTGTTTAACTTCAGCTGCTGCCAGGCCACGGAGTATCCACTGTATGCTAAGAAGGGGGAATAGGTGCTGGAAAGCAACCCCCATACTACCAGCCTCCATACTTTTTAAATCAGACACCTGGAGGGTGGGACTCAGTCATTACCGCGGTGTTGGTAGTGATCGTCGACAGCAGACAGCCTTTCTTCATGAGCCACTATGCAGGCACAACAGTTATCTTTCCCAGTCCTTCCCTCCCCCACACACACTGGAAATAGAGAGCAGTGGTGAGGTGCAGTTTGATGTCGGTCACCGGGTTAGTAAACTTAATGCACAGCCTCCAGTGTGGGTCAGGTGATGGATGACTTCTGTCAGCTCCCATACTGGGCACTAATGAGGAAGATATAGAGCCGTTTGTTGAACAGATGTAGTCTTCACTGCTGGGCAGCCTGCTCCTGAGATCCTGTACACCGATAACATGGCTCCGGCGTCTCAGTACACGCGGTATTTCTGGGCGACCATAGGGCTACTCGGAAGGACGATTATTCAAGGCTCTGCATCTGATGTTGCGTCTTTTTACGCTGCTTGAATTTGCAATGCCGTCTGTGGGCGTCTCAGTACATATACCGGCGGCTGTGACATTGCAGCTACGGCATTAGTGTACATCTCTAAATCGGGTCTTACGTCCTCTGTCTGCTACACAGGGGAAGTAAAAGACTGTAATTTGGGGTTTTTTCATTTAATTTCTGTGGTGTTTTGTCATTGTTGCAGTTACCCTTTTAATAGGTTCAACAAATGACATAATGGACAGCCAAGTGGATTCGTTTTACACTTCATGTGAGGCCGAGACCCATCTGCCGTGTTCACCTGCAGTCAGAGAAAAACCTACTCCACTAAATAAATAGCCAAATCCATTGCAGAGCTCAAGAAGTGTAAATTGAGTGAGGAGAATGTTTTATTATTTATTTATTACCAGTTATTTATATAGCAAGCCCATATTCTTCAGCACTTTACAGAGAATATTTGGCCATTCACATCAGTCCCTGCCCCAATGGAGTTTACAATTTATATTCCCTATCACATGTACATACACACTAGAATTAATTTTGACAGGAGCCAATAAAGAATAAACCTACCAGTATATATTTACAGTGTGGGAGGAAACCGGAGGACACAGAGAAAACCCACACAAGCATGGGAAGACCATAAAAACACCACACAGGACCGGGGTGAGCTTATTTTCTCTGGTACAGAACCTCGCATGTGGGCTATAGAAGAACTGCTCTGGGCTCAGTGTCTGGAAAGGTTTATCAAAGGTTTCCTGTATGGGAAGAATTTTAGAATACTCCTCCTCAGCTAGAATGGGGAGGTGCCTCAGCTTTACTCTGGCCAGTCATGTGAGGAATCTGACTTGGGCTTTTCCTCCCAAGAGAAATGTGAGGTATCAGACAACTAATAACACAGCCCAACAAAAATACATTTGTTTAGTTGCTAAGGATATAACAACACATTTTGGGGTTGCTGAATTCAAAAATTAAAGTAGTTTTTTAAATTCTCTAATTCTTGAGATAATGAAAACCCTCAAGTAATAGGGAACTTGATCATAATGCGTGCATATGGGAATCTATCGGGACATTTTAGAAGGTGAGACATGCGAATATTCTAGGTGTTCACTGCGCGATTATTCTAGAGTATTCCCCCTCCGTATATAAGTGATCAGCCACCCAACCAGCAGTCATTTGATTACCAAAACCGATGTCCTATCCGGAATCAGCATCACACACTCCAAAATCACTTTAATGATTTGGCAATAAAATGAGTGTTGATCAGTGTAATCATTGATTCATTATTTATCTGCTAATAAACAATGGATTACTGAGGACTGTGGGCCTGATTCAGCTTTGGGCGCAATTGCAAAGCTGCAAGCAAGCAGCTTTGCAATGCCGTCCTTGCAATTATGTTAATGCAGCAGGAAGCATCATTCCTTCTGCATGCATTACTTATCCGAGCTGCGTTGTACAACGCAGCATTGGAAAATCTGCGGGAATATCGGCCGGCTAAGTGACCCATGGGCTCACGCAAGCCGGCCTCTGCAGATGAGAGAAAGAGGCTAGGAAATCTCCGTCAGCTGAGATCCTGGCCTCTTCCTTCCCCCCCCCCCAACGGTGGCAACATGCCTCTATTTCAGGAAACTGAGGCCGTTGCCAGCCCCTCCCACCCACAAGCGGCAGCAGATTAAATCACTTTCAGTCTGCTGCCGTTCTGCGTGCGAACATGCTGGACCTGTACTGCATATGTGCAGTACGGGTCAGGCGCCTGCTCAGATTCCCGAACATCTGGAGTCTGCGTTCAGCGGTGCACTGAATCAGCCCGTGTGTGTCACACCCTCAAAATTCAGGGTACAGTCTTCTGAAACTACTTTGTTTTTTTTTGTTTTTTTTTAAACAAACTTTTTCTGCCCATTCTCAACTTTGAGTTGTCTGGAAAAATTTCACCTAAATGCATACTTTTGTTATTCTATATGCCCTAAACAATGGTCAGTTGGCTTTCATTTCTCATTCTTTGGAACTGGTTAGGTCTCTTCAGGAAGGTATTTTAATAGATTTTGGCTTTAATTGGATTTTTGGCCCCTTTTTAGATTCTTCCATGGGCGCAGCTAGATCCTTGCAATGTGATGGTGTATGTGTTGATTATTTCATGAGCACCAGTTCGCAGATGCCTGGAGGCTTTTCCACCCGAGCATCAAAGACTATACTTTTGATTTCCATCCTAACTTAATCTATTCTAGGTTTGACCACCTGTTTATTGGACACTGGCACCTCCACCTATCTAAACGAAGCTTCTATATGCTCTGTGATGAAGTTGAACCATGTCCCCAATTTATCTTACGCCCTCCTTCAATAACCCTACCCATAGGGATTGGACGTGCTGTCTGGGCGAGCTGATACTACAGGACTCTTACAGCAAAGCCATATAAAAAGCATTCTAGATGACTCTGGGCCTGATTCAGACCCACTAACAAGCGGGTCGATGGTGGGGCATTGCGCACGCGCAAACCCCCGGAGCGAGTGAGAAATTCACTCGCTCCGGGGCTCGCTACAAACGGGGCGAGCTGTCGATGTTGATCGACAGCTCGCCCCGTTTTGTAGGCGGGGAGGGGGGGTGGCTGGACAGACTGAGGCGTTTCCGAAGGAACGTCTGCCGTTTCTGGGTGGCCCTACTGACATCTAATAGAGCCGGAAGCTCACTGGCGCTTGCGGCAGACGAGACCCTACGACAAGGGTCTCGTCGCAAGCCCGATGGTCTCGACCATCGCCTGGCCGCTCGCAGAAGCTGTGGGTGGTCACCCACAGTTTAGCGAGCGGCCAGGAGGCCGGCTAAAAAAAAAGGCGGCCGCCCTGATTCAGAGCGAGCGCTCGCTTTTTGCGAGCGGCTCTGAATCAGGCCCTCTGTTGCTTATAATGACAATGGGACGACTCCAAAGATGATGATTTGGGAAGTTCAGAAATGGGTACTACATGGAAAGTTTATTCATTTGTGCTCTTTTTAGAAATAAAGAGTAGCTCAAATAGCAGCTTTAATTTAAAAAATGTTTTTTTTAAAGATTCTGGAAACGACTCACAAGCACACCATAAGAAGATGAGAGAGGCACTGGCAGACTTAAATAAGTTACTTGACTTCAAAACCAAACTAAAATTCCATAATAAGAATAGAGATTTTCTGAGGAAACAAGTCAGGTTAAATTCTGGCCAGAGCCCAAAGATCCCTCACTTATATTCAGTCTATTAAAAATGACTCTGGCAGTCCTCAGTTTGTGAATACAGAGCTCTCAAAATGTTATCGTTTTTATATTCTCTCCAAGTCCAAACCTAAAGACAGGACCTGTCTTTAGGTCCCTCCGAACCTTCTCAACAGAAATGTGTATCTCTGTATCACATTGATTGACTACAGCTTTCCCAAGCTTGTAGTTGATGCACAGCATATCTTAGATTGCCCCTTCACTGTGCGAGAACTGGACGATAATATTAAATCTTCTCCAGATGGATTTTCAATATCCTTAGACCTTCAAGGATAGACTTGCTCTCATTATGCTTCAAGCCTTCAATGAGGTTTCAGATGAAGGTTTTTCTCGAGACAGTCTTTGTAAGCACACATCAGTGATCCCAAAGAAAGGCAAGGAGCCCTACCTCTGTTCTAAGTATTGCCTCATCTGCCTTTTGAATATAGGCCCTCATTCAGAGCCGTACGCTCTGAGCAGAGCGCACGCTCTGAATGAGGGCCGGGCTCCATGAAAATGGAGCGTCCTCCTGGACGCTCGTATAGCTGTGGGTCACCACCCACAGGCTATACGAGCGTGCATTGTGATGGCCGCGATGGTCGTGACCATCGCGACCATCGAAATTGCGTTCCGGAGCCTGCGGTTGAGGTTTTCAACCGCAAGCTCCGGAGTGATTTTGGCTCTATCAGAGCCAAAATCACTCCCACTGACATCACTAGTGATGTCAGTGGGACGGCTTTTGACGGGAGGCGTTCCCGTGGGAACGCCCCCGTCAGGGAGGCACGCCCCCGGCACGCCCACCAAAGGGGGCGTGCTGTCAATCAACATTGACAGCACGCCCCCTTTGATCGGACACAATGAGCGAAGGACTTTCCTTCGCTCGTCGCGTCTGGCGCATGCGCACGACGGAGCTCCCTCCGTCGTGCGCATGCTCAGTCCATAACATCGACCCACTTGCGAGCGGACAGCCGCTCGCGAGTGGGTCTGAATCAGGCCCATAGACCACAAACTCTTCTCAAGAATGATTGCTAACTACCTGAAGCTTTATTTGCCTTGCCAAGCTTGATCCAATCCATCCAAGTTCCTGATGTAGAGGCGTGTGCTAATATCACAGAGGTTATTGACCTAACCCATAATATCACCGAACGCAAACTTCGGGCTCTCTTACTATGCACAGATGGCCTTTAATTGATTGGGTGGCTTGGCAATTCATGGTGGGGTGTTTGGACATTTGGGTATGTTACTCTCAAGAAAGTTTTTGCCTGCTATAGATTAAGATCAATTGTATGCTTTTGGACCCAGTATTTTATATCAAATGGCACTAGGCAGGGCTGCCCGCTATAGTATCTCAGTTCTTCGTCATACTCTATATGGATGCCTTAGCCAGGACAGGTAGGGATAATAATGATATTAAAGGTGTAAGCTGGGTAGGGAGGAATTTGAACTTGCTTTATTTGCTGGATACCTATTTGCTACAATAACTAGCCCTGCATTGACTCCCCTCTCTCATGAAAGAGTAAGACCTTTAAGCTGGCCACACACATAACGATATTTTACCCGATCTGGCTGATTCCGACACATTGGAACGACAGATCGTGTAAAATATGGCCAAATTGAGAGTAAATCGTGAGTCCCCACTTACAATCACGATACGATGCGCGTCCCCGCTGGTTGCACATCGCCTCTTTCAGATTTGCCGTGCAGTAGGGCAGATCTGACAATCTAGGAGGCGATGCACTGTGAAAGTCTGGATGCAGGAGAGATCATTTGAAGATTGGACACCAAATCGTGTGAAGATCGTGTGCTGAGCTGCCAGGGAGAGTTTCAAGGGAAATCGTACACATCTGCTCATCTTGAGCACATCACTATGTCTGTGGCCAGCATAAGTCAGATATCCATCTTTGAAATACATTTTCTCTGGCATGTGGGTCAGCTGGTGGACAAAAAGATTTAATTCCTTTCAGTAACTCCTTATGCCAACTGAGCCGCAAATAGACATTTTATGCTTAGCGCAGGGAAATTGAATCACTTCTGCAGAGACCTAACACCATTTGATCTATTAAGGGCAACAACTTGCAACCCTAATATGTACAGGTTTGGAATAAGAACTGCACAGTCCTCTGGATTATCAGGCCTGGACAAAGGTTTTTCAATTAACACATGCTAGTTCTCTCAGTATCTCTGTTATTAAATCACATTTTCAACTACTCTCCAGATGGTATAGAATGTCTTATTGAACACATTTTATCAGAATATATCTGCATCCTGTGGGAGATATGATGCCGCCCCAGGATCTATATTGCAAATCTGGTACGTCCTAAAATGGCCTCCTTTTGAAAACCTATAGCTTTATTGAAAGAATGGATAATCCTACTGATCCTGGTTTCAGGTTATTTTCATTCTCCAATATTCCAATTTCTACCTATACAAATCACTACTCAGACACTTGAATAATACAGCAAAAGCCCCGTCCCAGCTAGATGGTGATCCCCTCGCTACTTTCTTTTAGTGACTGATTCACCTGCATTTATTTATTTTATGTCAATGATCAACCTTTTCACCTTTTCAACATACAACTTCTCATAGTTTTTGGCCACATGGTTACAGTGGATGAAATTCAAAGAGTTTCCCTCTTATTCTGCCCGCCTGCAGCTTTAGATCCATGTTCCTTACCCTTTGGGGTTGGCCATAACACAATTTATTCACATAATTCATTCCTGAACCTCAGTGAAAATTCATACCTGAAGAGACCAGGCCACTCCGGGTGCTCGTTTTTCTTATTCCCGTGTTCCCTTCCTTTCCCATCCCCAATCCTACACACATTATGAAAAAAAAAGTTTAGTCATATAGTTTACTCTCATTTTACAGGAAAGATTATGGGAAAATGTGAATCTCTGCAAGAAAGTGGATGCCTCATAGCACGGTTATATAAGACCACAACCATTCCTACTTCAATGCAGCCTCATGAAAGGAACACTCATAGAAAATGCTAAGACACTTTAAAGGCTATTTTTGTGACTGCTGGCTGGGGCCTCTCCTGGTCCTTTCTTTCTTAAGTCTAGATTAACAAAGCATTTGGCAAGTTTCTTGTTCTACACACCAGAATTTATGGTCTTAAGGTGCCCATCCACTAGACGATTAAATTGAACGATAATGATATCGTTATTGTTCGATAATCGTTTGCAGATTGTTTAAAAAATATCTTAAACGACCAGCGAAGCGCGCTCCCGCTGGTCGTTTAGACATCTATCATCGTAGAAATATGTTGTAGCGTCAGGTTCAACATGTTTGCACATGATTGATGTGCCTACACTGAATGACTGCTCGTTCAGTGTAGGCACATCACAGACAGACAAACGACTGCACGATTACAATCTCGTAATCGTGCAGTCTTTTGCCTGTCATCTAGTGAATGGGCACCTTAAGTCTACTACAGTGTTCTCCCCAGGCTGTTTTCTGCGGGCGTATCGCCCAGCAGAAACAGCCTACCGCCCGGCACTTTCCCCTGCTCCCTGCTGTGGAACACTGGCCTCTGAAGTGACCGGAGGCTAAAAAAGCCTCCGATCGCTTCAGAGGCAAGGGTTCCCAGTGATGCACTGCGCGGGTGACTTCATGACTTCTTCCGCGACGTGAGGAGCCTGCCCCGTGCGCCTGCTGGATCTAGTTAGATCCAGTCAGAGCGAAGCAGCGGGAGCGCGAGCGTCGATCAAGTTAAGGTAAGTTCTGGGTTGGGGCTGGGACCGGGAACAGTCTGGGGGCACTGCCTAAGGAGCCCAATTTATGCCTGGGGGCACTACATAAGGGACCAGCCTGGGGCACTGCATAAGTGACACTATTTAAGCCTGTGGGCACTGCATCCGGGACACCATTTAAGCCTGGGGGCACTGCATAAGGGACACTATTTAAGTCTGGGGGCACTACTTCAGCCTAGGGGCACTGCATAACAGCAAAGCAATAGTACAGGGGGCACTGCATAATGGGCACTTTTGACTGAGCGCCGGCGGGGGAGCAGCCTGAGACCTGTCGGGCTGGAATGGTAAGGGAGATACCCCTTTTCCTGGCGTGCGCATAATTGCGAAGGCCCCCACCCGGCTAGAAAAAAATTCTGGGGAGAACACTGCTACTATAAATGGGCCCCAGTGGTGCAGCCTTGGATGCTTGCCTTACTGCAGCAGTCTGACTAAATGCATGGGTGCCTGAGCCAGATTTCAAAATTTCTCCTGAGTTAGATAAAATTACCTGTCAGGTCACAAGGGGAAAATATGCTCTCTTCTCTCAATTAATGTTCCCTAAAGCAGAGGTTCCCAAACACAGTCCTCAAGGCTCCCCAAAAGTTCAGGTTTTAGAGCTATCCATGGTTGAGCACTGGTGGTTAAATCTAGTACTAGGTACTAATTACTGTAAGTCACCTGTGCTCAGCCATGGTTATCTCCAAAACCTGGACTGTCAGGGTGCCTTGAGGGCAGCGTTTGCCCTAAAGTCACATTTTTCAGGTTTCTGTCCTCTTGACCTTTGGGAAGACAGAGGGCCTTCTACTTTGGAGCAACATTCTACTTCCCATGGCTGACGGCAAAAGATAGGCTTGGTCTACTAAGAGACCAGCCACTATGCCTTCAGAGGGGTTCCATTCAAAAGGTCAAAAATGATTTGGTTGACAAGTTCAAAAGGTCTACATGGAAATTGTTGAGATGTGTTTTTAAAAAAATTGGGGGGTTAGGCAATTACCCCGACGGTTAGGGTTATAAAGAAAAAAAAAGTCGACCATTTCTTCATCAACGTTTTGAACATGTCGACCTTCTGTACTGTCTAACTTTATTCATGTCAACATTTTGGTGTCAAACTTTTTATTGTCGATCTTTTGTACCCAGCCCCTTCAGAGGTGGCATGATGTCACTCACTGCCCACACAGAAACTCCTGTGCACATCTACTCTTCAGACATCAGCGATTTTCTTCCCCTTGAATTACTTGGAGGAATCCTTGACTAGGGCTACATCTTAACCAGTGAAGTCCCCTCTCAGAAGAAAAGATGCAAATTCTGGCTCTGTTAGAAGCCTTTGACCGCTAGATCTCTCACTATAAGTGCTTACGGCAGTCCTGGCCAACCTGTGCCTCTCCAGCTGTTGTGAAACTACAAGTCCCTGCATGCTTTGCCAGCCGATTGGTGAGAGGGTATGCTGGGACTTGTAGTTTCAGAATAGCTGGAGAGCCACAGGTTGGTCAGGCGTAGCGTTGGGAGTGTGACTCATTCACTGGTGTACTCATTAGTAACACCTGTGCTGATCATTTAACCACACACTGGGAACCAGGAATCCGACTCAACCTGCTTTAGTAATGTATCAGGTGCATTAAAATAGATTGCCATGGATAATATTTTAAATATCCCTTGCTATTTTAACACTTTATTATACCTGTTTTGTATCAAATATTCCGAATGGAATAATAAGCTTTGCTTAAACTTAATTGTTAGTGTCGGATTTCTCTCGTTATTCTTAAAAGGTAGTTCAAAGAGTGAAGTAACGACATGACAATTTACAGATTATAACATCTCACTAGTCCTTCTAAAAGGTGGCCTACAGTCCTACAAAGGTAGCAGTGTGCTCATGTCATAGATATTGTGAAACTCTTACATTCTACCACTAGAGGGAGATAATGGAGCAAAAATGATTGTGGTTCGTGAATTTTATAAACAACATACTGGCTATATATAAACCATGAATGAAGATTGTTATATTGTTTTTTAGGTGGAAAAAAACACAGTATATAGGAGGTATGACATGTTAGTTGAATTAGAAAACCTCTAGTGGAGCTTTAATAAATAGCAAATATGCTTTCCCAATTACCCAAAGCTGAGACCAGGCTCCCTCTGTAGCGCTTAATCCTTAGCTCTGCAAGGGCCACCGAACTCTATTGAAGAGCAATGTACCACTGACAGGATGCTCATTCTTTATCAAAATTGGGTATGATTATGACTGCGACTGCTCTCAGCTTCAGGTAACAGGGGAAGGGGGTTCTTGGTTGGGGTGTGCCTCCCACTTGCTGCACATGTTGGCCGGGAGGAGATATGTTTAATGGGCCTGATTCATTATGGATCGCTATTGCGGTCGCAGCTGCGATTACGCACGCAGGACTGTTGCGAAAATATGGTAATGACTGCAATCGCAAAGCTATTATAGAGACGCCCAAATCCAGATGCCCACTAACGCTTTCGCACATCCGTAACGCTTTGCAATCCTGCGTATACATCAAGTAATATCTGCCCCTCACGCACAATTACAACAGCTATGACCTTACTCAGAAAGTGCTAATCTCATCGCATGCAGTGAGAACACAAGCTGCCTATGCCGTCGCAGCGGCTAATTTATGCACGCCCCTTTAACTGCTTTAGAACGGACAGGCACGCCTGCGTTTTGCCAACCACCCCATCAAAACCCCCCAATGCTCACTTCCTGTCAATCACTCTGCGATGGGTCTGTGTGGTTTCTGGGATCGCAGTTGTGCCTTCACGCACTGTGATGCATGCGCAGTACGCAACAATCGGCCATCGGCGTACGTAATTGCAATAGCGATCCGTAATGAATCAGACACAATGAACAAAACTCCACTAAATGTATTTTATATAAACCATAAAAAACAACACTGAAGTATAAAACATTTTTTTATTTTTCAAATCATTCATTTAGCTGGATTTTCTTTTAATCCAAAGGGAAGAATTTGTGATCCAACTAATAAAACCCTAAATAGATCTATTAACCAAATGCAAACATTCCATCTTCTTGTAAAGCGTCACATTAGTACCAGTGAATTTTCAAGAAAAATTGGAGGCTGTGTGGTACCTTTATTTTTTCAAGCAAGTATAAATGGAAAATTAAAGAGAACCTATCTTCTACTTTTTAGCACAATTACAAGCCTTTATTTTATTTCTCAGCTGCAAATAATAATGTGTTCTTTATTCAGTTACTCTCATCCTATTAAGCTTCCATTAATAACTTTACTCTCAAGGGGGATGCCTAGCCATTCCGCTGCCTGAGGCTGCAACTAAATGACATTCTCCCCATCCCTTCTACAAACCGCCATAAACGTATATGACTGATCGGGACCGTGGAACATTCTCTGTGCAATATGTTGGCCTTATATACATAAAGGATAAGAAATATAAATATAAATTGTTCACTTTAAATTGCAAATGAATACAGAGAATTATAAGAAGGGTGTAATTCTTAAGGAATATTACATCTACTAACTAAGAACATACCACAAAGTAAGACTTTGCCATTAATAAAAATGTCATTTTGAAGTAACTGACTTCATCCTTTCATCTGATTCCCCATTTGCTCTCAACCCAAACAGCTGCATAAAGTTGCCTAATTATAGCAACATCCGCTCTGTGTGTATCTTGCCTATATTTCCTGTAATGCATTTTATGAATAAGATAAACCTGTCTTTTGTTGTAGCGAGTGATAACTGGTGTGTTAATGAATAGCCCATATGTTTATTTTTTGGGTGCCTAAATTGCAGCTTAAATGTTATGTGAAATAAAAAAGTAAAAATGTAAAAAATCTAATTCAGTGGTAAAATGCAGCAAATGATGTCCCCAGTTGTGTGCTTGTTATGTAAAATTATTGTCATTTATATGTTGTAGAAGACACACTGTTTCGAAAGCCTGGCAAAATGGAGTTTTGTGTAGTGGCTCAAATTAAAACGTGTTCTTTCTTTCATTTAATGAAGAAGAACCACATTCCCATCTGAAGTGAATTTGTTCAATTAAGAAAGAAAGAAACGGAGGTTGACTAATTAAAAATATGTCCACTTTATTACAGTACTGTTGACGACTACGTTTGAATAAACACACTTTTAACACCTTAATGTGTGTAGCTTGTGTTCAGACACATTTTTGATTTTTTGGTCATATATGAGTTAAATAAGGCTGTAAACTATGTTAATATTCTTGTTTGTTTATCTAGAATGATCAATATTGCTATCAAAGTTATGTGTGGAACATTAATTTTAACATTCAATATACTGTATTTTAAATTGTTTAAAACGCTCCATATATGAAAGACATTTTACAGTTGACCCACTTTTATCATCAAACCAAAGAGTATATAATATAACAAATATTTGTTCTTAACATTCTATAGGAGAAACATTGGAGCTGGTCTGTGAAGTAGACATGATCTTGCTAAACAAAAACAAATTTAATATTTTTGACTATTGGTTTCTTGTCACATGACAGATTCTAGCAAGCAAGAGTGTACTTAGACAGTGTACCAAAAATGAATGGAAATAAGAGAACAGTAATTTAAAGTGAGGTCAAGTATTTGGTATTATTATAGATTAGTTGGAGATCAATAATTGATGATTATTTAATAAATGATGTATAATAATACTGTACAAGAATAAATAACTTTTAAAAATTTTTATTAAATTTAACTTTTATTAATATGAAAGAATATTACAAAAAAGAAATACAATATAAATGACCCATGTAAGTATAAAGATATACAGACAAAATATAATATCGTAGTATAGAAGGACTAGGTGGTATTAAGATCAACAAGGCAATCTCATCCAATAATGTTTTGACCTAGGTCGAATAACATAAATCAAAAACAAATGAATATAATATAATCAGAAATAAAAATTAGTACAAAAAAAAGATAAATAAAATAAAATGAATTATGGTATCTATGTAAGGTCACAAAATGTATTAAGGAGCATTGGCCCAGGAAGTCAACGTTCAAGACAAGTAGTAATTAGATGAACTACTGTAGGTAAATTGGGTGAGTTGCCCTCCCAAATTCTCATTTGTTTAAATAGTTTTTGCATGTAGGTCCCTGACTTCTTCACCCAGTTAGGACATATAGGGCCTGATTCAGACCCACTCGCGAGCGGCTGTCCGCTCGCAAGTGGGTCGATGTTATGCACTGAGCATGCGCACGACGGAGGGAGCTCCGTCGTGCGCATGCGCCAGACGCGACGAGCGAAGGAAAGTCCTTCGCTCGTTGTGTCCGATCAAAGGGGGCGTGCTGTCAATGTTGATTGACAGCACGCCCCCTTTGGTGGGCGTGCCGGGGGCGTGCCTCCCTGACGGGGGCGTTCCCACGGGAACGCCTCCCGTCAGAAGCCGGCCCACTGACATCACTAGTGATGTCAGTGGGAGTGATTTTGGCTCTGATAGAGCCAAAATCACTCCGGAGCTTGCGGTTGAAAACCTCAACCGCAGGCTCCGGCTCGCAATTTCGATGGTCGCGATGGTGACCCACAGCTATACGAGCGTCCAGGAGGACGCTCCATGAAAATTGAGCCCGGCCCTCATTCAGAGCGTGCGCTCTGCTCAGAGCGTACGGCTCTGAATGAGGGCCATAGATCTTTAAAAATAGCATAAGTATTCAAAACAACTTATAATGGTTATCTGATACCACAAGGGGGGTTCAAATAATTTCAGAATGTGTTCTCGGGTTGTAGAATCCAAAGTTTCAATATACTGTCCCCATTTGCCATAAAAACGAGTAATGCCCTTCTCTATATCGGATAATGTAGCTCTTCAATCAAAATATAATATTTGAAGCAACGTTGTTTTTGGTGTACTTAGAAATGGCAGAGAAGAAACCGTCCAGATTTCAAGATAACTTTTTTACCAACTGTAGTCACCAGGGTAATAAAAGGTATAATATATTTATGAGTGGGACTTTATGAGTGGAATTCCAGTTTTTAAAATTACAGCTAAGCATAGCAGGGGTATCTTGTTGAACATGTACATTAATAATGCATGATATAAACGATGCTACCTTATCCCGGAATTTCCGTATCTTTCGGCATTCTCAGAATTGATGAAATAAGCTTGCTTCATTGTACTTACATTTCAAACATGGTCCAGATTCATCCACTATCATATATCTCCTCTGACCCTGTGATATGTATACTCTCTGTACAGTTTTATAATGTACCTCTTGAAGTAAGGCTGAATGTAATATAGACATAGTTTTATCAAAGTGTATAATTAAATGATTAGGGGACAAATCTGGACCCAATTCACTTGGAGGTGAACCCAGAGTTTAGCAGCTGTATTTTACATTAGATCAATCGTTAAATAACAGGTTTTATAGGCTATAGTACCTAAAGAGTAGATTAGTCATTAAAGGATCCTGACCAGAAGAAGAGGGAACAGTGACAGTAAAGGATTAGATAAAATGTAGAGCTTGTAAACAGATTAAAAATATGTGATTGCGGGAGAGCATATTTCTCAGATAAAGATGAAAATGACATCAATATACCCCCTGGATCAAACACATTACGTATTGCCAAGATACCTTTGTTTTTCCATGTTAAAAATAAATGATTATCCAATCCAGGCAGAAATAGTGGATTACCCCATAAAGTGGTATATACAGTGGCAAAGTAGTTTCTGTGAAACTCTTTATTGATCCCCATCCAACAGCGATAGGTATCTATAAAAAGAATATTCCGAATGGGCGGTGGGGAAAACGGAGAAAGAGAGGTGTAATAAGGCCACCAGAGCATATGGGGCAAACAAGGCTTGTTCAAGTAGCCGATTAGTATATACAGTAGATCTCTGTTCCAGGATCAGTCTATTATATAACAAAAGAACACTGCTTTAGAAAAATTAATCAAATCGGGCATTCCCAATCCGCCTTGTTTCCTAGATAAGAGCAATATTAGGCTTTTTCCCTTGCCATAAAAATTTGATAAACAATTTATCATAATTTTTACAGTTGGAGTTGGAAAGAGCGATAGGTAACATTTGGATAGTATAAGAAATATTACACTCTTTAACAAAGCCATCCTACCCAGCAAAGAGTCTGGTAAATGGGTCCATATATCAAATAACTGGGAATTTTTAAATATGGGGGGAAATTAATTTTATAGAGGTCATCTAGATTGGAAGGAATGTAAACCTCTAAATATTTGAGTGAATGATCTACCTTCATCACAAATAGTTTTAAACACTCTCATAGTTCCTGTATGGTGCCCAGATAGGTTCTGATAATAGAGGTTTAAATGACAAAGCATAGCATATCAGCTATCTGAGTCAATACAAGCATCAAACTATTTCCATCATTGATTTCAATATTCTGTAAACACAAATGACAAAGAAATTAATATTATTTTAATATACATACATATATATATGTATATATATATATGTATATATGTATGTACTTCTAATAAATAACAGGCACAGCCAGGATAAATGGTCAACGTTTCAGAGCGTTGCCTCTTTTATCACACACACTGGAGTCCTGGTGAAAGCATCAGTAATCGACGACACCCGGGATCCAGCAGGGAGGATCCTGGGTGTCGTTGCTTACTGATGATGTCACCAGGACTCCAGTGTGTGTGGCAGGGGCGGGAACTTGACTCTCACTGGGTGGATACACAGGTATTTATGTCTTTTTTTTTCATTGTACTGCATGTCTTGATAAAAGTCCACATTTCTGCAAGAAAATATTCATAATTCATATTGGTATGTGCTGTCAGACCTTTAGTTAAAATGTCAGGGACATTGTTCTCGCTGGTCATATGAAATATAGCTCCTTAATGAAATGGCACTTGTTAGCAATATCTTTAGAACAACCATAATGATTGGTACTGGAAGACAAATCTATTGCACCTCTGTTGTCACATGCAATGTTGATGGTCTCATCTGAACTAAAAATACCTAACTCACACATAGGGACAAATGTTATTGGGTGAGAGTTTAGAAAATGTGAGAGAAAAACTCAAATTTTTAAACTCAGCCAATCTAATAAAGTCACAGAACATACAAACTTGCATGTTTTAAAGACTCAAAAACTCTCAAGATTGAAACTCTCATCCATGTGTTTCCTGTTTTGAAAATACAACTTGATCAATGTAATAGTGTGAGAGTTTTACTATTAAACTCTCACATTTTCTAAACTCTCACCCTATTACATTTGGCCCATAGACTCTTTCAGCCATAACGCCTCTTTGGCTGTTTCTGTTAAGTCATGCACTCCGACTCGATAGTGGATAAGGCAACTGTAGGCATTTCTGCAATTGTAGTTAGATACACAATTTTTTAAGTTTTCATGCTTTCATGAGTGTTTGCGGTTCATAGCAGGTAAAGCTTGCAAACTCCTCACTAAACCTTCTGGAAGTTTTTCCTTTGTTACTATTCATGGAACTCCTGTTCCTCGATTGATCATCTGTATTTGTTGCTTCAGTCTCTGACACTCTACCAGCTGCAGGCATGTCTAGCATCACAAATCGTGGCAATATGATATTTTGCCTGCCTCCAGCTGAAGTAGTATTGTGAAACACTACTTGACCTTAGAATAGTTTTGTTATTGATGTCTCATAATCTGTAGCCTTTGCTCTGTTGGAAGTATCCTAGCATGATGCAGTGATGGATTTGGAATCCAGCTTGTGTCTTCATTTTTGGGAATGTGGGCATATGCCCTACATCCAAAGACACTTAAATGGTTGATATTTGGCCTTTTGTCAGACCACTCCTCCAATAGTGTCTTGTCTTTGACTTCCACGCAGATTCTTCAGGTGAAAAGCTGTTTGAACTGCTTCTGCCTAAAATCTTTTATCAAGACTTGCATCATTCAGCATAGCTCATGCTCTCTCAACTATTGTTCTATTCACCTTTTCACTCACCCTGTTTTGCTCTGGTGTATATGCCCTGGTGTGTAGGCAATAAGTAGTTGGTGATGTATGCCATTTCTCTTGAGATCGATCGCTAGATCTTTATTCTCATATATTCTCCACTATTGTCAGATCTCTATTTTCAGACAGGCCTGATTCTCTACAATACTTATACTTCTTTGACCATGTCTGTATCTTCACTTCTGTTTCTCAGGAAATAAACTTAGGTCATCCGAGTAGCATCATCCATGAGTGTCATGAAGTATTGTTTCCCACTCATAGATTCTACCTCTATTAGTCCACACACATGTGTATGCACTAATTCCAATTATATTTGTGCTCTGGATGCAGACTTGGGAAAGATGCAATGTTTTTGCTTGTCCTTCACGCAGCTTTCACATGCTGGCCTTTCAGGATAACTTATTGGCATCCCAGTCACCATGCCAATTAGAAGCTTCTGTACATTATCGTACCCTAGGTGACCTAGTCTTCTATGCCAGAGCTACATTGACTGTTGGAGTCAGATGCTGCCATTGCACGATACTCTTCAGTGTCCAGGATGTATAGTTGTTAGCACTGGGTTGCTGCCACAATTACAATCCTTCTTTGATTGCACATAACAGACGGACCTTTTGTGAATTGGACTCTGTACTCCTTCTCCAGTACACTGATGGCAAATAGATTTGTCCCCAGATCAAGCACAAATAGTACATCTGAAATGTCTGTAATAACTATGTTGCCATTAATTCCTAAGTTAACAGTAATTATCCCGACTTTTGTGGCATTTAGGACTTCTAATTCCCCTGAAATTCACTAATTCACATGGCTTTAATTACTTGAACCAACTCTCATTGCAGCTTAAATGCATTGTGGCTCCTGAGTCCATGTACCAGCAGTCCTTGTGGTGGCTATCTGCAACATTTAATGCTGACTCAATCCCCCTGTCACGTTTAAGTGATAAGGTGCCACTTGATACACTTGATCTGCAATGTGAGGCTTTCTGTCCCACCTAATGGCATTTAAAACATCTGTACTTTGGCTTTTTAGACTTTGTGCTTTTTGACAGAAGAACAGAATTCTCAGCATCACTCTTCACAGGTATGTGCTCTTGAAACTGCAGGAGCTAGGCCCGTACAGTCTCTATTGATAGTTAGACCATAGCAATCTCCTTGTCTACTTTGATGCCTACTGAAGTTAACTGCTGAGAAATAGAAATTTTATCTATATATTTGTTAATGTTTCTGCATGCAGTTATCTTTGTAGCATATAAAGTACACCTCACGTTAATTTGTCTCATTAGACCTTTGCCTTTGTAAAACATCTTTAAAGCCATATCATGTGCGTTTGTCTTCCCATAAATAATGGAGTATACGTGCTGTTCTACAGCTAAGTCTATTGTCCCCATGGCTCTATCCACATCATCCAATCTTGGATCATCACCAGGATTTCTAGTAACCTTCCACAGCATTTTCCGCTTTAATTGCATCTCCATGGCAAATTTTCATGTTGCATAATTCTGTGCAGTAACGCATGTAGAGGGTCAGACCTCTGGAGAGAGCAGTGCCGGGTTCTAGTGCCGTCAATAATAGGAATAGGAATAGAAGCAGTGCAGAGCACTCCTATAACAGGTTGATCCCCACCCCTTGTCCATACACTCACTGTAAACTGCAATCTTCTCAGTGAAGGCCATAAGACCTTGCAGACATGTACGATTTAGAAGCTGTTAATAGGGATGGAGCACTTAAAACATCACCATCAGCAAATAAGGTGAGATAATATAAGAGGTCAATGTAATATATTCTCTAACCAGACTTATATGTAGGATAAAGCTGCCTAATGGGGCGACATTCCATTTTCAGGGAGTAATATGTGTAGTTGATGTTACAATGTACTGGGGGCACTAATGTGTCATAATCTGAAAAGTGGACACTGTAGTGTGCCATAATATGAACTCACAATAAACTAGGGCACTACTATGTGGCATAACATTAACAAGGGTACTATTATGGTTCCTGAAAAGAACCAGAGCACTACTATGGAACATAAAATGATACAGGGCACTACTATGGGCCATAAAAAGAACTAAGGCACTACTATTGGCCATAAAAAGAACTAGGGCACTACTATGGGCCATAAAAGGAACTAGGGCACTACTATGGGGCATAAAACAAACAACCACTGTAGAGAGAGGTGTCTCTAAAAGCATTGGAGCGAGGACCACTTCAAAATGTTGCTATGAGCCCACAAAGTTCTGGCTACATTCCAGAGTAGGGCCATTTCATCCCAGCAGAAGAACCAGAATTCTCCAGTTGGTCAGAGGAACCAGAACCCAACAATATTCATCTACTTTTAGTGGGGTACTCTTTGCACCTTACAGTTTAATTTAGTTGTGAAAAGTATTTCTAGGTGCACTTCAACAAATGTAATAAAAATGTAATGCAATCAAGAAAGCATAAGTATCAAAACACATGCAATCAAGAAAGTATAAGAAATAATTGAGGATAAGCTGGGCAGTGGAGACGGGATGTAGTCAGGAAACCGGCGGTCGAAATGCCGATCGCCGGCTTATGGTGAAATCCCGGCTTGGGACTAATGATAGGCGTCTAAATACCGATGCCTCTCATTAGCCCCACGCAGAAATCCTGACGCCCTGCATACAGAACGTAGGTATTCCGAGCGTTGGTAGCTGATAGCCGCAGGGGGGAGGGTTAGGTTTCGGGACTCCTGGAGGCACTTAGGGTCAGGTCCCCCCCCCCTGGAGGGTTAGGCTAAGGGAAGGGGGGGATAGCATCAGGCACCACCGTGTGGAGGTTAGGCTTCGGCACCCCACCTTGGAGGGTTAGGTTTAGGCACCCCCCACGGGAAGGTTAGGTTTAGGGAGGGAGTTTAGGCACACCTGTGGGGAGGTTAGGGTTAGACACTAGGGGGGATGTTAAGGTTAGGCACCCCTAAGGTAGGGTTAGGGGGGGAAGAGGGGAGGGTTAGGGTCTTACTCACCTCAGTCGGGATCTTCATGTGCCGGCCTTCCGGCATCGGTATTTCATACCGATTCCATGAAGACAAATGAATGAAGATGACATTAAAAAAGTGGTTGCTCTGAACATCGGCTTAAGATGGACTTTATAGTGACATTTGTACTGTGTCCACAACTGTATTATTATTGTTATTTATATAGGGCACACATATTCCACATCACTTTACAGAGAATATTTAGTCATTCACATCAGTATAGGCACATCTGGCTTTTATAAAGGCGGTTCCAAAGAGCAGACAGTATGATGTGCACCTTGAAATGCAGATAACCAGGCACATATAACCAGGCGCACTTGTGCAAATAAGAAAACACTGCAGGTGTGCAACATTTGCATTTGTGAATAACCCTTAATATATATGTTACATATAGTTTTATGTTATGCCTATTGCTTGCCACTATACCACAAACCCATGTCATTGCATTGTGAGTGTTATTATACCTCAATAATATTGACAGGAGGTCTATGGATGGAGATGTATGGACTAATGTAAGTTATAAATTGAGTATACTGTAAGTGACTGAGGAGTTCCATAACCTTAAAAAAGCATGAAATCGCAGTCCCAGCAGTAGAACTCCAAAATTACTTCTATACTCCTTAAAAGTTTATTGTAGGAGCGATATAATGTTAATGATCTGATTGTTTGTTGTTCCATGCAATGACTACTCCTGGGATACATCACATCTGTGCTTCTACCGTTTACTCCAGCAGATTGCATAATGCAATATTGGCACTGACCATGGAAATATGTGACTTCTGACAACATGGTCACATCTATTACAGTTAAAGTATAATAGATTATTATAATGTGATGCATCCATCTAAACACAGTTTATTTTGATGAAACTTCCATTTTTAAATCACCCTTAGTATTTTAATTAAACAACTGCCAACTTGTGCTATAAGGCTTTCTCCCTGGCTGCTCCTAACCTCTGGAACTTTACACCTATACCACTGAGGGGTAAATTTACTAAAGTGAGAGTTTTTAGAAGTGAGTTTTAAAAGTGATGTTGACCATAGCAACTAATCAGATTCTACTTAACATTTAACTAACACCTTCTAGAAGATAATAGCTAGAATCTGATTGGTTACTATGGGCAACATCACTTTTAAAACTCACTTCTAAAAAATCTCACTTTAGTAAATTTACCCCTAAGTCTACTCCAGCCCATCTAACTTCAAATCCATCAATCATGTAACCGCTTATTGGAACCTCTGCTGGAATCTCTGTGAAGGCCTGTGTCATTTCTACTCATGCTTACTATACAATCAGTACACTTGTGAACGTGTATGCTAAATTTAAGCACATCTTACCTTACCTTTTATTGCCCAATGTCCCTCATTTAGACTGTAAGCTTTTGGAGTAGGAACTTCAGTCCTAATATTCTTTTCCTGTTCCACTTGCTTCTCCCATTTATTGTATTTCTTGTTATTTCATATGTTGTGGACACTGCATAGCACCAAATAAGTAGACATACATGCTTATATAGTTAATAGGCGCAAACTTGTGTCACTGGCATATGTTGGAAATGATGAATCTAGGCATTTGCTAGGCATCTATAATATTCAGTATCTGTTGGGGTATAATAAAGTGACCCTTACAGATGTTAGCAGAGGATAATATACTCATTTATTGAATAGACTGAGGGCCTGATTCAGAGCCGCTCGTAAGAGGCCGCTCGTTCGCTCCGAGCGATGTTCGCACAACTGCGCATGCGCCAACCAGTCAGTGCGATCGGAAATCGAGCGCTCGCCAAATAGCGAGTGCTTGCTAATTTGAGTGACAGGATGAGGCGTTTGTGGGTGGTAACAGGGGAAGGTGCTTGAAAACGGGGAGTGGAGATCCGAACGCAGGCGTGCCAAACGGTGAAAACGGGCGTTTTAAGGGTGTGCATAATTAACAAAGCAGCGTCATCGACCACGTCACTTGGTTGTCTCTTAGCCTGAACTGTTCGCATGATTGCGGTAGGATAAACCTACCACAAGCACTGTGAGCAGTTCAGATGCCTTTCGATGTACTCGATTAATCAAATAAATAGCGGAGATGACATATGATGCGAGCGGCCAGGGGGCGTCTTTACAAAATAGCGAGCGCATGTTTTGTTCGCTCGCTCAGACATAGAGGCGTCAATAGACCGGAAAGAGCGAGCGCTCAATTTAAATAGCCGGCCCTTTTTTCTGACCGAGCGAGCGCAAATAGTGTCCGGCTCTGAATCAGGCCCTGAGTGTAATGATGGGTACACAGTACTATATATATCATTCAATCAAACAACGAACGATATATCGGTTGCAGATCAGTGGGTGTGTAGATCCGATATGACTGAGAACTACTTAATTCACAGACATATCAGGTTGGCCCTGCTGTACAGACGATGCCGACACGGACATCACAACAATATGGTGAGACATATTGAGCGGCCGATTGGTGTGTATAGTTTACCAGCTCGGCCGCTCTGTCTCTGAAGTGTGTACCCAGCTTTACTGTATGTGAGTGACTTCATTTTGTTGGTAACTCTACAGGCTTTCGGGGCCTTTCCCCAAACACAATAGTAGGAGGTACATTTACTAAAGGTCAGTTTTTCAAAGCTGCCGATGATCGGCTGAGACCGATGGATTTTAAACGTCAATAGTAATTAATGCAAAATATCCATGACTGCATTAATTACTATTGCCATTTGAAACCTATCGATCAAAGCCATAAATCATCAACGGCTTTGAAAATCTGGCGTATGGTAAATCTACCCCCAGAAGTGCCAAGGAAAATTTTAGGCACTACAGAATTTCTGAAAAGGCTGGTGCCAGTAGTGGATGATGAT
This sequence comes from Taudactylus pleione, assembly GCA_031769625.1. Taxonomy (NCBI): domain Eukaryota; kingdom Metazoa; phylum Chordata; class Amphibia; order Anura; family Myobatrachidae; genus Taudactylus; species Taudactylus pleione. The sequence continues at coordinate 4,604,043 of JAUIMM010000016.1, read as the reverse complement.
GACAGTCCCCAGCAATGTACTGCTTGTGATTTGTAAGTGCTAAGCCGATGCTGATTGGGGATTTCATCATTGCTGGAGCGTATATTATGTTTTGTGTACATGTTTAGTAGGGATGTGCAGGCTCGGATAGGTTCGAGTTTGCACGTTGAGTTCGGATTTTTCCCTCCAAAAAAACTCAGAAAGAGGCAAAACGTCATCTTACATGGACGAACATCATCATTCCTGGACTTTTGTCCAGGAATGATGATGTTCGTCCATGTAAGATGACGTCTTGCCTCTGTCTGAGTTCCGTTTTTTTGGAGGGAAAAATCCGAACTCAACGTGCAAACTCGAACCTATCTGAGCCTGCACATCCCTAATGTTTAGCCAAAACTTTTCAGATTTCAGAGTTGTTTCTGCTATACAGGGCTTTTTTTTTTTTTTTTTAACATTAACTTAAAAGCAAATGTATTTTTTGCACATAAAAGAAAAAGCTTAAAACAAAGCTGCAAGTGGGACATAAGTGTCGGTGACGTGTGCATGATGTAAAGCAGGTGCATATCCTAATGTAGCTGACCAGCATGCATCGTCAGATAGTGACCACTTTGTATGTAGTTGCTATCGCAGCTTTTTTTAACAAACATGATTTGCACATGGGATTTTCTGTGGAAGACTCTGCCTTTACAGATGTGTCACAGATATGTGTCATATACCAGTGTATGAGGACACATCTGTATGTTTTCATTTTTTACTTACTAATTCAAATAATATAACATTTTGTAAAATAAATAATACCTTTCACCCACTTTAACAACTGATGATGAAACTATTGAGTGTAAATAATGAGCAGATTATCTGACTGGCATTAAATATTTACAAGTGTAACACGTGTCTGTCCTATAATCTAAAGAGCAAATGGCATTTTGACAGTTCTAAACAGCTAATGGCTTACAAAACCACAAACTACAGTGTGAATAGTATCACAGACAACTGGCTTAACATTGCAATATGTGTGGCCTTAACAAGCTCAATAAAAGTTTACTCAAAATCTGTTGACTCACTGACAGGTTGGTAACTGCAGCTGGAGGAGGAAAGCTATCGGCCTACTGTATGTGTGCCGCGGTCACTTTCCAACCACACTAACAGACCCCAGTGACAGGAAAAGTAATCCGACTCCTCCGCTGTGGAGCTGAATGGCTGGATCTCATCCAACTTATGGTTAGCATACATCTCCGATGTTTTGGGGTCTGCACATGCTCACAGACCACCACCAAGCTGCAGCATGATCGACATGCTGCAGCGTTTCGAGGGTGGAGTGGGGGTGTGTCACCCCCGTTTTCCAGGAGGGACGAGGTCAAAGTCTGTGTAGGTGGAGGCAGATTTCTGGCCTCACAAGTGTCCAGGACCCGGTCAGGCTGCGGTAAGCTTCAGCTACTGCTGCCTGGTCAAAGTAGCAACCAGTGTTCCCAGGGGTCGCAGCGCTAGGATTGCAGCTGCAGCAAGGAGGTATCTGTATCTTACAGATACCTCCTGCTGCATTAGCATTTTAGATGAGCGCACACAAGCAGCTGTGCGATTCCGTCCATCATCAGGGATTGGCCCATATGGCCATAAATATTTTGGGACTGATAAAATAATTTGATGTTCAAGTGTCACCACCTTTTCTAGGAGTCAGATATTTCAGAGAGGTTGACTAAAATGATATACTGCCTGCATGATAATATCACTTTGCTGTGGACGATAGTAATTGGTTTACTACATTTTGTGTTTTACAGTTTGGCTTTTGTTAGAAAGTCTATGTATGTAACATCTCCATGATCTTGCCTCCCTCCCGAATAAGGGTTTATTTCTAGGCATTTAGCTGCCTTTCTTTTACATAATTGAAATCATTAACCTTCCCATTTAATGAAAAACACATCCTGGAGCATTAGTAGTGAGAACAAGCCCATGAGACAGGGAGAGGACGTGTGGAGTATGTATATGTATCTGATTATATAGATAGTGATACACAGCCATAAGAGCGGCACTGATAGGGTGCTGTCTGGTTGTGTCCCTGGGCGAATCGCAAGTGTGTCTCCGCTCTATGTGTTTGGGATGTCTTACGCCTCTGGCCACACGGCCAGCTCAATGTGGCACTTCATTTCTACTGTAGGGACATTGGGCGATGACCATGTGAAGGCTGCTGTGCCCGGCAGATATGTTCTGCTGCCTATATTTAGCCACCAACGAACATAGGACCAGGCTAAAGATAATTCACACAGACAGAGCTCCAGCAGATAACAGTGGCCAAAGGGCGAGGGGAGGAAAAACGAGGTAGTTAGGGGGGAGGTAAGGCAGGGAAGAGCAGAGTCAAGAAGGAGGGTGAGGAAATCATGGGGTCTGTTGGGAAGACAAAAGCTAGATGAGAAATGAAAAAGGAAATATAAATAGCACACAAAATTGAGGGGCGGAGAGAGTTGTTAGAAGAAAAAACAAGGAATAAATGAGAAAGTGCAGGCAGTGTACAATTAAATACCCTGAATAAGGGAGTTAGAAATAGAATAAATGATTATGCAAAAAAAATGGTTATGAGCACATACTAAATAATAAGTACAATGAATAAGAAAGATTAGTCAGATGGAGACTTGTACAACAACAGTTCAGCTACTGTAAAAAAAAACTATTGTAAAAACAATTGTGTTGTGTGGAACAAATGTAGAGGACTTAATGTAGCCCGAGTATAGAAACTGGGGGAGAAGAAGAACTGAAAAGGATTATTATAACCACACATGAGGAATCCTTTACATTAATATGAATACTAATTTCAGTTCCTACACTGGAACATATATTTACACTTCAAATAGGACTTACAGTGCACATTTCTGTATATTCATGGGTCTGCTTGGTGACAGTCTATATAACGTTGATTATATTACATTTCTGTACCACTGATTTTGCTTTAGACATACTGTGCTCACATTTGCAGAAGGAAAAGCGAGGATGTCTAAAAAGCAAGGATATAGCAATTGATTATCCAAAGCAATTCCATTCCCTTCTGAGACAGTGTGCAGAAATAGCTGTGCATACCAGGAAGCTCATTTCAAACCCCCCCCCAAATAGTGTCTTTGAGAGTAATGATTTGCCTATTGAAAGGAAATATACTGTAACTAAAATACAAGTTGTTACTAAATCAATAGAACTGTCCGTCATTCAGAAACATGCATTGCAGCTCTGAAAGATTTGACTGACCATACACAGACAGATCGAGGATAGACCAGATCGGAGGACAATTTGTGTTATACCAACTACACTAATGTCGCCGTGTGCCAGATATGCTTAACAATCAGAATGCAGTGGCCTCTGATGATGGCCAGGCGCAAAAGCTGATACTGGGCCTGATTCAGAGGTGGATATTATTGAACCGTTATTGTGACTCTTTGCAGAGCTGCAGTGGTGATAATATGTAAATGACAGTTTCAGCCCTTCCCTTGTGTACTAGTGTGTGCAGAACTGTGCAAGCCCTGGGGAGCCCACTTTCAATGACAATGGACGATGCAACTCTGCCTGTGGTTTTGAACACTGGGTGCACCTTCGACCCTTGCACCAGCCTATGGCAGGTGCAGTGTCTCCTTCTGAAATTCGAATGAACATGTCTTATGTGGCTACGGCTCTGCATCTGAGAACGCAGCCGTGTCACTGACACACCCCCGACACGCCCATGAAACAGCCTCTTCAGGCCACCTCCCAGTCATCACCCAGGAACATCCATGGTTTTGCCTCGCTGTTCCTAATGCCAGTGCTCCCGTACGCAACAGTGTACACTCAGTGGAACGCATGCTCCGTTGGGGTTTTCAGTATGTTTCACGAATGCGGAGTTGAAAACAAATCGCTCAATTGCCCAAACATTGCATTGTGTCCACCTCTGTACCAGGCTCACAATCATCAGGTCTATGTGCATGGATGTAAACAATCTGCCAGCTTCCAATCAGAATTTATCATATAAAGTGATCAGACTGTCACCAGTCTGATCACTTTATATGATAAAATACCTGATGATTTTCAGCCATTATAGTCTAAAAAAAAAATAAAACAAACAACTAACAAATCCATTTACTAATATGCAACTATAGAAAAAACAGCTCTCATCTCAGTTATAGAAAATCTTTGCCTAAATTGATCAATACAACTTCTCTGTTTAATACATATGCCTTCGAAACAGTTATTGCAAAGGCTGCCGGGATAGCATTGTTTTTTTTTTACACTCAAGCTGTATATTTATTAACAGAGATAATCCTCCCCTATTTAAAAAGCCCCCCAGCTGGTTATAGCCATCGCTAAGGCTGGGTACACACGTAAAGATTTTCTGTCCAACCATCCAACTAGTTGATTGGTTGGAATGAAAATCTGGTAACGTATGGGAGTAAATGATGATCAGCAATTTGCTCCTAAGTGCCAGAAAACAGATGAAAATGGTCGTCAGACAAGTTTGTTAAATGTGTGATCTAAACAATTTGTTCAAACAACAGTTTTTGTCCACTTTCCGGCATTTGGGAGCAAATTGCTGATTGTCATTTGCTTTCATACCTTACCAGATTTTCATTCCAACCAATCAACTAGTTGGATGGTTGGGCAGAAAATCTTTACATGTGTACCCAGCTTAAGTCTCTCCGCTGATAGCCTTCACCCGCTACCACCGATAATTTATTGAACAAGTGCAGCCAGCTGTCCTCCTATCACTATCATCATCTCAATACGGTAATAGCACATGCCTCCAACCAGAAAACATGCTCTGTTATTAAAAGTAAGAGTTTTACCCTTAGACAAATATATTAAAACAAATTTTTTCCTATTTTATTAATGTTTCTAGATATTTTTTTTTATCGAACGCGCAAATAAAAGCCCAATTTCATTCTCCCAGTACACTGTGGATGTGTGCGCTAGAAAATCCAGGTCATGTATGTGCAGAGGGGACCAAGATTGGCCAGACAATATCGCTGAACTGAGCTGCCCAAGCAAAGTTTACTTGTTCATTTGCAGCAATGACAGAAAATCAGCATTATTGCCACAGATTGGTAAATATACCTATACGGTGGTTATTCATTTACTGGTTATGTGTGATCGCAATATGACTACTACTAGATAACTACAGTAACCTCTTTGGGGTACAAGGAAATATCTATAATGTAAGTGGGGTGCCTAGAAACAGTCAGGGAAAGTGCACTTGCCACAGGGCTGGAGCAAGTTACGATGGTGTGACCAATGGTGACGTATAAGGGCGCACAATCGGTATTATGGCGTGCATGGAAGCTAAAAGTGGACAACTCAGTCCTTGCACATTTAGCTTCATGGATGTACACAAGGGAAGGAGTTTGAAGTCCATTTGCATAAACTCACAGACATGTGACCGCCAATAGACACTGCAGTGCATGCTATTGTGTGTGACTCCGAGTCAGGCCCAGAATGTCTGAACATTATGGAAAATTTATATTGCCAATACCAGATGTAGTCAAAGTGCAGTACTCCGGCTGCTGTGGAACTACATATCCCAGCATGCACTGCCACAGTCTTACTTAGGTTATGCTAAAACTATGGCCGGACATGCTGAAATGTGTAGTTCCACAGCGTAAAAATATTTGCGAAATTACGAAATTCAGCTGCATATTAGTTTGCTGAAGTACTTATATCATTATTTCTCACAATGTGCAACTTTGTGCTAAGTAAATTTTAACAAAACTAAGCATTAGCCAAAAAGGTAGTCCTCCCCCAAATTCATAAGTACTGTATTACCACTGGCAGTCAACACGCAAAAACAAACTTGGGGTGATTTCCTTTTGGTGGGGAGGGGAGGCTCATATTTTGTGACATCATATTATTCACAATTATTTGTATGGACCAGGGCCGGACTGGGACTAAAAATAGGCCCTGGCCCAAAGAGCACACAGGCCCACCTCACATCAGCATCTGGCTCCTGGCATAAACTCCTCCCCTTACTATTCCTGACCCCTCCCACTCCTTAGTCTATTCTCTTACAAATATAATTGATATTAGAACAACATACAAGTACACATCATTCTCTGTATTCAAAATCTAATACCTACAACAGAGCTCATCCTGCAGGGGAGTCAAAAATGTGCCATAGTCAGACATTACTGGTGTAGGTCACACACAGAGAAAAGGGAAGGCATTTTCCCAAATGACCAAGCCCTAGTTTAGCAGTTGTACAGGATTATATAGTGTTCACTGTAGGAATTTTTTAGGGCAGAGGTGCTGAATGCAGAGGACACATCTGTGCACCCCTAAGCAGAGCTGTAAGTACACATTTTGACAAAAGAGCGTTTGTGGCGCAATCCACAGGTGAAGCAGGGAGAGTGCATGCCTTCCAGGTGTCTCGCTGGGAAGGTGCGTAACCACATAATAGTACCCCCAATTCAAATTGTGCAACACAGTAGTGCCTCTTAGTCACCTTATTATTATCCTCTATTTCTATGGCGCCATTAAGTGTTCCGCAGCACCTTACACAGTACATAAACAAATAAGTGAACAAGAAACCAGTGACTTACAGTACAATAGAATACAGAACAAGTATATGCTGCATTAGCGATCATAACACTCAAAATAAGCAGCAGAGAATCAGCAATCACATTACGTCATACAGTAGTGCCCCATAATCACGTTATGTCACACAGTAGTGTCCCTTAGTCACATTACACCACATGGTAGTGTCCCTTAATCACACTACACTGCACAGTAGTGTCCCTTATTCACATAACGTCACACAGAAGTGTCCCTTTTTCATGTTACTTCATACAGTAGTGTCCCTTTTTCATGTTACCTCACAGTAGTGTCCCTTATTCACGTTACCTCATACAGTAGTGCCCCTTATTCACGTTATGTCACACAGCAGTGTCCCTTATTTACGTTACGTCATACAGTAGTGTCCCTTTTTCATGTTACGTCACACAGTAGTGCCCCTAGTCACGTTATATCACACAGTAGTGTCCCTTAGTCACATTACACCACACGGTAGTGTCCCTTCATCACACTACACTGCACAGCAGTGTCCCTTATTCACGTTACGTCACACAATAGTGTCCCTTTTTGATTTTACGTCACACAGTAGTGTTCCTTTATCACGTTAGGTCATTGTCCCTTTTTCACGTTACATCACACAGTAGTGTCCCTTATACACATTACACCACACAGTAGAGCTACATGCCATGCAGTAGTATTGCCCCTTATACATTATGCCATGCAGTAGTATTGTTCTGCCGGTAACGCCTGCGCTCCGTCAAACTGGCCCTTGTGGCCATCGGCCCTTCTGGCATTTGCCAAAAGTGCCCGATGGCCAGTCCGGCCCTGGTATGGACACTAAATGGGTTAGGACAAAAGAGTGTATCAATTTCTGACACTTAAAACAATGGTAGCTCAAATGTTCCCTTACCTTAATAAGTTATTTAATACTCTGTGGGTTTAGATACAAAGGGAGTATTCAATTAGCTGCACCATAGAGGTTTGCAGACATTTTCGCAAATGTGAAGTTGCAAATAATCGGTCAACATCAGCATTGCGTGCAGATTGTGTGCAACACATTGTTCAGAACGACTTGTGTAAACAATTTTTTATATTATTTTAAAAACAACGATGGTATTAACTAACCACAAGCTCCACCACTGTGTAAAAACATAAGAGCAATTGAAAAAATAATTTACTTGTAAATAAAATAAAAAAGAATTATAGGGGATTCAAATTTAATACCATAGGCAGACACTTAACTTGTGAGCTACAGATTCTTACAGTTTACCGTAGCTTACAGTAGACAATGCACTTACGTAAATTTTTTTTAAAGAATGCTCATACTGCATGTGCTATGTTGTATGGGATGTAGTTTTAATCCCAGCGGTTGGGATGCCAACACTCAGAATGCTGGCGCTGTAATCCAGACACCAGTCAGAATCCCGGCGCCAGCATCCCGACCGCCGGCGTGCCGACGGGTAAGTAGTGGGGTTAGGGTTTGGCGCTAGGGTGAGTATTAGGGTTAGGCAGTAGGCGGGAGGTTAGGTTTAGACTGCGGGGGGGAGTGCCGCCCTAGTTACTGAGCGCCGCCCGTCCCCATCTGCTATAGTGGCTTCAAGGACTGGGAGAGATGTCATGACGTGACGTCTCTCCCAGTCCAGTCCCAGAGTGCCCAGAGCCAAGGAGCCATTCCTTCCGCGCAGCCTGAGCCCAGTCAGTGCAAGCAGAGAAGGAGGCACAGGCGTGGATGGAGACTGCGTCTTCCCCCGGCTCCCACAGTGACGCAGGTAAGTGCTGAGAGACCGGGGGAAGAGGGGGCTTTGTACTGTTGGCATAATGTGTAAGTGAGAGGGGGGAGTTGTACTGTGTGGCATAATGTGTAACGGGGGAGGGGGGGGAGTTGTACTGTGTGGCATAATGTGTAATGGGGGAGGGGGGAGTTTGTACTGTGTGGTGTAATGAGGGGGAATTTGTACTGGGGCCATAATGTGTAATGTGAAATTTGTACTGTGGGCATAATGTGTAAGGGGCATTACTACTGTGTGGCGAAATGTGTAATGGGCACTACTACAATTTACCATAATATATAAGGGACACTACTACAGGTATGTAGTGTAATGTAAAAAAAGGGGCACTACTGTGTGGCGTAATGTGAATTGGGGGTACTATAATGTGGCCACACCCTTTCCCTATGAGATTATACCCTTTTTTTGGCCCGCGCACCTGTTTTTGATGGGGGGGGAGCACCAAATCTATTTCTGGCACAGGGCACCAAAATGTCTAGTCACGGCTCTGCGGCAGGGTTAGGATTCTTATAGACAGGTGTCGGTATCCTAACCCTGTTGGGATGCCGGCGTCAGGAACCAGAGCACTCGCATCCCGTACCCAGCCCTACTGCACACCCACCTGTTATTCATTTTAGGCCATGAATTTTGTATGGTCTGCGGCTAGATCTACAATAATGAATTTGAGGGAGCATTCTCTTTTAGACTTTTGAGTACTGTGCAGTAATTTGGCTAATATTCCGCCCATTATTCAACTGCAGTTTTGTACATCTGAATCATCAGAGAGAACTTGCTAAATACATTTGCTCTGTCCATCTAACTTTATGGGCAGACCAGGACAAGAAACTTCAACTCATACTTCCACATTCGCATTTATCAGTGTTTAAAAGTAATGACCCCATAAACTGAGCAGAGCGGTACCCTGGTCACCTTGTGGTTGAGGTATGCATTGCAGCTTGGAGAACTACAGATTACATGATGTTGCACCACTGTTTCATCACAGGGACATGAAATAGGTGGTCTTTAGGGCAATTTCAGCAAAGCTAAGTAAGGACACATCTGTATAAGAAACAGCCAAATTTTGAAGGACGAATTGGTTGCAAATCAGTTTGCTCTTCCAAAAATAACAATTCTCCCTGCTCACAGATTTATTGTGATTTGTAAATACACAGCCCAACTAATTGTTTATTGGCAATGACCAGACCAAAGTTTCAACCCATTCTCCCTAGCTAATGCCTTTGTACAGTATACAGTTAATTTAATTAGTTCATCTATTCTCATCATCAAAGAAACGATTATGCAAGTTCTTCAAACATTTATATTGTATAACAAAATCCCAGAATATGTGGCTGTGTTTACTTGCCAAGTATAGATCTCCCTGCTATTAGTCCTCTCTTCAACTTTCAACCTGTATCTCCTCCCTCACTGACACCTCTTCCTACATTTCCTTTATCTCTTAATCTCTGCACTGCTCTCTCTTCAGATACTGTACTCAACTCATCAGTTGTTCTGACACCTCAGCTCATCATCCCCCTCTGCTACTCTCTCTCTTCTCCTCCTATCTTGGTATGTTTGGTGAATCTGTCTCAGTACAATTATGCATTCAGAAGGCTGTTGCTTCTGTGGGTGCAGATTGTCGGGTATTTGCATATAATAGCAGCAATTTATCGCTTGGCAGCAGAGAGTGGCTTTTAGATGAGGGCAGCTGTTTTATCTGTTTAACACTGACAAACAAATGGCTCCATGTCTGAGAGAGATGTGAGAGACCTTAACTATTTATGTACCGGACAGAGTATGCTGCTCACTTGGTTCTTGTATGGTATAGGTAACAAATTCATAGCACACCTGATGTCAGATGTATGTACAGCTGAGCAACTGACTTTTATTTCTCTTTTTTTATATTTTATTTAAATAGCTGCTGTAATTCTGCATGTATGCGATCTGCACCAGTCCTAAGCTCTCATTGTTTAATAAGAACAACTTATATGGAATATGAAAATGTTCTTGAGTATATGTAAATGAAGTGTAATCTTACTAATGAGATGAAAAAGTGAAACCTAATTATCACCAACTCCATGGATGCAGTATAGGCAGATTCAATGGATAATTATTACCACTCAATTCTAGAAACATGTTAGAACAATATCAATTAGTGATTCCCTGGTGTTATCAAATAAACTACGTTCTGTGACTGTGAAAAAGTCCATCCTTGAGTGGAGTCACATGGATGCCATTAATAATGAACTGCAGGCCAAATTGCGGCTCTCCAACTGTGGTGGTATATAAGAGGGTATATTTATTAAAGGTCGATTTTGATTGATTTAAAATCGATAAAAATCTATCAACATTGATGCAGTGTTTCTGTGACATTTACTAATAGTTAAACATAAAATGATCCCACTAGAGGGGTGTGGCTGTGATGTTGCCTTTCAATAATGCCGGGTACACATTAGAACCACGGTCACCAAACCATCGCTCGCGAGCCACCAGTAGCTCGCGGCCGCAAGCATGGTAGCTCGCCTCAGGACGGTAGCACAGCGAGTGCTCTGCTTAAGGGAGTGGGCTGAAGGTGCGCATGCCATGCATAGGGCAGTTGATAGCAGAAGCCCTATAGCAGTCCTCAGCATCTCCTTGTCCAATCACCACCCAAGCCCTGCTAACCCCCCCCCCCCCCCAGCCTCTAGGATATTATCGCGGGCTGCCGCTGGTGATTGGGGCCTGCTATAACCGGCCCTGCACTGTCTGGTCGCGTAGAGCCGGCTCGAAAGCAGTTCCAGTGCGGCTGCCACTGGGCGCTAGTCTTGTGCTGACCCCCAGCCACCGGCAAAAGCAATGGGGTCTGGCGCAGGTGAACAGCCCACTCTGCCCCACAGCTGAAGTTTCACTGTCTGGCTGTCGGCATTTGTGCACCTCCTCCCATCATGTGCTGACTCCCGGGCCACAGACTTTCCTCCATGATGGCCCCTCCACATCACTCAGAACTAAGCAGGGTAACGGGGATATACAAGGGATGCCATCTGTAACTTGAAGTCCACCTGTTGCTGTCCACGCAGGAGGCCAGGGTGGTGGACACTGCCCGGTATAGAAGGAGGTTGGAGGTTTACACCCAATCTACCCTTGACCACCTCCCTATCCCCAGTACTGCCCCAGCTGCTGTCCTGACCCCCACCCTACCATGAGCACTGCCACCAGTATTGCCTGCCCCTAACCCTCTCCTTGCCCCCCAGTACTTCCATAGCTGCTATGTATCTTCACCCCTTTCTCTACCCCAGTACTGCCTTTCGCTAACCCCCTCATTGCCCCCTGTACTGCCCTAGCTGATATCTATCCTTACTCCTCCCTACCCCCAGTACTGCGTGCATTTAACCCCCTCCTTACCCGCCAGCATTGTCCCAACTGCTGTCTGCACTTACCCCCTTTCTGTCCCCAGCTCTACTCCAACTTCTCCCTGCTTTTAACCCTAGCTTTACCCCAACTGTCGCTTGCCCCAAACCCCTTCTACTCCAAATGCTGCCTACTCCCAGCACTGCCCAAGCTGCCACCTGACCCCAGCACTGTCCCAACTGCTGCCTGCCCTCATCCCCCATATTATTAGATGGGACCCAACTGTGGCGTAGGACCCCAATTTTTTTGACACTGGGCACTTGTTTGGAGGGAGTGTGGGACCTGGCCATCCACTGTCCTGCCTGCACAGTCCATCAAGCAGCCCCCTGCTCCCCGTTGACAGCTCTCAGGCATCAGAGGTAGAGTCGGGCACTTTGAAAGGGTGTGTGGGGCCTGTCCATCCACTGTCCCACCTGCACAAACCATCCAGCAGCCCCCTGCTCCCCGCTGACAGCTCTCCACATTTTATTTTTGAAAACTAAAATCTGGCTAATAATTCAATTTTTCATAGAATAACTACAATGCATTTATTAATACAGTGATTTATCACTGTATTAATAAATGCATTGTTGTTTTTCTATGAAAAATTTGGTTATTAGCCAGATTTTAGTTTTCAAGAAAAAATGTGGCTCTTCAAGACGTCTAATTTTTTTCAAGTAGCTCCCACACTAATTGAGCTTGTAGACCACTGCACTAGATGATATGTCGCCAGATCCGGCCGGACCAGACGACATATCGGGCACATTGACTAGTGTGTACTCGTTATGTCGCTGACGATGCGCGCTCCTGCACATCTTCAGCAACATCGCCTGCTGGACCTACATGCAGGTCCACGAGGCGATATTGTCAGTGGGGGCCATACGGCCAAATACAGCATGGTCCCCGCAGTCGCTTCATCGCTGCCGGCATGGGCAAGAGTGTACGCACTTGGCTGATGCTGGCACCCCACTGGGTTCCATCGCTTACGAAGTTGGTACACACTAAGCATTGTCTAGTGTGTACCGGCCTTAAGGGTGATCTGGTAAGATCGGCCAACCCAATATTTAGAAGGAGCACAGGGGGCCCCCCAGAAATGCAGGACTCTATCATTGGGATTTCTAACCATTGATGGTCACCATGGTGCCATTGGTGATTACCATTGATGGCAAAGAAAAATAACTATGGTGAACCTTTGATGGTTTGCACTCCTCAATAGCCATTGCTGCTGTGGGACACGGTAGGCTGCAGGTCAATCACTGTTGGGAGTGGGGGCTTAGCATGCTACAGGTGTGGAGCTAAGCTCCGTGCTTATAGGAAAAAGAAAAAAAACATTGGTGCCCAGTCTGCCATCAATAGCGGAGAACCATTGGATTTCTACCATTGATTACAAAACCATCAGTCATCAGTGCTTTACCATTAATGGTTGTACACTATCGATGGTCAATGGCTACCCCTACTCTAATGTTGCAATGTTCCGTCTCTAGACATGTCTAGTTTCATCTTTCAGTGCAAGTGTATAAGGGAGCAAGAACAAGAAGCGTCAGCCGTGTGAAGTCTTTTTGCCTGAGCGGCTTCTCGTACACAGCGTGAGCCTAATGCATGTAAGGAAGGGCTGCAATAACGGTTGTTTATCCCTCTGATGATTGGGAGTGCCATTAGGATGAATGTCCTGGGAAAAGCAAGTTGAACCCAAGACATTATAATGGCACTAAAATAGTAAAGGATGCATCAAGGTTGCATTTTGCATTCTACCCACATTATCCAGAAAACACATGTTAATTGGCCTTTCAACTGTTATAGGGATATCTCCTGTGCATTGTGCTTTGGTAAACATGATGCAGCTCAATGGAAGGACAGCATGGGGTTGGCTGCCAGTGTGTATATTTGATTCAATAAATCCATCCTCAAATGTATCTAGAGTTTTGGAGTTTGTCCTTCAATTTGGGCAATCCCTTAATTTTACAGAGCCAGGAATTGCTACATCAAGAACATAACCAATTTAATCATATCATGTAACTACTATGGGGCCCAACAGCGCAGTGTGTCCTGTGCCTGAAGGAAAAAAATATTGAAATATAAAGAGAAAGTTGAATTTAGTTATATAATTTGTAAAATAAAAACAATGATTGTATAAATAATTCAGACTAATATGACAGACTATCACTAATGCAATATGAACTTGCCATATTGGATACGGATTGGGGATGGAGCACACACTGTGGTTTGTATGACATTATGGGAGATTCAATGTTTTGGAGTGGCATATCACATCCCATAGAGGTGTGCAGGAAAACTTGCAATGTTGGCAGTACTGTAGACGGCTGATATGTGCAGTAATCCTTGGCAGCACATCGCTTAGAATTTAACTCCCCCTGATATGTTGAGTAGAGGTAAATTTCACAATTTAACTATAGGACCCAGACATTCTGCTTATTACCCTGGCTACACTTATGCAGTTGAATATAAATACCCCCCAAAAAAAGTCCACAGTAGTTGCTGCCGGCAATCTTGGAGAGACTTGCTACATGTGTGACCACACAGCTGCTTCAAAGGGGTGAGAGCACATGTGTATCATCAACAGCTCCTGTAACCAGCTGTTCCTGCTGAGCTGGATATCGTCCAGCCACATGGGAATATCGACATGACCGCAGATGAAACGGGACTAACTGACAACATGACCGGCTCCCCCTGGCTCACATAAGTGAGTCATCTGCCAGTGTGTGCGGAGCCGCACTTTAGTGTACAAATACACATACATGTGTACTAATCTCAAGTCTTCTGCCAGTATGTCCGGAGTCACACCTTAGTGTACAAATACACATTCCTGTGTACAAATCTCGTCATCTGCCAGTGCATCCGAAGCCGCACTTTAGTGTACAAAATACATATACCTGTGTACTAATCTCAAATCATCTGCCAGTGTGACCGAAGCCGCACCTTAGTGTACAAAATACACATCGTATACTGTGTTTCAGTCCTTTCCATTCCCTTGTGCTACTCCCAGTGTTCCCTGTGTTAGTTGTCTTCAATATATTACTCCGGTCTCTCGTCACTCCCAGGTACCTGTCCAGAGGGCCGCGACCTGCTCATTTGGTGCGGTTAAAACCATATCCCAATTGGCGAGGTAGGTGGAGAAAACCACCAAGTGAGTTAGATTCTGCACCTCTGGGCAGGTCTTGCCAAACCTGGGTTTGACCGCAATTGGGAGGCTTAGTCTATCACTCCTGTCATTTCCCTCGGTTTCTAACCTCATCAGATGTAGTCACAGTACCCAGTGGTGACATAGGTAAGAAATATCCAAAATAAGACCAGGTAAGTATGATGCCAGGATGTATGAATCAGGGTACCTCTATACGTTCCCCTAACCCAGTGTTGGCTAACCTTGACACTCCAGCTGTTGTGGAACTATATATTCCAGCATGCCCTGCCACAGTTTTAGCATGCCCGAATAGCAAAACTAGCAGTGCATGCTGGGTTATGTAGTTCCATAACAGCTGCAGTGTCAAGGTTAGCCAACACTGCCCTAACCAGTCATACGTGAGATTAGGGGACTGATGAATACACTTGGGTCTATCCACATATTCTTGTACATTACCTGTCACAAACCTCACTGTTTTCTGCAGCTGCTGGGTCACTTACCTGGTTCCCCGCTCCATGATCCTACTGTGATAGTCTCCCTCCAGCTGCAGCTTCTCACCTCCTGCAGTCTGCCCAGCTTCCACATGCAGCACAGGGGCGTATCTATAATGGGTTCAGGGTGTGCGGGAACGCCCACACCGCACACCCTGTGCCCATATAGTCTTATATTTACCTGTCCGTGGTCTCCAAAGTGCTGCTCAGCAGTGCCGAGCCGGCACTACAGAGCAGCAAAAAATCACTGGAAAAATGGTGGCAGCCATTTTCCCAGTGACTCGTGCATGCAGCATACTGCTGTTCCCGGGAAAACAGCGCAGCACAATTTTCCCAGAGATCCGCGCATGTGCATTATATTCTGGCACTAAGCCAGAATTTACTGCACCGCGCCACAGCCAGAGAGAGGAGGGGGCCCGTGCTGAGTTTGCACAAGTACCCCCTCCTCTCCGGGTGTGGCATTCCTTCCAGTGCTGGCTGCTGGGCACAGCGATGACAGTCTCTGTTTCAGGTGACTGTCCATCCACCTATAGGAGACCATGTTGCTTGCAGCCAATCCCTGCTCTCCCAGGGGTATATAAGGATTCTCCCTGCACACAACACTTGCCAGTGCAATGTTGTCCTCAGCCTAGCTGTGTGTTCCATTGGTGAGATACAGCGGATTATTCCTATTGATCCCCTGTACAGATTTCCACCTCGCTGCATCACTGGCTACTGTTATCTGGTTCCATACCAGTGAGCCTGCAATCCGGTTCAATCCCGATGATCCAGCACCATCGGTTCCAGTCTGATACCTGATTCCATCGGTTCCAATCAAATATCCTCGTTCATCGGTTCCCATCCGATAACCAGCACCATTGGTTCCAGACCAATTCCTGATTCCATCAGTTCCAGTCCGATAGCCTGTATCATTGGTTCTAATCCAATAACCAGCACCATCAATTCCAGTCCGTTACCTGATTCCACCAGTTACAGTATGATACCTGACTTTGTCAGTTCTAATCCAGACCCATTCTGGTGACCCAGCAATCCGGTCCCATTCCAGTTCTACAGAATTCCGGTCCCATTTCATTTCTCAGCATTCCGGTTTAGTATATTCCGTTCCAGAGCTGTTCCAGTTTCCACTTGATCCAGTTCCCATCTGGTTCTAACCTGGGTAAAGTCACCGAAGCTCTCCTTCATCTTGTCTACCTGCATCTGTGTACATCAAGTATCTCTAGTCTGGTTCCAACCAAGACTCCGGCAGTTCCCCCAGTGCCTCCAGTCGTCAGCAGCCAGATCTTGGCTACCAGTTACACACAGTGCCCTCTTAATACATTCCACCATTCCTTACACCAATCCATAAGCAGAAACTGCTTTAGACCATCTAGCTCAGGGGTGGCCAAACTCGGTTCTCGAGATCTACCAACAGTTCACGTTTTCCAGGTCTCCTCACAGAATCACAAGTGAAATAATTAGCTCCACCTGTGGATATTTAAAATGTGTCAGTGAGTAATGACTACACCTGTGCATCTGCTGGGTGACCTGGAAAACATGAACTGTTGGCAGATCTCGAGGACCGAGTTTGGCCACCCCTGATCTAGCTTGTGTCAATAGCATCAGACTCCATTCCAGCCCACGACCAGGGCAGTTTCTATGGTCTGAGGCTCCCAGTGCGAGCAGTCAAAATGCGCCCCCCCCCCCCAAGAAGCAGTAATATTGTGGAGTCGGCGTGCCCTCACCGTGAGGGGGTGTGGTATCACAGTAAGGGAGCGTGGTCTCGAAAGAATATAAGCCAGGTCCACATAAAATACACTGTGGCAGGCAGGGCGCCGGAGCTAGAGAGGGTACCGGAAAGGGGGCGTGACCATTGAAAATGGGGCGTGTCTATAAGACGCGTCCCTTTTTCGTGACTCTTGGGGCCGTGCCTGGCACTTACAGACACGCCGGGCAGCCCCCAAGCGCTGCTGACAGGGAGAATAGATGCCAGGCGTCTATTCGGCGGGGACACACATCTCCCCACCCACGGGACACTGCCGCCCACAGTGACTGTAATATATATATATATATATATAGTTGAATTTGAGACCAACAGCACACACCAGAGTCACAGATAGGCGAAAGTGTTTGGAATATAATGGCAATGTAGGAACAAGGAGAGTCAGAACATCCATTTGCAAATACAAATTATATATGTATGTATATATTAGGGGTGAGCGGGTTCGGATTTCTGAAATCCGAACCCCCCCGATCCGAGGCAGATCCGAGTCAGGCTCGACTTTTCCCGCCTGACTCGGATCTGAAATCGAGGCAAAACGTCATCATCCCGCCTTCCGAGTCTCGCGGGTTTTGGAACCTGTATAAAGGTACCCGCGTCGGCGCCATTTTCTCACTCGGCTGTGGACAGTGAAGAGGGAGGGTGGGAGTTAGGGCTGGCTGGGCTGTGTAGTGTAGTGTAGTGCAGAGTAGTGTTGTGCTGTGCTGTGCTGCGTTGTGCTGCTGTTGTCCACTACTTCAAAGTCCATAAAGGCTGGCTGTGTTGTGCTGTGCTGCTGTTGTTAATAGGGGCTGTGTCCACTACTACAAAGTCCATAGGGGCTGGCTGGACTGTGTTGTGCAGTCAGTTCTCCATAGGGGCGGTGTCCACTGCAAAGTCCTGTGCAGTGTCCCAGTCCTAAAGGGGTGCTGTAGTGTTGTCCAGGGGGTGCTCTGTCCATCAGGGGTGCTCCCCCCAAGTGCTAAAAAAAAAATAATTTTCTGTGTTTGTGAATTGTGTGCGCAGTAGCCGCACGTGCATCAACAAAGTAGTGCCAAGCGTGCGCCTGTGTCATAAGTAAAGGGCCGGCTGGCTTGACCGTTAAAGGGTGCTGTAACCCCCAAAGTACACTCCAGTCCAAACACAAAAAAAAAATATATTTTCTGTGTTTGTGAATTGTGTGCGCAGTAGCCGCACGTGCATCAACAAAGTAGTGCCAAGCGTGCGCCTGTGTCATAAGTAAAGGGCCAGCTGGCTTGACCGTTAAAGGGTGCTGTAACCCCCAAAGTACACTCCAGTCCAAACACAAAAAATATATATATTTTCTGTGTTTGTGAATTGTGTGCGCAGTAGCCGCACGTGCATCAACAAAGTAGTGCCAAGCGTGCGCCTGTGTCATAAGTAAAGGGCCGGCTGGCTTGACCGTTAAAGGGTGCTGTAACCCCCAAAGTACACTCCAGTCCAAACCAAAAAAAAATTATTTTCTGTGTTTGTGAATTGTGTGCGCAGTAGCCGCACGTGCATCAACAAAGTAGTGCCAAGCGTGCGCCTGTGTCATAAGTAAAGGGCCGGCTGGCTTGACCGTTAAAGGGTGCTGTAACCCCCAAAGTACACTCCAAACCAAAAAAATATATATTTTCTGTGTTTGTGACTTGTGTGCACTGTGGCTGCACGTGCATCAACAAAGGAGCAGCGCCAAGCGTGCGCCTGTGTGCCATAAGTAAAGAGCCGGCTGGCTCATTTCTTAAAGGGTGGTGTAACCCACAAAGTGCACTACTCTCCAGCAAAAATTAAAAAATATTTTCTGTGTTTGTGTGCGCTTTAGCCGCACGTATATATCAATATAACATAAATGGAGGACCAAACTTTCTCCGATAAAAATAAAATAGGGAAAGATCAAGAACCACTTCCTCCTAGTGCTATTGCTGCTGCTGGGAGTTGTTCATCATCCCAGAGAGGAAGTAGGAACATCACTACTTTTACTAAACAATTGACCCTCCAACAGTCCCTAGCGATGAGGATGAAGTCATCCTGAAGCAAAACGTATAACTGAGGCCTTGACTGCTATGTTGGTGTTAGACGTGCGTCCGGTATCCGCCATTAGTGCAGTGGGATTTAGACAATTGATGGAGGTAGTGTGTCCCCGGTTCCAAATCCCGTCTAGATTCCACCTGCATCCTCAAAGCAGCAGCGACAAGCGTGCGTCTGTCTGTTAAAGGGTGGTGACACCCTCAAAGTGTGCTACACAAACAATAAAAATATTGTTCTTTTTTTTTTTCTGTCTTTGTGAATTGTGTGGGCTGTAGCCACACTTGCATCCTCAAAGCAGCAGCGACAAGCGTGCGTCTGTCTGTTAAAGGGTGGTGTAACCCTCAAAGTGCTCCAAAAAATAAAAAACGATTTTTTTAATGTGTTTGTGACTTGTGTGCGATGTAGCCGCACGTGCATCAACATAGTAGCAGCACCAAGCGTGCGCCTGTGTCATAAGTCAAGGGCTGGTTTGGACATCTGGTCCGGACTGAAGGACGTGCCAACAATTTCTGACAAGTCTACTGTCACTGCATATGATACTGTCCTCAAAGCAGCAGCGACAAGCGTGCGTCTGTCTGTTAAAGGGTGGTGACACCCTCAAAGTGTGCTACACAAACAATAAAAATATTGTTCTTTTTTTTTCGGTCTTTGTGAAATGTGTGGGCTGTAGCCGCACCTGCATCCTTAAAGCAGCAGCGACAAGCATGCGTCTGTCTGTTAAAGGGTGGTGTAACCCTCAAAGTGCACTCCACAAACAATAAAAATATTCTTTTTTTTTTTTCTGTCTTTGTGAATTGTGTGGGCTGTAGCCGCACTTGCATCCTCAAAGCAGCAGCGACAAGCGTGCGTCTGTCTGTTAAAGGCGGCCTGATTCAGAGCAACCGCTTGCATCTAACGACTGCCTCTGAATGAGACCCTCAGTGCTCCTTCCCATCTATTAGGTTGCACCTCTTCCCTTAGGACAGGTAAGGCTGTGTTTTTCTCTGCAGCATTCTGGGACACCGCTGTCTCCGCCATTGAGTGTGCCGTCATACAGCGCAAAGTCCCACTCTTCATTTTGACTTCAGGAGCCCCCAGCTCTTACTGACCTCTCTCTCCAACTGACACTTTTTTTTTTTTATCAGTGTCCGTGTGCACAGTCTTCAGCCCCAGTTCTAGGCAGCCCGAACCCACCGGCATAACAAATGTTTATATTAACTATTGCAGTTTAATACATCTAACCCCTATCATTACAGGGGTTACACTTATTAAAAGAGGAACTATCTCCAGCTCAGATTAATAAGAGTCCGGGACTGTAGGGTCTATAGCACAGGTTCTCAAACTCGGTCCTCGGGACCCCAAACGGTGCATGTTTTGCAGGTCTCCTGACAGAATCACAAGTGAAATTAGCTCCACCTGTGGATCTTTTAAAATATGTGTGTCAGTGAGTAATGAACACACCTGCTGGGTGACCTGGAAAACGTGACCTGTGTGGGATCCTGAGGACCGAGTTTGAGAACCACTGGTCTATAGACTCCGAAGACACTTTCAACAGTGTTAAAGACCACCCAGAATTGAAAGTTTATTTAATTAGTTACTGTTTACCTGTAACTGCATATACCAGAGTAGTATTAAGATGCACTGAATTCTTATCAATAACTCTCTGTCAGAGGTTCACAAATGTGGTCCTCAAGGCTCCCCCAACAGTTCAGGTTTTGGAGATATCCATGGTTGTGCACACATGGTTGATAAATCAAATTGATTGGGGTACTAATTAAGTCACCTGTGGTCAAGCATGGATATCCTTAAAACCTGGACTGTTAGGGTGCCTTGAGGGAATCGGTATGTAATACCGCCGGCCTTATGGCCGGCAGTTCGAGATCCCGGCAGTGTCAGGCCGACAGTGGAACAGATTCCGGCAGCCCGACAGTGCTGGAAATCCAGATCGTCCCCAGGTAAGTATGTACAAACATAACCTACCCCCCTAACTCTAACCCTCCCTTAGGGGTGCCAAACCCTAACCTCCCCCCTCTGTGCCTAACCCTAACCCCCCCTTCCCCGATGCCTAAACCTAAGTCCCCCGGGGGGTGCCTAACCCTAACCCTCCCCCCCCCTAGCCTAACCCTAACCTCCTGGGGGGGTGCCTAACCCTAAGTCCCCCCCGGGATCCCTAAACCTAGCCTTCCCCCCCTGCAGCTGTCCGCTCGCGGCGCCCAGCATCCCTTCGATCGGGATGCCGGGCGCCGGTCTCCCGGCGTCGGTGAAATGAGCGGCGTCTACATCTAAACGCCGGTCATTTCACCCTCGCCGGGATATGACAGTCGGGAAGCCGGCTGTCAGTATAATGTCAGCCAGCTTCCCGATTGCATCCCGCCTTGAGGACCGCGTTTGGGAACCTCTGGCACTTTCCCTTTTGCAGCTGTAGTGACCGATGCTTGCATCCATTCTGCACATGCGCCGGTCATTTTCTCCCTGTTCCACCTGGGGCGGTGTTTAAAAAAAACAAATACAAACTTTATTGTTGTTTGTATGCACAATCCCTGGCTGTTAGAACTGACAGCCAAGGATAGTGCTGTGTGGTGCAGCAAACCCAACATAGTGCTCCTGTCATTCTGCACACTGCCCTGCATTTCCGTTTCCCCCCCTTTTGCCCCTTCATACATCTCCCCTATTGTTCCCCTTTTGAGTTGATGTTTTTTATGTACATATTTTTTATTTTATTGTTTTTTTTATTGATTTGATATGTGTTTATATGTTATTAAAATATAATTGATATATAAAAAAGCTCCGCCAGTTCCTTCCTCTTACCACAACAATATATGCCCTTTTTTTATTTAAAATAAAGTTCTAGTTGAGACAATAAAAATTTGCTTTTGTGTTTACTTAACGTTCCATCACCTTCAGCTAGGAGAATCTCTGTAGGTTAGTATGACAAATATGCTAATCTTACAGCTCAGAAGCCAAGTCAAGTGTGAATGTGAAGTTCTTCCTTGTCTCTGGAGATCCGCAATCTATTATTGCAGCAAGCACCTATGCTTGTTCTTTTTTTCTGGTTTGCAGTCTGACACCATACTTTGCCTGTCTGTCTGCAGAACCTGTGTTGTGGTTACATGCTCACCCACACATAGTACTGATAAAGTGTGCTTAGCGATATATGCTAGCTCTGAACATGCACAACAGACCTGCACTAAAGTTATTAACGTCTTGAGCTGCTTTCAAAAACCTCTACAGATTTCGGATTAGAGGGCAGTTTTTTGTGCCGCGTGTTTTCCAAGCCAATGATAATCGCCAACTTTGGCCAATCATTTTCAAAGGACAATTAATGCTAAACAAGCCTGATTTAGCATAAATTACTAATGGCCTTTCAAATCCATCAGTCAAAGTCTGCCGATTATCTGTGGCTTTGAAAAACCGTGTTATAGTAAGTCCTGCTCTAGGACTTGTTACCCCCCCTGTAAGCAGTTTGTGCAAGCTTCACTCCACTGCTTACAGTATTTCACAATGATATGATGACGGATGCCACATACCCTGTATCACCCTCACAGCTGCACTAGGCCCTCTGCACCTCCCACCTGGCTGCCTCATCCCAGAGTGGACAGCCAGGATGTAGGTAAGTACTATGGACTTCATTCAGAGGCGGTCGCTCAGGAGCAATCGGTAGCACCCAAAGTGATCGAGAATATGCATAACGAACGCATAGTCGCAACGCACATCGATAGCGCGGAAACACCCACAACAATGAAAGCACACCTCCTATCTCTACGGCCTAATTTAGAGTCGGTCGCAGGCGGCAACTTACGTCAGCACGATTAACACCTGTTACAGTGTTAATTGCCTACAGACATCGGTTAAGGCAGAAACCATCGCCTGCACTCGCAATGCTTAAGGTAGACCCTGGGCTACCTTTAGCACTACGAGCAGTAGCATCGTTATTGCAACGAGATGATGTGTGTGATGACTCGCTCAGTAATATATGCACGCCCTTAAAACGCCCTTTTTGAGGTCAACCACGCCTGCGTCCACACCCCCGTTCACAAGCACCTTCCCCTGTAACCACCCACAAACGGCACAAAATGTCAATCTCAGCTACGATCTCGTAGTGACTAACGAGCAAGAGGATTGCGGTCGGAAAGACAGGCTTGTGCACGCGCACTGCCATGTACACGCATGCGCAGTTGAAAAAAACATCGCTCGCTACGACCACTCGCTCCGTGCGACCGCCTCTGAATGAGGTACTATATGCTATCACTAGTTTTCATCTTCATGTTTTTCTCAGAACTGTCACTGCCATCAAACAAACTCCAATTTAAAGATTTGTACCTGGGCTAACCTGCCCCTAAATTTCGTTACAAGATGATTAACCCCATTCCTCTCAACCAGTGCTGTGCCGTCAAGACCACTTTACTTCCCACCTACTGTACATATGCTCCTGCGATGTTTATGACCACCTCAGCTATTGAATAATGCTCTGTAATGCTAAACTGCTATGTTCATGGGTTTTTTTTGTTTAATTCTACCCTTATTTCAATTATTTAGGTCTTCTTTGACAAGGCTTCCTAGGCACAGACAGTGTAATGGTTAGCAATGCTGCCTCACAAGCACTGAGGTTGTGAGTTTGATTCCCACTATGGCCCTACGTGTGTGGAGTTTGTATAATCACCCTGTGCTCGCGTGGGTTTCCTCCGGATGCTTCGGTTTCTTCCCACACAATATACTAGTAGGTTAATTGGCTTCCAACAAAAATTAACCCTAGTGTGTATGTGTGTGAGCATGTAGTAGGGAATATAGACTGCAAATAAAAAATATATAGTGGTCACTCACATCAGCTTAATGATATTGCACAGGTGCTTGTACTCTGAACCACAGAAGAAAAGGGTATTCCCTCCAACACACTGCAACAATATCAGCAAAAAATACTTGAACCCTACACGATGCCCTGGGGATGATCCTTGGCTGGATTCTTTTGCGGTGCCCTGCACCTCAGGCGTGAACCCCTGAATGTTAGGGACACCGGTATAGAGGAGCCTTGACGCTGGCCCGGCGCTTAATCATATATTTGCAAATATATGCAACTAATACCTCTGAATTTCTATTATCATGTAGGGTTCAAGTATTTTTTGCTGATATTGTTGCAGTGTGCTGGAGGGAATACCCTTTTCTTCTAGGGAATATAGACTGTAAGCTCCACTGGGGCAAGGACTGATGTGAATGGTCAAATATTCTCTGTAAAGCACTGCGGATGTGTGCGCTATATAAATAACTGGTAATAAATAAATCAAACATTCCTTATCCAGTAGTTTGCATTTGCATATCATACATTTGGAAATAAAATACCTGCTAATACTCTTTACAATGTAATGAACTTTTCTGTTCAAGGGGAAATTCCAGCAGTAGGTTCCTTCTAAATATAGAGCAAATTATAGTAATTTTATAAAGGAGTCTGTATTCATTATAGATTTAAAGTAAATAATAATAAAAAAATATCTCTTGTTTGAGTGAAGAACACATTGAGACAATGGTAATGTGTAGTAAAAGTACAGTGTAATTACCTGACTCTGAAGCCTGCGGGTGTGTTTTTACATGATAACACCCGACTAGCACATTATAATTAACAGAGGATTCACAGTATGTGTTATTAATGTTCGTGTGAATAGAGCAGGAGAATGAGCTGTATGAAAATTACAAAAGCAGTTACTGAACTCCAGGGTCAGCATTAACTACAAAATAATATATTCATTCTGCATATTAAAGTTGGAGCATACAGGGAGCAGGCAGAGAGAGAGACTATCTATTACTATTATACATACTATTATACATAACAGTAACAAAAATCATGTTTCTGAAAGATGTTATCTGAGACGGACTAATATCTGCAGATTTTCAGGGCCGTGACTTATTAAGTATGAAATTACAGCTCACCTTGTTTTTACAGGACAGTTACAGTGGCAAACGCAGGATTTCTAAAGGGGGGTTTCCAAATGCTTGATTTTAGAGTGAGTGTGGCCAGTCCATGAAGAGGGTAGAATTAGCACTTATCCAGCTTTAATATGCGCCATACAAAGTGTATTGTGTGTCATAATTCCAGGATATACAGGACCAGCTATCACAGTAAGCCATTATATGCGGCAGTAGGGCCATCCTGCCTGAGCTGAATGTTTTTATTTTAGATGTGAGCACCATTCCAGAGCATAGGAGCAAGTCCGGGAGTCTGGGAGCAGCAGAAGAACCTAGCACTGCCCTGGACATATACAGTATGTACATATTGGGCTCTATAGCAGCACATCCCTAACAGTGCATGTTTTCTAGATCTCCTAGCTGGTGCGCAGGTTATTTATTACTGACTGATACATGTTAAAAGATCTACAGGTGGTGCTAATTATTTCATTTGTGATACTGAGAAGAACATGCAGCACTAGTAAAATTCTATTACATTACTTATTTCTATTGTGGTCTTGATGTGGGGAGGGGGGTTTCCAGGCAGACGGAAACCCTCCCTGCATTTGCTTATGCTGTTGTTCTATATCGGTGAAGTAGGTTACTGGAGGGTTAGTGTGACTATGGGGCTTGATTCAGAGATGGACGCTAATGTGATCGCAGCTGCGATTTTGTACGAATCGCAACTTAGAAAATATGCCAATGGTGGCAAAGCTTATCCGAGCATAAGAACACCCAATGCTGCCTTCTCATATGCAACGTTGTTTATGTGCGTAAATATCGGTAACATCGACACACATCGAGCAGCCATCTTGCCCTTCTGGCAGGTCTGATTTGCAGCAGCCTTGGGAGCACTCCTGACAAGCAGAGCTGCATAGAAGATCACAGTGGCTAATTTATGCACGCCCATGAAACGCCATTCAAACGTACAGACACGCCTGGGTTTTTCAGATCACCCCCAAATGCTGACAGTCTGTCACTCACTTTCCAATGGATTCCTCTGTACGTCTGTAGCCGCAATGCGACTAATACACATGCGCGATGGCAAACAATCGCTCAATCTAGCCCAAAATCGCCATTGCATCCGGCTTTGAATCAGGCCCATGGTCCAACCCGTGCATAACTGAATTTAACACCCACAATTGAACATGGGATCTTATAAAGACTGTGCAAGTCACAAAAGTGACCCACTTTTCTAGTTTCCCTTATTGAAACCTATGTGATGAATATGGCCTAATCAGGAATTAGGGAAAAATATATTAATGTCAGATCCCTCCCAAACATATGAGTTGCTTTAATAACCTGCAAAATCACCATCAGGGAGATGTATTATTAAGGCACATATTGTGCTGCAGAAGCTGCTCCTGTTTACTGAGGAAAGGAAGCAATAACGCCAGAAGTATTAACATTTTGGGCGCCGGAGTGTGAGATTTACCTTATTGTTTTGTATATATATAAAAAAAAAAAAAAAAGATAAACCAGGGAGTAAATGGAGACTTCCTAAAGGTGGGCACACACCTGACAGATATATCAATAGAGCGAGTGATCTGCAGATATATCTGTAGATGATGATTGTTTATACACACTGAACAACCATCATCTGCGGTCCCGCTGGCCAAGGGCCACACCCTCCCGACCGGCCACTGCAGCAAGTGTACAGGCAGTCCACTGACCATCGGTAAACACACAGCACGATGAGCAGATATATAAGCTCATCACGCTGCTCTGCACAGCCAACGCAATATGTTTGCAAATGACGTTGTTCACAGACATATTGTTTGTACACACTGGCCGACAGGAACACTACATATAGGCTGTTCAATTGATCAGCCGATATGTTAGCCCGTGTGTACCCAGCAATAGAGTGTAAGCTCTTGAGTTAACCCTTAGGGGTTAATTCAGTTATGTGCGAGTTTGCGAAAACGAGTTTGTTTAATGAAACTCTCATGCATCATGTGAATGCACACACCAAAGAAAATGTGAGATTCAAATACAAATGTCAATATGCGGTAGTTGCAGCGAGAGTGCGCCACTTTTCTACAAAATGCGACCTGGGAGAAGTGCATGAAAACATGGGGAAACCATCCTGGACCCCCAAAACAGTGGTAATAAGAAGGGCCATACCGAAGGCTGTTAGTGGCCAAAAGAAAAGTATAGGAGGTTTATAAAAGGTGTAAAATGGCTGATTTTTGCACATTTTTATTAATTAATTAAATATTATAGCCAGTAGGTGCTTTCCATCAAATTAAAGCTTTTCCAGCACTTTGAGGTAAAAAAAAAAATGTTTGTACAATATTTTTTCAGTATTTTATACAAATTTGTAAAAAGTTGGAATAAATACTTTTATCACTCATCAGCATGTTCAAAAGCCTTTTCCCATCAATACAACAACTTCACATATCTGTTCTACATCAATACACCTTCACATAGCTGTCTCACATCATTTACACCTCCACATACCTGTCCTACATCATTTACACCTCCACATACCTGTCCTACATCACTTACACCTCCACATACCTGTCCCATTTTATTTACACCTTGATGTACCTGTCCCACATCATTTACACCTTCACATAACTTTTCTACATCATTTACACATCCACTTACCTGTCCCATTTTATATACACTCTGACATACCTGTCCCACATCATTTACACCTCCACGTACCTGTCCCACATCATTTACACCTCCACATACCTGTCCCACATCATTTACACCTCCACATACCTGTCCCACATCATTTACACCTCCACATACCTGTCCCACATCATTTATACCTCCACATACCTGTCCTACATCACTTACACCTCCACATACCTGTCCCATTTTATTTACACCTTGATGTACCTGTCCCACATCATTTACACCTTCACATAACTTTTCTACATCATTTACACATCCACTTACCTGTCCCATTTTATATACACTCTGACATACCTGTCCCACATCATTTACACCTCCACGTACCTGTCCCACATCATTTACACCTCCACGTACCTGTCCCACATCATTTACACCTCCACATACCTGTCCTACATCATTTGCACCTCCACATACTTGTACCACATCATTTACACCTCCACATACCTGTCCTACAGCATTTACACCTCCACATACCTGTCCTATAGCATTTACACCTCCACATACCTGTCCCACAGCATTTAAATCTCCACATATTTGTACCACATCATTTACATCTCCACAAACCTGTCCTACATCATATACACCTCCATGTACCTGTCTTACATCATTTACACCTCCAGATACCTGTCCTACATCATTTACACCTCCACATACCTGTCCCACATCATTTACAACTCCGCACACCTGTCCCGCATTATTTAACCTCCAGATACCTGTCCTACATCATTTACACCTCCACATACCTGTCCCACATAATTTACAACTCCACACACCTGTCCCACATTATTTAACCTCCACATACCTGTCCTACATCATTTACACCTCCACTTACCCGTCCCATTTTATTTACACCCCAACATACCTGTCCTACATCATTTACACCTCCGCATACCTGTCCTACATCATTTACACCTCCACATACCTGTCCCACATCATTTACACCAGCATATACCAGCCTCACGTCATTTACACCTCCACAAAACTGTCCCACATCATTTACACTTCCTTATACATGTCCCATATAATTTACACTTATACATACCTATACCATATCATTTATACTTCCACATACCTGTCCAACATCATTTACACCTCCACATACCTGCCCCACATTTACACCTCCATGTACCTGTCCCCACATAATTTACACCTCTGCATACCTGTCGTGCATAATTTACACCTCCGCAAACCTGTCCTATATTATTTACCCCTCCACATACCTGTCCTACATCATTTACACCTCCACATACCTGTCCTACATCACTTACACCTCCGCAAACCTGTCCTACATTATTTACACCTCCACATACCTGTCCTACATCAGTTACACCTCCACATACCTGTCCTACATCATTTACACCTACACATACCTGTTCCATTTTATTTACACCTTGATGTACCTGTCCCACATCATTTACACCTCCACATATCTTTCCTACATCATTTACACCTCCACTTACCTGTCCCATTTTATATACACTCTGATGTACCTGTCCCACATCATTTACACCTTTACTTAACTGTCCCACATCATTTACACCTCCACATACCTGTCCTACATCAGTTACACCTCCACATACCTGTCCTACATCATTTGCACCTCCACATACTTGTACCACATAATTTACACCTCCGCATACCTGTCCTACAGCATTTAAATCTCCACATATTTGTACCACATCATTTACACAACCACGTACCTGTCCTACATTATTTACACCTCCAGATACTTGTCCTACATCATTTACACCTCCACATACCTATCCCACATCATTTACAACTCCGCACACCTGTCCCACATTATTTAACCTCCAAATACCTGTCCTACATCATTTACACCTCCACATAACTGTCCTACATCATTGACACCTCCACTTACCTGTCCCATTTTATTTACACCCCAACATACCTGTCCTACATCATTGACACCTCCACATACCTGTCCCACATCATTTACACCTGCATATACCTGCCTCATGTCATTTACACCTCCACAAACCTGTCCCACATCATTTACACTTCCTTATACATGTCCCATATAATTTACACCTGCAAATACCTGTCCCATATAATTTACACTTTTACATACCAATACCATATCATTTATACTTCCACATACCTGTCCCACATCATTTACACCTCCACATACTTGTACCACATTATTTACACCTCCACATACTTGTACCTAGGGGTGTGCACCGGCCACTTTTCGTGTTTTGGTTTTGGATCTGGATCTTTCTTCGTGTTTTGGATCTGGATTGGTTTTGCCAAAACCACCCTTCCGTGTTTTGGGTTCTGGGTTTTGTGTTTTGGATCTGTATTTTTTTTTTAAAAAGCATAAAAACAGCTAAAATTACAGAATTTGGTGGTTTCTCTGCTCCTATGCTATTATTAACCTCAATAACCTTAATTTCCACTCATTTCCAGTCTATTCTGAACACCTCACACCTCACAATAGTGTTTTTATGTCCAAAAGGTTGCACCGAGGTAGCTGGATGACTATGCTAAGCGACACGAGTGGGCGGCACAAACACGTGACCCATCTAGGAGTGACACTGCAGTGGCAGACAGGATGGCAGTTAGAAAAACTAGGCCCCAAACTGTACATAATGCAAAGAAAAAAAAGAAGTGCAAGATGGAATTGTCCTTGGGCCCTCCCACCCACCCTTATGTTGTATAAACAGGACATGCACACTTTAACAAATCAATCATTTCAGCGCCAGGGTCTGCCACACAACTGTGGCTGAAATGATTGGTTCGTTTGGGCCCCCACAAAACAAGCTGGCAATTAATGTGTCCCTGCACAAACTGGCTCTACGGAGGCAAGATGTCATCCTCATCCTCCTCATCCACTGATTCCTCACCCTCTTCAGTGTGTACATCCTCATCCTCACAAAGTATCAACTCGTCCCCACTTGAATCCACCACCACAGGTCCCTCTGTACCTTCTGGAGGCTGGTCTCCCTGGAAGAGCTGATAATTCATTTTGATGAACATCATCTTCTCCACATTCTGTGGAAGCAACCTCCTACGCCTTTCGCTGACAAGGTTCCCGGCTGCACTAAACACTCTTTCGGAGTACACACTGGAGGGGGGGCAACTCAGGTAAAATAGAGCCAGCTTGTACAGGGGCCTCCAAATTGCCTCTTTTTCCTGCCAGTACAGGTATGGACTGTCTGACATGCCTACTTGGATGCTGTCACCGATGTAATCCTCCACCATTCTGTCAATGGTGACAGTATCATATGCAGTGACAGTAGACATGTCAGAAATTGTTGCCAGGTCCTTCAGTCCGGACCAGATGTCCAAACTTGGTCCTGCCTGCCCTGCATCACCGCCAGCGGGTTGCTTAGGATACCTAAGTTTTTTCCTGGCAGCCCCAGTTGCGGGAGAAAATGAAGAAGGAGCCGTTGACGTGTCACGTTCCGCTTCAGCTGACAGTGTGTTCACCAGCAGGTCTTTGCACCTCTGCAGGCTTGTGTCGGCCGGAAAGAGAGACACCACATAGGCTTTAAACCTAGGATCAAGCACGGTGGCCAAAATGTAGTGGTCTGATTTCAACAGATTGACCACCCTGGAATCCTGGCAAAGCGAATGAAGGGCTTCATCCACAAGTCCCACATGCCGAGCGGAATCGCTCCGTCTTAGCTCGTCCTTCACTTTCTCCAGCTGCTTCTGCAAAAGCCTGATGAGGGGAATGACCTGACTCAAGCTGGCTGTGTCTGAACTGACTTCACGTGTGGCAAGTTCGAAGGGCTGGAGAACCTTGCACAACACGGAAATCATTCTCCACTGCGCTTGAGTCAGGTGCATACCCCCTCCTTTGCCTATGTCATAGGTAGATGTATAGGCTTGTATGGCCTTTTGCTGCTCCTCCATCCTCTGAAGCATATAGAGGGTTGAGTTCCACCGCGTCACAACCTCTTGCTTCAGGTGATGGCGGGGCAGGTTCAAGAGTGTTTGCTGGCGCTCCAGTCGTCGGCACGCAGTCGCTGAATGGCGAAAGTGGCCAGAAATTTTTCGGGCCACCCAAAGCGTCTCCTGCACGCCCCTGTCGCTTTTCAGAAAATTCTGCACCACCAAGTTTATTGTGTGAGCAAAACATGGGACGTGCTGGAATTTGCCCAGATGTAATGCCCGCACAATATTGGTGGCATTGTCAGATATCACAAATCCCCAGGAGAGTCTAAGTGGGGTAAGCCACTGGGCGATGATTTCCCTCAGTTTCTCTAAGAGGTTGTCGGCGGTGTGCCTCTTACTGAAACCGGTGATACACAGCGTAGCCTGCCTTGTAACGAGCTGGCGTTTCTGAGATGCTGCTACTGGTGACGCTGCTGCTGTTGCTGCGTAAGGTGATACATCTACCCAGTGGGCTGTCACAGTCATATAGTCCTTAGTCTGCCCTGTTCCACTTGTCCACATGTCCGTGGTTAAGTGGACATTGTGTACAATGGCATTTTTCAGGACACTGAGGACACTTTTTCTGACGTTTCTGTACAGTCTCGGTATCGCCTGCCTAGTGAAGTGGAATCTAGACGGGATTTGGAACCGGGGACACACTACCTCCATCTATTGTCTAAATCCCACTGCACTAATGGTGGATACCGGACGCACGTCTAACACCAACATAGCAGTCAAGGCCTCAGTTATACGTTTTGCTTCAGGATGACTGCTGTCGTACTTCATCCTCCTCGCTAAGGACTGTTGGAGGGTCAGTTGTTTAGTAAAAGTAGTGGTGTTCCTACTTCCTCTCTGGGATGATGAACGACTCCCAGCAGCAGCAACAGCAGCAGCGGCAGCAGTAGGCGTAGCAATGCAGGATCCTCCAGAGGAATCCCGGATAGGAGAGTCAGTCATGCCAGTGACATGGCCTGCAGGACTACTTCCGATCCTGACTAAGGAGGAAATTGACGAGGAGGGAGTTGACGGTGTGGTTTGCAGGCGCTTGGATACAACAGGACAACGGGATTTAGATGTCCCTGGACTGCTTACGGTCTTAGCCAAAGTTTCTGAACTTGACAGTAACTTTTTATGAACGCGCTGCAGGTGCCGTATAAGGGAGGATGTTCCTAGGTGGTTGACGTCCCTACCCCTACTTATTTCACCTTTACATATGGTACATATGGCAAGACAGTTGTTGTCCGGATTTGGATAGAAATATTGCCAGACCAAAGAGGTGGAATGTTTGGTCTTCTGCCCAGGCATGACCGTGATGGGCTTTTTCATCCCACGGACAACAACTGTCTCCCCCGGAGCCTGATTTAAACAAACCACATCACCATCAGAATCCTCCTCGCCAACTTCCTCCTCAGCGCCAGCTACACCAGTATCCTCATCCTGTTGTACTTCAACAGTGACATCTTCAATTTGCATATCAGCAAGTGGACTGTGGGTGCTCCTTTCAGCACTTGCAGAGGGCGTGCAAATGGTGGAAAGAGCCACCTCTTCCCGTCCAGTGCTGGGAAGGTCAGGCATCGCAACCACCACCACACTTGGACTCTCCTTGGGGATTTGTGATATCTTCTTAGAAAGCACAGTTCTTCGCTGTGCTTTTGCCAGCTTAACTCTTTTGATTTTTTTAGTGGGAGGAGGGCTTCCATCGTCATGTGAAGCTGAACCACTAGTCATGAACATACTAGGGATCGACCTTAGCCGTTCCTTGCCACTCCGTGTCGTAAATGGCATATTGGCAAGTTTACGTTTCTCTTCAGCTGATTTAAATGTCTTTTTCAAGGTCATTTTCCTGAACTTTGCCATTTGGGATTGTATGTGCCCTCTACTATGACATTGGGCATCGGCCTTGGCAGACGACGTTGATGGCATGTTATCGTCTATGTCATGACTAGTGGCAGCAGCTTCAGCACTAGGAGGAAGTGGTTCTTGATCTTTCTCTATTTTATTTTTATCGGAGAAAGTTTGGTCCTCCATTTATGTTATATCGATTTGATATATACGTGCGGCTAAACACAGAAAATAATTTTTTTTTTGGTTTGGACTGGAGTGTACTTTCGGGGGTTACAGCACCCTTAACGGTCAAGCCAGCCGGCCCTTTACTTATGACACAGGCGCACGCTTTGCACTACTTTGTTGATGCACGTGCGGCTACTGCGCACACAATTCACAAACACAGAAAATAATTTTTTTTTTGGTTTGGACTGGAGTGTACTTTGGGGGTTACAGCACCCTTTAACGGTCAAGCCAGCCGGCCCTTTACTTATGACACAGGCGCACGCTTGGCACTACTTTGTTGATGCACGTGCGGCTACTGCGCACACAATTCACAAACACAGAAAATATATTATTTTTTTAGCACTTGGGGGGAGCACCCCTGATGGACAGAGCACCCCCTGGACAACACTACAGCACCCCTTTAGGACTGGGACACTGCACAGGACTTTGGAGTGGACACAGCCCCTATGGAGAACTGACTGCACAACACAGTCCAGCCAGCCCCTATGGACTTTGAAGTAGTGGACACAGCCCCTATTAACAACAGCAGCACAGCACAACACAGCCAGCCCCTATGGACTTTGAAGTAGTGGACAACAGCAGCACTACACTACACTACACTACACTACACAGCCCTAACTCCCACCCTCCCTCTTCACTGTCCACAGCCGAGTGAGAAAATGGCGCCGACGTGGGTACCTTATATAGGATCCAAAACCCGCGAGACTCGGAAGGCGGGATGATGACATTTTGCCTCGATTTCAGATCCGAGTCAGGCGGGAAAAGTCGAGCCTGACTCGGATTGGACTCGGATCGGGGGGGCTTGGGGGGGTTCGGATTTCAGAAATCCGAACCCGCTCACCCCTACTTGTACCACATTATTTACACCTCCAGGTACCTGTCCCACATTATTTACACCTTCAGGTACCTGTCCCACATCATTTACACATCCACATACCTACCCCACATTTACACCTCCACGTACCTGCCCCCACATAATTTACACCTCTGCATACCTGTCGTGCATAATTTACACCTCTGCAAACCTGTCCTACATTATTTACCCCTCCACATACCTGTCCTACATTATTTACACCTCCACATACCTGTCCTTATCACCGTTAAAATGAACAGTGATAAGGTACCAGCCAATCAGCTCCTAACTGCCATTTTTCAAACACAGCCTGTGACATGGCAGCTAGGAGCTGATTTGCTGGTACCTTTTCTCCGTTCACTTTATCTCCTAACAAAGCTTAGTAAATAGACCCCCAAGTGTTTAATGCGGTTTTTGTATTGGTGAATGACTATTTCGATTAGACACTTGCGGTCAATGCCTTATATGTCATCTGGGTGCTGGTCTTTTGATGCATTTTCATTGGTAACAGCTGCATTAAATAGCAGCCTTCAGCGGTAGTATAGAACATTTACATACTAGCATTCTCATGTTTGCTGTGAGCTTATCTCATATCCCATTTTTTCTGAAGTGCTGACCTAATGACCGTGCGCTGCTGTCGTACTAAGACTGAAGGGGCCATGCACAGTTTCGGGTCCGCTCCCATAGGGTTGGGGGCAGAACTCTA
The DNA here is from genome assembly GCA_031769625.1 of Taudactylus pleione. Classification (NCBI taxonomy): domain Eukaryota; kingdom Metazoa; phylum Chordata; class Amphibia; order Anura; family Myobatrachidae; genus Taudactylus; species Taudactylus pleione. The sequence continues at coordinate 4,568,941 of JAUIMM010000016.1, read as the reverse complement.
GGGCAGTGGAGTTAACTGGAAATATTGCTGGTACACCGGTGGGCCTACCATACCATACATTTAGTAATGACTTTTGTCTAAGTAAAACTTCAAACTTTTTCACTACATTTGAATATCCTTATTAAAGAACAATATATTATTGTAGTGTTCTGAATCTCCAGAGGCCCCATACATTGAGTATACTGTCTACAACTGAAGGGGAATGTGAGGGCAAATATGGTAGGCAGAGGGAAAACCTGGTGGGCACAAGGGCATGTGAGGGAGAAGCTGGTGGACAAAGGGACATGTAAGTAAAAAGCTGACTGGTAGAGGGGCATGTGAGTGAAAAGCTGAGGGCATATGAGGAAGAAGCAGAGGGTCATGTGAGGAAAAGCTGGTGGGCAGCTGGGACAAGAATTGATGGTGGACAGCTGGTGAGAAAAGCTGTGGGTAAGTGAGAAAAAAGCTGCTGTCTGAGAGTTTCTATGGGGCATATTCAATAGGCTGCGAGAATAGCAAAAAACCCGCACCTGCAGGAAAAACCTTGCAGGTGCGGGTTTTTTGCTATTCTATTAGGTGCACCTCCTGAGCAAGCGTGATTTTTCCTAAAATTGTTGATTTTAGGTTAAATCACCGACGCTTGCTCTGACCCCCCGGCAGGCCCCCCTAAGGACTAATTAAGCAATTGGAAGTATCCAATTAGCTTAATTAGTCCTTAATTACTTACCTCCAGCAGCACTGTCTTCTTCATCCTGCGTCGGGAGCCGTCTCTTCTGCAGCAGTGGTGAGTATGTTAGTGTGTGTGGTGTATCTAAATGTGTCTGTGTGCATGAGTGCGAGTGTGTGTCCCGGTGTCAGTGTGCTCCCGCAGTGCTAGTGTGGCCCCCCCGGAATGTGCGCTGGGAGAACTACATCTCCCAGCAGCCCTTGCTCCTCCCACCAGCCCCTGGGAGCCACGGAGACTACTGGAGATCCCCGGAAAGGTAAGTAGTGTTTTTTTTTTTTTTAAGTAATACATATGCGCCGCGGGGTTTTCAAAACTGAAAACCCTGCGACCAGTATTTTTGGAATTGAATACCCGCGGTATTCAATTCCAAAAATACTGGTCGCTGGGTTTTAGTGGTGTGGGAGCGCGCATACCCGCGGTATTTCTAAATTGGGCGTGAGGGGCACAAGGTTTTTACCTCGCGCCCAACTGGATATGCCCCATAGGTGAGAGAAGAGCTGGTGTACAGAGGGGCACACAAGATAAAAGCCGATGGCCTAAGGTGAACATGAGATAGAAGCTGACAGAGGGGGTATGTGAAAGAAAAGCTGACAATCAGAGGGACATGTGAGGGAAAAGCTGACAGTCAGAGGGACATGTGAAGGAAAATATGGTAGGCAGAGTGGAATGTGAGGGAAAATATGGTAGGCAGAGGGGAATGTGAGGAAAAATATGGTAGCCAGAGGGGAATGTGAGGAAAAATATGGTAGCCAGAGGGGAATGTGAGGGAAATATGATAGGCAGAGGGGAATGTGAGGGAAAATATGGCAGGCAGAGGGGAATGTGAGGGAAAATATGGTAGGCAGAGTGGAATGTGAGGAAAATATGGTAGGCAGAGTGGAATGTGAGGGAAAATATGACAGTCAGAGGGGAATGTGAGGGAAAATATGGTAGGCAGAGTGGAATGTGAAGGAAAATATGGTAGGCAGAGTGGAATGTGAGGGAAAATATGGTAGGCAGAGGGGAATGTGAGGAAAAATATGGTAGGCAGAGGGGAATGTGAGGGAAATATGATAGGCAGAGGGGAATGTGAGGGAAAATATGGCAGGCAGAGGGGAATGTGAGGGAAAATATGGTAGGCAAAGGGGAATGTGAGGAAAATATGGTAGGCAGAGGGGAAATTGAGGTAAAACCTGGTGAGTAGAAGGGCAAGTGAGGGAAAAGCTGGAGAACAGATGGCCAAGAAAGAGAAAAATTGGCTGGCAGCGGGGCATGTTTGTACAAAAATGGTAGGCAGAGGGGAAAGTGAGGAAAAAGCTGGTGTGTAAAAGGGCATGTGAGGGCAAAGCTGGTGGGTAAAAGGGCATGTAAGGGAGAAGCTGGTGGACAGATGGGCATGTGAGAGGGCCTACAGTACAGTAGGTACATGTGAGAAAAGGTGGTTGGTAGAGTTTAACTTCTGAGAGAAAAGCTGGTGGGCAGAGAAATGTGAAGAAAACGCTGCTGGAGATTTTCATGCTTTGTATTTCTTTTATCTGACTTAAAAGGATTTAAACAAATTATCAAAAAAGGGTCTGTTACTAGTATATTGCACTCAGATTATCTTGCAGCTAGGTGTAATAGTCTGATAGCTATGTCTGTTATTTTGACAGCAATACAGCGTGTAGTCTTTCTAGCAATTAATTGTCTCTATGGATGGCAATATCAGTTTCCTTTAGACTGGTGGAAAGACTCTCACCTCATCAGTTCGGAGTCCAACTGTGCTCTCTGCCATCCCCAGCAGCTCCAGTGAGCAAATATGGGGCAGGGTATATGCTCCTTTATTTCTTGTGCAGGCTAATCTTACATGCCGAAACTGGTTTGTAGTTGTGGGTGACTTATCTGGGTATGCCACTCCTCCTCTGCCAGACTCTCGTGTATCTCCTATTCTTCATGTGATTCTGGTGCCAAAGCCCTGACGAGACTTTGATGTAAGTTCCTGATTACTCGCAGCTTGGGCATACTGGAAACTGTACTTTGTGGTGTTAAGCTAGATACAAACTGTACAATTCTTGGCTGCTCGGTCCGATTATTGCACAGTGTGTATACAATGCAGTGTACACATGATCGGCCCGACAAAGTGCATTCAAAAATGCCACTTCAATGATAATTGTGTAGTGTGTATACAGGAAATCTGTTAGCCATAGGATTGTTTCAGCTGTCAGAAAGAAAAATCGTGGATCGTTCCTTATCTGTCTGGTGTGTACTCAGCCTTATGGTGCGTACACACACAGCGATCAGCCAGCGATACGATATCGCTAGCTGATCATCCTGCACCCTCCCTGGTGTGCTGAATGTTCAATATAGAATTTCCAGCACACCACCAACTGACCGACGACTATAGCGACCCGCGATCAACGATAGTAACCTGCTCGATATTGATCAAGTTGACCGGCATGCACGGCCGATGGATGATATCGCTATCCATATGTTTCCGTGCATCGCTGGTCCATGGTGAGTTGATAGGGACCATTTAAATAACCGATTTGAATGATAACGATATCATTGTTCAAATCGCTCATTTAAATCGCTACTTGTGTACGCACCATTACAATGTCCTCTAATGCTAGGATCTCCAATAAATGTGTGAATCAACTCCTGGGGCTTGTCCCTCCCTCTTTGATAAAAGCTAGGTTCGATAGTTACATATGTTTGAACGTTTTTATTATATTGTTATTTGTATGCATACAAGCATGTATCCCTGCATCAAATGCACCTGGAGAGAACAAATGACATTCAATGAGTGATGTTTGTACAGTTTGATAACCGAACCAACCCTGCCATCTCTGAGGACATGTAAAAATCAAGTCCTTCCTACAAGTGGAAATATGCGCTATGGACCCCGGCCACTCATGTATGCAGACATTCTCCCCACAAAGCCTTGAAAGTTATGTCACTTTTTGCATGTTAGAGCAACATTTAGCTTTTGTGACTTACCAACACATTCAAAACTGCTTATATACAGGTACTGGTAGATTTCCCACTGGGCACATAAGACATGGGCCTAGGGGAGGCTCAGCAGGCCACCCTGCATCTGGTAGGGTAATGGCCTAATGGGGCCGCTCAGATGCCGGGTGATTCCTTTATCTTTTTTGTCATTGCAACTTACTTTTTAACTTCGCAACTGCTGCGCGGGGGTGGGAGATTTGCAAGCGGCAAATTAAGGTGTAGAAGGTTTGAGTTGACTTGGCTGTTCAGAGGCATCGGGACCGGACTTGACATAAAGGGGGGCAGCCGGCAGAGACGTGATGTCTATGTGACAGGCAGCCTGCTGCTACCTGTTACTGATGCTGCTCTACCCACTGAGCTCTTCAACTTAAAGCCTTTCAAAGATGAAGAAGCAGTTAACAGGTAAATACTGTGTAATATATATTTATTTATACAGAACTCAGAGTATATTCTATATATATTTTACAAGTTTTCTACATTCATAAGTGACATTTTATTTCATAAGCACATTTTATTTCTAATTATTTTTTTTATACTAAAGGTGTTTAGTATATCTAATGAGCTGCCACTTTGTCTAGTAGGCTGAAAATTAGAGGATGAGGGGTGGCCAACAATATTGTGCCCAGGGGCAGCCTGACCCCTAAATCTGTTCCTGTATACATGTGAATTCTCACAGATAGAGAACGTCACAAAACAAAATTTGTACTGGAGGACTGCATTTTTCTCATTTTATAAAAGAGCTTTAGAATGGTTTGTTACTGTATATATATATATATATATATATTTTTATACACACTAGTTAGCAGCCCGTCAAAATGACGGGACATTGTCACGCCCACGAAAAGTCCTGTTTCAGCGCTCAAACGGGCCACATTTCGGTCATTTCAGCTTGGGGAACAAAGCAACAATTTAATTGCTCTGTCGGGCGCCATCTACTGGCCACCAGCGTGCAACACACTTGACTTACCCCCATAGAGGTGAGGAGCAGAGTTAGCCTTTTATTATATATTAATATAATAAATATATATAACAACTGCCTGTGATTAAACAACTCCTATGAACTATATCACAAAAAATCTTATCAAAGGGTAAAATGTCCTCTTGCTGGTAAAAAACAAAACAAAAAAACAGGAGTTTTCATGGCGATAATGCTTTGTTTCACCCTACAACATACAACAAAGGGTTACTAATGGCACTAATTATATCACCGCGGCAGTAAGAAGCAATGGCTATCCCACGTTTTGTATGGGGAAGCCTATTTAATAAGTATACGGTCACAATACTTGTTCTGTTATAGCAATAACATGTGAAATCCCTTTTTAAACTGCATTATTCTTTGAATAATATATCTTTAGATGATGTTTTTTATTTAAAAAAAAATGGTAAGTGGCAATAAACCAATAAATAAATCAGCATTAGCGCTATGATCGGGGCTCTATTTGTACACAGTCCCCTATATCTATTCATTATCAACTTACCATACATTAGTACACTGATATTATACCTTACTGTACCTATTCATTGCCATAACCCACAGGCATTTTTGCCTAGCGCACTGCTATCTTAATCTGGCTACAGAGAGGTTAAATGATGTCACCATGAGGTCACACACTGTGTTCTCGTAACACACAGCAGCATTCTATTTATAATGAGGATGCTTTGTCTGAGTGCCGCTAATGGGCACATATCCTAAATAGCACCAAGTAGCCCATTTAATCAGGCAAAAAATTCAACAGGGCCCATCAATTTCTCTAGTATGTTATTAAAATTCCTGCTTGTTAAGAATAATTAAAAGCCACAGTCTGTTTCCCCAATGGATTTCTCTCTCAGTTCAGATCAGATTTTTTATTCAGTAGCAATTCAGACAACTTAAAAGGGGAAAGGAAGGTTATTCCCCAAATTAGATGAAATTTACTGTCCCTGCTAATTGCTGTTATGCTGTATTGCTTTGTTATGTCTGCAGCTGTGAGAGGTCACGCGGGAGGTTCTAGCTTTAGTGACTGTGTGGTGATTTAGCTGGTTTAGTGAATTATATAATGCTGTTTGTTAATTATATTATTCATTCTGTAAATGTAAAATCTCTAGTTGTCTAAATAGGTTTTAAAAAGGTGTAATTCTAGAGGGGTTTCCCTCTTTTTAATGTTGACATTCTGTGGCGCACAGAAGGCGTCTCTGTTGTGCTGCTCTATATTTCTAACGAAATCCTACTGTTGCATATTATTTACAGGCGGCATCCATCCAGACCTGATAGGACACTTACATTCCAGGGTCTGTTTTGTCAGAAGCAAATGCAGCAGTTTCTTTATAAAATTGCAGAGTTCTGGGCGGTATTTGGATCGCGATGATGCTTTACCTATAATGCTTCAAAATCACGCTGCATGTGTACTGGGGCCCTAATGATGGCTGTTCAAACAAGCTACAAGCATATAAATATCTTCACCTAGTCTCGTTAACTGGTGACATTTTCTATATTTGGATGGAAATTACAATATTTATATTGTTATTTTAAAGTCCATGCAACTTCTATACAAGTGTTTATGGTGTTTGTATCGTTGAATTAGAAAGGCAACATTTAGGGTGCAAACCTCGGTGCAGTGTACCTCAGCTTTTTTATAGCTTTGGAGGTAGTCAAACATGGCACTGAGAAATTGAGTCACAGCAGCACACAACATATAAAAGTCCTCACCGACTGAAACGTCGAAACGTATACACCGTTTGTGTACCTGAGTCTTATTTACCAAGTCCTGTGAGTGCCGCTGCCTTCTACATATCTATACATATACATATCTATATATATATATATATATATATATATATTTATATATTAGGGGTGAGCGGGTTCGGATTTCTGAAATCCGAACCCCCCCGAGCCCCCCCGATCTGAGGCCGAGCAGAGTCAGGCTCGACTTTTCCCGCCTGACTCGGATCTGAAATCGAGGCAAAACGTCATCATCCCGCCTTCCGGGTCTCGCGGGTTTTGGATCCTATATAAGGTACCCGCGTCGTCGCCATTTTCTCACTCGGCAGTGGATAGTGAAGATGGAGGGTGGGAATTAGGGCTGGCTGGGCTGTGTAGTGTAGTGTAGTGTTGAAGTGTAGTGCAGTGTAGTGTTGTGCTGTGCTGTGCTGTGCAGCTGTTGTCCATAGGAGCTGTGTCCACTACTTCAAAGTCCATAGGGGCTGGCTGGACTGTGTTGTGCAGTCAGTTGTCCATAGGGGCTGTGTCCACTCCAAAGTCCTGTGCAGTGTCCCAGTCCTAAAGGGGTGCTGTAGTGTTGTCCAGGGGGTGCTCTGTCCGTCAGGGGTGCTCCCCCCAAGTGGAAAAAAATATATATATATTTTCTGTGTTTGTGAATTGTGTGCACTGTGGCTGCATGTGCATCAACAAAGGAGCAGCGCCAAGCGTGCGCCTATCTCCCACAAGTAAAAGGCCGGCTGGCTTGTCCGTTAAAGGGTGCTGTAACCCCCAAAGGGCACTCCAAACAAGATAAAAAAATATATTTTTTTGTGTTTGTGAATTGTGTGCGCAATAGCCGCACGTGCATCAACAAAGTAGTGCCAAGCGTGCGCCTGTGTCCCATAAATAAAGGGCTGGCTGGATTGACCGCTAAAGGGTGCTGTAACCCCCAAAGGGCACTCCAAACAAAATAAAAAAAAATATTTTTTTGTGTTTGTGAATTGTGTGCGCAGTAGCCGCACGTGCATCAACACTGGCTCATTTCTTAAAGGGTGGTGTAACCCACAAAGTGCACTACTCTCCAACAAAAATAAAAAAATATTTTCTGTGTTTGTGTGCGCCTTAGCCGCACGTATATATCAATATAACATAAATGGAGGACCAAACTTTCTCCGATAAAAATAAAATAGGGAAAGATCAAGAACCACTTCCTCCTAGTGCTGTTGCTGCTGCTGGGAGTTGTTCATCATCCCAGAGAGGAAGTAGGAACACCACTAATTTTACTAAACAATTGACCCTCCAACAGTCCCTAGCGAGGAGGATGAAGTACGACAGCAGTCATCCTGAACCAAAACGTATAACTGAGGCCTTGACTGCTATGTTGGTGTTAGACGTGCGTCCGGTATCCGCCATTAGTGCAGTGGGATTTAGACAATTTATGGAGGTAGTGTGTCCCCGGTTCCAAATCCCGTCTAGATTCCACCTGCATCCTCAAAGCAGCAGCGACAAGCGTGCGTCTGTCTGTTAAAGGGTGGTGTAACCCTCAAAGTGCGCTCCACAATAAAAAAATTCTTCTTTTTTTTTCTGTCTTTGTGAAATGTGTGGGCTGTAGCCACACCTGCATCCTTAAAGCAGCAGCGACAAGCGTGCGTCTGTCTGTTAAAGGATTACATCGGTGACAGCATCCAAGTAGGCATGTCAGACAGTCCGTACATGTACTGGCAGGAAAAAATATGAGATATGGTAAGAACTTACCCTTGTTATCTCTATTTCTACGAAGTCCATAGGGTTCCACAGGATACCTTGGGGTATAGGTGTGACGTCAGTCGCAGGGCACCAAAGAGTTAAGCTTTCAGCCTCCCAGGATGCACTAGGTCCCCCTCCTATACCCCGCCCCCGGGCCAAGGCACCTCAGTTAGTTACCAAGTCATAGGCCGGAGGAGGAGAAGGAAGAGAGAGAACAAAGATCTGGACACATACAAGAATCACATTCTCACCAGAGGGAGACGGAAAACCGGTGACCAGAGCAAAGCCCATCTGCAGCACAGGTGCGACAGGGCGGGAGTCCTGTGGAACCCTATGGACTTCGTAGAAATAGAGATAACAAGGGTAAGTTCTTACCATATCTCATATTTTCTACTTCAGGGTCCATAGGGTATCCACAGGATACCTTGGGGATGTCCCAAAGCAGTATCCTTTAAGGGTGGGGACGCTCCTGTGCAGAAAGGAGAATCCGCCGCCCGAAGGAAGCATCCTGAGAGGCGAAGGTGTCAAACCTGTAATACCTCACGAAGGTATGGACAGAAGACCACGTAGCAGCCTTGCAGATCTGAACTGCCGAGGCACCACGTCGAGCTGCCCACGAAGGACCCACAGACCTAGTGGAATGAGCCTTCAGAGAAGGAGGGACCGGTAGGCCTTCATGAAGATAAGCTTCAGAAATAGCCATACGGGTCCAGGCTGCCAAAGTTTGCTTTGAAGCAGGCCAACCCTTTTTACGGAAGCCATAGAGGACAAACAAAGCGTCCGACTTCCTAAACGAAGAAGTGCGGTCAACATAAGTCCTTAAGGCCCGCACAACATCCAAAGAGGCCTCACCCACGGAAAGACCCGGTGAGTTAAAGGCCGGAACAACTATTTCCTCGTTAACATGAAACTGGGAAACAACTTTGGGAAGAAACCCAGGCCGAGTGCGGAGCACTGCCCTGTTCCCATAAAAAACCAAGAAAGGGGGTCTACAAGAAAGAGCCCCTAACTCAGAAACACGTCTGGCCGAAGCAATGGCCAGAAGGAAAACAGTCTTAGCTGTTAGCCATTTAAGATCCACTGAGCCCAGTGGTTCAAACGGCGGTCCTTGGAGAGCCCTCAGGACCACAGCCAAATCCCAAGGCGCCACAGGTGGAACAAAGGGCGGCTGAATGCGGAGAACACCCTGCATAAAGGTGCGCACATCCGGGATTGTAGCAATCCTACGGTGAAACCAGACAGATAGGGCCGAAACCTGTACCTTCAAAGAAGCAAGGCGAAGCCCATGATCTAGTCCCGCTTGCAGGAAGGCGAGAATCCGAGACAGACGAAACTCCCGCGGTGCATAACCTCTCGGTCGACACCACTGGAAGAACGTATGCCACACGCGATGGTATATCCTCGCGGAAGACGGTTTCCGAGCTCGTAACATGGTACGCACCACAGAGCTGGAAAACCCCCGGGACCTCAGCATGGCCGTCTCAACAGCCACGCCGTCAAAGACAGCCGAGTCAGGTCCGGGTGAAGGCAAGGACCCTGAGACAGAAGGTCCGGTCGTAGCGGCAACCGCAGAGGAATGTCCACGGACAGACCCTGAAGGTCTGAGAACCAGTGCCGTCTGGGCCACGCGGGAGCTATCAACAGGAGCGTCCCTCCTTCCTGTTTGAATTTCCGGATTACCCGTGGAAGAAGGGAGACCGGAGGGAACAGGTATGCGAACCGGAACGTCCACCGGACGGACAGAGCATCCACCAGAGACGCCCCTTCGTCTCTTGTGTGAGACCCGTACCCCGGCAACTTGTTGTTGTGCCGGGACGCCATGAGGTAGATTTCTGGAAGACCCCACCTGTCCACCAGTAGTTGAAAAACGTTCGGGTGCAGGGACCATTCCCCCGGATGAACGTCCTGGCGACTTAGAAAGTCTGCCTCCCAATTTAGCACTCCCGGGATGAAGACCGCTGATATGGCCGGAAGATTGCGCTCCGCCCAAACCAGGATCCGAGAGACCTCTACGAGAGCCGCCCGACTGTGAGTTCCTCCTTGCCTGTTTATGTAGGCCACGGTGGTAGCGTTGTCCGACTGGACCTGCACCAGGCGACCCTGGAGAAACCGCTGTGCCTGCTGGAGAGCATTGAAGACCGCACGGAGTTCCAAGATATTTATTGGAAGCTCCGCTTCTGTCGGCGTCCACCTGCCCTGGAACAAGTGTGGACCCGAAACTGCTCCCCAGCCCCGAAGACTGGCGTCCGTTGTCAACAGGACCCAATTTGGAACCCAGAACGGACGTCCCTTGTTGAGGTGGGTCGTCTGTAACCACCACGCAAGGGACAGGCGAACCTCCTGGGTGAGCACAATCGTCTGGGACTTCAAAGACTGAGTCAGCCCGTTCCACTTGGACAGGATCAGGTGCTGCAGAGGTCTGGAGTGAAACTGGGCGTATTCCACCATGTCGAACACCGACACCATGGAGCCCAGTAACCTCATCGCCGAGTGTAAGGACACCCGGCGGTTGTGCAGGCAACTGCGCACCCTTGACTGTAAAGCAGAGATCTTGTCCTCCGTCACGAAGATCCTTTGCTGTCCCGAGTCCAATAAGGCTCCAAGATGCAGAATCCTCCGAGACGGGATTAGAGTGGACTTCTGCCAGTTGATTAGCCAGCCGTGCCGTTGCAGCAGTGCAATGGTCAGGTCCAAGTGGCGTAACAGGAGCTCTGGAGATCCTGCCACCAATAACAGGTCGTCCAAATACGGCAACATGCGGACTCCCTGCAGCCGCAGAGAAGCCGCCATGACCGCCATCACCTTGGTGAAAACACGTGGTGCTGTTGCCAGGCCAAAAGGTAACGCCCGAAACTGGAAGTGGTCACTGCGGATTGCAAACCTGAGGAACTGTTGATGGCGCCAAAGAATAGGGACATGCAGGTAAGCGTCCTGTATGTCCAATGACACCAAGTAGTCCCCAGGTTCCAGCGCCAGAATGATGGACCGTAGGGTCTCCATCTGAAACTTCGGGACCCGCAAAGACTTGTTGAGTGCTTTGAGGTTGAGAATCGGACGATATGACCCATTGGGTTTCTGTACCAAAAATAGATTTGAATAGAAACCCTGGCCCCTCTGGGAGAATGGAACCGCCACTATAACTCCAGCCTGGAGCATAGTGTGCAATACCTTCCGCAGCTCCGTAGCCTTGTTCCGGTCTGATGGGAGACCCGTGGTGAAGAAGCGAGCCGGGGGTCTGTGCCGGAAGGAGAGGGCGTATCCATGGGAAACCACCTCCAGAACCCAAGTGTCTGTCGTAGTGGTCGACCAACACTGGGCGAACTGTAGCAGGCGGCCTCCCACCCTGGGATCCCCCAAAGGGAGGCCCGGACCGTCAGGCCGCAGGCTTGTCATCTGGCTTGGGGGCCGGACGTCTGGTACTCCATGCCTGCTTCCGGGGCTTGACCGATTTCTTAGGGCCAGCCTGTCGAGGAAACGACTGTGGTTTGGGCCTGCCCTGGGCCCTAGATGACCGAAAGGACGATGGTCCCGAACCAGAAGGAGCAGTGGCCGACAGGAGACAAGCAGATTTGGCTGCCGCCAGCGTGGCCACAATCTTATCCAGATCCGGACCGAAGAGAACTTCTCCGGTAAACGGCAACGCTTCCAGACCTTTCTTGGAATCTGCGTCCGCCTTCCAGGATCGCAGCCACAAGGTGCGACGAGCAGCTACCGCTGCTGAAGAAATTCTAGACACCAGAGTACTAATGTCTAGAGCCGCCTCGTTGATGTAGGTGGCCGAATCACGGAGATTGCCAATCAACTCCGCCTGATCGGCCGGACAGTCGGATTCAAAAGAAGCCTCTAATGAATCCGCCCAGCGCTCCATCGCTCTGGCAACCCAGCAAATGGCCATAGCCGGCCGTGCTGCCCCCCCTGCAAGGGAATAAGCGGACTTCAGGCAGATTTCTACCTTGCGGTCCGTAGCATCCTTAAGGGAGGACATGGATGGCATCGGCAATGTGGCACTACGGACAAGACGGGTCACGTGAGAATCCACCTGTCGAGGGGATTCCCACTTAGCAAAATAATTATCCACGAACGGATAAGCCACCGCCAGGCGTCTCTGCGGCTGGTATCTTTTGCCAGGTTGTTTCCACGCCTCCTCTAAATGGTCCACCAACTGACCCGAAAGAGGAAAGACTGTGGCATCGCCCTTCACATCTTTGAAAAAGGCATACTTAGATTTAGCCGCTGGGGGAACTTCGTCCTCAATCACCAAGGCTGTGCGGACCGCCCGAATAAGTCCAGGAATATATACTTTGGACTTAGCATCAGCGTCCTTAGTATGGAGAGGTTCCTGATCGTAAGGATCAAGAATCTCCCCATCATCAGACGTCCCTTCGTCATCCTCATAAGGAGCGGACAGAGACGCCACCGGCCTTTTATGAGGCCGCATCACAGACTCCCCTTGCAACACATCCGACAAGTGCTGTACAGAACTCGTCAGGGAGTTAACCCACGCTGGCTCCTGAGAACCCGGGAGCGGGGAAATAGGGAGACTGTGGGGTACCACCAATTGTCGTGGGAACCCCTGCATGGGTGACGACACCACAGACTGCTGGGACAACCCCATCGGAGTAAACGCGGGCTGTGGAGCTAACTGGCCCACTAAAGCTGTTAACGCCTGAGCGAAACAAGCCCAGGGCGGCTCCTGTACCGGTGCTGTAACCGTAATAGGCCGCGCCATGGACAAACACTGCCGGCAAAGGCCCTCCGCGCTACCCTCCCCCTCCGCTAACGGTACTTTGCACGTGGTACACTGTAGCCGGAGGGGAAAATCACTTTCAGACATGATGGCACCACGTATGTGACCTCTCTCACCAATTAAGTATTAAATAGGCGAGAGACCACCCTGCAGCACCGCACCGCAAGGGCTTTAGCAGAAGAACAGGGACAGTAATAAAGCTGACAGTTTAGAGAAGAAAAGTTACAGGCAGCAGCGCTAGCACAGTCACATACAATGCAGAGAAATAACAATTCCTGCACTAACATCGCTGATCACTCAACTACACAGACACAGGGCCTGGTAGGACACAGCGCTGCATACACAGACCTGACCACAGCGGAGGAGAGGTATGCGGGGGGACCCAGACCACGATGCTTCCGTCCAGCGCTTCCAGCAGCATTCACCATGCGTTCTGGAGAAGATGGCCGCCGAGGAGCAGAGAGGAGGCTGGCCTGGGGGAGGAGCGCTGCCACAGGACCAGTCGGCAGCATGCAGAGAGGGCTGTGTGCAGCGGGGGAGGCGCCGGCTGTGAGACAGGGAAGGCGCGCTCCCCTGGCATGCATTTAACCCCTGGGACGCCGCAGCGCTCCCGCTCTGCTGCGGTCCGCTGTCCCAGGGGGTAGTGGAAGCGCAGGTTGGTCGCCTGGCTCCACGCTGCAGCCAGTCCCCAGGGAGCCCCCTGCCTGGGGACTTAGGACCATGTGATCAGCGGGGACCCACCGCGGGACCCCGCTGCTTACCTCTGTCCCCCTTGAATCCGGCCATGGTCCGGAGCATCTGGGGTCACCGCTAGCTGTGACCCCAGACGCCCACCAGCATCCCCGGATCAGTACCGGCGTTCTGGTACCGGCGGGGTGTAGGGAAGACAGCATGGACGTCAGGACTGACTGTCCATGCTGTTCATCCAGATGTGCAGCCACAGCTGCATGAAGAATAAGCTTCAGGGGCTCTTCTAGCCCCCACTCCAACAGGTGCACCCGACTCCGGCCGGGCACCAAACTAAACTGAGGTGCCTTGGCCCGGGGGCGGGGTATAGGAGGGGGACCTAGTGCATCCTGGGAGGCTGAAAGCTTAACTCTTTGGTGCCCTGCGACTGACGTCACACCTATACCCCAAGGTATCCTGTGGATACCCTATGGACCCTGAAGTAGAAAGAGGCAATTTGGAGGCCTGTACAAACTGGCTCTATTTTACCTGAGTTGTGCAGGGTAGATTAATTGCCAGCTTGTTTTGTGGGGGCCCAAACGAACCAATAATTTCAGCCACAGACGTGTGGCAGACCCTGGCGCTGAAATGATTGGTTTGTTAAAGTGTGCATGTCCTGTTTATACAACATAAGGGTGGGTGGGAGGGCCCAAGGACAATTCCATCTTGCACCTCTTTTTTTTCTTTGCATTATGTTCTGTTTGGGGCCTAGTTTTTCAAACTGCCATCCTGTCTGCCACTGCAGTGTCACGCCTAGATGGGCCACGTGTCTGTGCCGCCCACTCATGTCGCTTAGCGTAGTCATCCAGCTACCTCGGTGCAACCTTTTGGACATTAAAACACTATTGTGAGGTGTGAGGTGTTCAGAATAGACTGGAAATGAGTGGAAATTAAGGTTATTGAGGTTAATAATAGCATAGGAGCAGAAAAACCCACAAATTCTGTGATTTTAGCTGTTTTTATGCTTTTTTAAAAAAAAAATACAGATCCAAAACACAAAACCCAGAACCCAAAACACGGAAGGGTGGTTTTGGCAAAACCAATCCAGATTCAAAACACGAAGTAAGATCCAGATCCAAAACACGAAAAGTGGCCGGTGCACACCCCTAATATATATATATATCACATTCTGAAGACAGTAGACCCTGTGCTACATAGAAAGTGCCTGGTCACCTGCTGGAAAACCACAGCACTGCACTCATATACAGTACCACATGGTATTGCTGCTGCTGGAAATGCTGATTTCATTCATAAACTTGTTGCAGTTGTCAGAGTCAGACGCGCTGCACAAGTTTGTAAGAACAAATTGTGAACACATATGATCGGTACAAACTGTGTCCTCTTTGCTACTGAAGAAACCTTCACGCCATGCCTTAGGAAATTTGGTGGCGTCCTGCCTATTAGATAGAGCTGCAGACAGCTCTGAATAGGGAAACTTTATTTATGGCCACATTATATTTATAATATAGGCTAAATTCATGGCAACACTTGCAGGTCGCCTTCCACCACTTGTTTATTACAAGCATGATGACAGAATGTCCAATCGTTCATCTCTTTAGGGAGAAGATATACTTTCTTTTCTAATGAACTAGCAGGAGACTCATACACAACAAGGAGCAACCCGGAAGTAGATTTTATATCTTCCTGGTACTCATGGGGTATGGCCACACACTATGGGGCTTGTTCGCACGACACACCCCAGTTCCTCATTACTTTGGGGGCATGCACAGTGCTCTGGGAACTGTTGGGCTGCTAGAAAAAAAAAAGGTTTCCCTCCAGCACACTGGAAAAAAACCAGCAAGACTTGATTGCTGCATAACAGAAATTCAGAGATCTTTGTTGCATATATTTGCAAATACATGATTAAGCACCGGGCCATGTCAAGGCATCTCTGTACCAACGTCTCTAACGCAACATGATAATAGCACATACTCTGGGTCATATAATTGCATACTGTAGTGCTACTGTACATGATAACAGCACATACAGAAATATATTTAAGTTAAGAGCCAACTCACCTGAAGGTACCCCAGAGGCCTCCAAAAAGCACTACAGGAACCAGCACACCCTCCCATGCCTCTCAGAACAGTTATATAAAATAGTGGTTGCTCATAATCAACCTAATGGTTTTTCACAGGTGCTTGTAATGGGAGGGGGTTTACTCTGAGCTAGAAAACAAAGAAAATGTTTCTCTCCAGCACAAGGCAAAAAAACCCAACAAAAAGTCTTGAATGTTACATAACAGAAATTCAGAGATCTCTGAATTTCTATTATGTAGCATTCAAGTCTGTTTGCTGTTTTTTTTTGCAATGTGCAAAACCAATATGGAAGGCAGCACCAGTGTTTTCATGGCACTAAAATATCTAGAGAGGGCTCACTAAACTGAGGCCATCAATCTGCTTATATTAGCTTCATGCCTCAGTGGCAGAACTACAGCCCAATGTGAATGGTGACAGGTCACCCTCCAAAAGCCCCTGCTCTGCTCTTTGCAGCATGTACGAGGACCAGTGAGGGCCTCACACTAGGATAGAGAAAGAAATAAATCACAGGAGAAATTACTTGTGGAGTGGGGTATTAAGTTAAAAGATTTTCTGTTGTAGTTAATATTTAGCTACATGTGATTTCAAAGCTGTATCAACCTTGCAGGTTTACGAATGATGACAACTCATAGATACCAGGACAGTACTGAACTTGGCTGCTGAGGCATATAGGAGGGTGAGAGCGGCCATCAGTGGGGATGCGGCTACAACCTATATTAGGCTATGCCGCATGAGCAGAGGAGACATAGGGGCCTATTCAAACTATAAATGGCGCAGTAACAATGCAGAAATGCTAGTGTCTGCATATTTAAGTTACCGGGCCATTCATCATCAGGGGTCCGATAGGACCGCCTTGGTATTCAGCAAACTCCGAAAACTGAAAGTGCCATCTTCAGACGGTGCTTGCTCTCGTAGCCCCGCTCCTTCGTATGGGAAGGAGTTCCAGGGAAGCGAAGAGGGATCCAAGCAGATCCCTCCACCGCCTCCTCACTACCTACCCAGCGGCTGTGCGCATGCATGACCTTGGGTCACGCATGCGTAGCCGGGACGATGGGGAGGAGGTAGGTAAAGCAGCTACTTCTGTAGCTGCGATACTAACGAAGGGACAGCTGCTTTTCGAAGCAGTTGTCCCCTCACCGGAGCAATGATGAATTCGTCCGGTGCAAAGTTTCCCCCGCTGCGAGTTGGATACTTAAGTATCCCTCGCAGCAAGATCAATCCTTCATCATCGGAGGCCATACGGCTTTCGATGATCAATAGGCCCCAATTGTCACAGTATAGTAGGGGTTGTGGCCTCTCCTGCCCTGCACACTTGGTCACCCAGCTCCACCTGCATTGACACCCATTACCAAAGGATCAGAGAAGCTCTGAAGCAGGCGCCAACAAACTAAACTCTAGTTGAGTAATAACTCATCACTCTTCTTAGAGAGCTCCTGCTCTAGGAGATTATCAGTCACATAAGCAAGAGAAGCTCAACTTCCCATTACCTGTTACAGTATTCAAAGCATTATGCATTATATATGGCAGCATCTTAGAGGGAGAATAGGATGCGGAGAGAGCAATTGTGGTCCCTGAGGCTGTACAGTAAGTTAGCCATTTGAGGCTTCATTATATACTAGATAAATGTGCTGTATAATGAATACTCTGGCTGTATTATATTCTTTACAATTGTTGGACTTCATTACATGTGTTCATAAACAATTGCACATTCAGCAACTTGGGCTTTAATATTTTAATATTATATGCTGGCTGTTATATTACATGCAGTACTGGCCAGAAGAGGCATACAGAACTAGCTGCTCATAGGTTCTGGTAGCCTGGTATTAGTTTGTAGTATGAATAATCAGTGAATGTCCTTAGAACTGCTTGCATATCTATAAAAAGACTACTGTTTTGTTTTTGTTGTGGCGCTGATACAATTGCACACAATATGATGATATTTACATCTCCAATGACTCAATAACGGATGAGGACTAGGTGGTTGCTCTACTGGTGTCATTTAGATTGGATCTCATCACAGAGACCAATCTTTCTATACATCACCAGCATCCTAACCCTGCAGAGGGCTTAATTGGAACCTATTAGGGCTTTTTTGCACAAACACATGTTGGATTTATACAGAAGATCCAAATTGGATTGTGTGTTTTCAATATTCAGAATAGGGATTCTATGGTATTTACAATATATGTGATTGTTTGATGTTGTAATTGTGCTAATGTCACTGGTGCTCAATATTATTAAATATTAGCTATACACATACAGTGGTTATATCTCCTACAGAGATTATTATAATATTTATGAAATATATATATGTGTTTTTTATTTCTACGTTTAAATTGTGCTCTTTTTATGGTCAGCGCTTCTGTTTCTACTTTCCATTTTTCATGCTTTTGATGAGGCTATATCTCTCATCTTTCTAGCAGCTGCAGACCAGAGGGTTCACCCAGCAGAGTTTTTAGTAGTATTCATCTTATGAGGATTATTAGTAGCACTAGCGCTTATTATCAGTGAAATGTTCTAGTCAGCCACACCTCCACTTGCACTGTGTGCACGGAACTAAATGTAGTAATTGGCCTGTACAGTATGTCGAGTTGTACACATCTATGTGACCAAATAACATGATCCATGCACTTGTTGAAGCAGCGTCATTATCAGTGAGCACATAGACCAGCCCAATACCTGGTGCAATAGATGCTTCTAAAAGCAGACAGGTCCCACTCACTTTAGCCTACGGGCAAACTCCATGTAGCCACCCAGTAGTATCACTTCTTATGAAAGTGGAGACGCGACAGAGTTGCGTATGACCCTGAATCACCCATAGTTGCATATCCTCGACTATGGAGCTTGCACAGTGCTACAAACTGCAAGATCCGTCTGCCCAATGTACTCATGTGCACTCTGTATCAGCCCCTTTGTACAAAGTACAATTCTCTCTACATATGGTGTGTTGGATGAATGGGAATTGTAATCTTCACACTAAAAGCCGGTCTATCTACAATCTTTCCTGCCCAGTGTCTGATCATTTTTAAAATTAACTTGAAAATAAACTATCCTAAACCTGGTACATTTTACCTTTAATCTGTAAAATGCACTTTAATTAGAGATCTGAGAAATACCTGCTTATAAAATAAGATGACTAAACTTGTATGAAACCACTTAGGTCTCTGAAAGAAGGTTCTGTACATAGATCCACAGGACCATGACAGATGAAAGGGATTTTAATGACGGCTGTGTAATGCAAGATCGACAGTGAAAAGGTCGACATTCAGAAGGTCGATACTAAAAGGTTAACTGGTTCTGTTCTGTATGTCGACAGACAGTAGGTCGACATTTTAGTGTTGACATGTTAAATGTCAACCTCTTGAATGTGTCAACCATTTAACCTGTCAACCTAAAAACATGTCTACAGAATTGTGGTCAACCTAATATGTTGACACTTTATAATTTTGAGTAATCGACCGGATACCTTAATAACACAACAAATCAATGCTGGCTATGGGCCAGATTCAGGATGTACGCTAATACAATTGCAACTGCGATCTCTCACGCATCGCAAATATGCGATTGCCTTCCAAAGCTTACCGAGCATAGGGATGTCCACTGCTGCCTTCTCATATCCATCCGACAATGTGCAACAGCGTAAACATCAGTAACAGACGCAGATCAGGCAGCCACAGAGCTTCAGAGTTAAGTCTGACCTGTCTCAAACAAACAGTTGCCGACTTTCTGGCTGCTCCTTCCGGGAGGGAGCAGCCAGATCGGCAGGGCAGCGGGGGGCGTGGCCGGAAAAGGGGGCGTGTCTGGATGGGTGCCTGGCGCTTCTAGGCGTCACGCGATCGCGTAATTTTGGCCCCGCCCTCACTACACAATGCTGATAATACTGGCATTGTAAAGCAGGGGGCGGGGCCAAAATTACACGATTCAGCGCGAATCGAGTTACTGGCCGCCCTCGCAGCGAGGGTTAATGGTAAGTTGCGGGGGGGGGGGTCGGGGAGATCGGCGGCCGCCTTTCCGGGGGGCCGGGAGCTGCACCCGATTATTGGGAGGGTAGGCAACCCTGCTCAAACACTGCGTCTCTCCTGACATGGTGAGAGCTCTCATGCTGCAAAGGAGATCACAATGGCTCATTTATGCATTAAACGGTCAGACACGTCTGCGTTTCCTTAGCCACTCCCTGTTACCACCCCCAAGCGCTGACAACCTGTCACTCACTTTGCGAGTGAATCGTCTGTGCGAGCATAATCGCAAAGCAAACACTGCGTGTGCGCAGTATGGATTTCGTGCATGCATAATGGCTAAAAATCACCCAATCTGTGAAAATATTGCCATTGCGTAAATCTCTGAATGAGGTCCTATGAGCATAGTAGATTCTGCAGAAGTACCTACAGCCCTGAGGAGCTGTGGGCTGAGGAAGTCACCAACTTCTGTGTCATTGAATGTAACTTTGTGGCTAAAAGTTTTGCAATGGTACAGAAATTCACCATCCATCCAAGGATAATATGACTCTGGACTGAAAGCTGCTGTTGTAACAGGGCAGCTGTACTGTGAGATAACAGCTCTGCGAATCCAAAGCCATAAACACTCTTGGCAGTGGAGGAAGCAAGTCGTTTTCACCAGAATAGTCTGTAATTTGGGACTGTGTAACCCCATTAACCATATGGCATAGAGTGTGCCAGAGCTCAAGCATACGTTGTGCAGGTAATGACAAGAATAGGGCTCTGAGCATATGCTGAACATGAGGACTGAGTAACATAACTTTGACCGAGCTAATCAAACCAGGATGCACAGCTCAGTTCTGCTCACCTGGTCATCAGGATCTCTTACTTTTACTAGGACACCCTACCTAGTACATCATGTAACAATGAAACATTGTACCTGCCAATATGACATGTCACCCAGGACACACTGGTTTTACTCTGGTTTTCTGAAACCTGAAGAAAAAATCTCAAAAGGTAGTTTTTGTTTTTTTTAATTTAACCGATGTAAACAGGCAAATGAAGGGATGAATGGATGTAGGTAATTGTGCCCCTGTTGGCAGACCTGAAACATCTTTTTCTATACTTATTGTCTCTCACTTGAGAATATTGTATTAGTCTTCATTGTTATATCAGTCTGTGTTATTAGAAATTGTGGAAGCAGTGTGTATGGCTTTTTATTGTGCTGCATGCTAAATGTATGTATATATGCAACAAATCAAAAGTGACCATCTATTTTACCCATACTTGCTTAGTTCCTAGCTGGCATTTGGCCATGATGGGGGACGAGGCCATTTGCATCTGTATGTCCCTGCCTCCTGTGTTGCAGTGCCACAAATTAATTCATCACACATAAGGGCAGGGCTGTAATACAATTTGCTGAGGATCCCCTTCCCACCCAATTCACCAAAAAGAGGGTGACTGGGAAAATGTGGGAGACTTCCGAACATTTTGAGAGATTAGCAAGCATGACTTTACCAAAACTCTAACTTCCCTTTAGTTACTGGCTATACAGAAAGGTT
This sequence comes from Taudactylus pleione, assembly GCA_031769625.1. Taxonomy (NCBI): domain Eukaryota; kingdom Metazoa; phylum Chordata; class Amphibia; order Anura; family Myobatrachidae; genus Taudactylus; species Taudactylus pleione. Next base: position 4,547,836 of record JAUIMM010000016.1, on the reverse strand, counting down.
ACCTTTTCCATCCCTGGGAACATACTTCCAAACCCAGCTTTGGCTTAAAAATTAATTTCCTTTTAGTTACTCAGCCGTCCACTTTATTTTGACAGTTCTCCTTAATGTACCAAATGGATGGGACCCTTCAAAGGAAGTCCACTGTTAGCTGCAACTAGGAACTGGACTGTGTTGTTTATGTGAAGGCAGCCATTGCAGCTCATAGTGGGCAGAATGCATGATGCTGCGATGCATTCCGCCACTTATCACAAGTGTTTATTAACGCTGTATGTTTGAAAAACAATAACAAAGCAGTGGCGTATCTATAATGGGTGCAGGGCCAACACCGCACACCTTGCACCCATATTTTTAATACTTACCTCTCCGGAGTCCCATGTCGGCGGTATCAGTGCTGTGAAAATAGTCTGGAAAATGGGCGCCGTAGCCATTTTCCCAGCATTTTGCGCCTGCGCAGTAGGGAAATTGCTGCCGCACCATTTTCCCAGTGACCTGCGCATGTGCAGTAGACTCTAGGCACAGACCAGTGCCTAGAGTCTACTGCTGCAGCACTGCACTCAGTGCACTACCGGTCGCTAGAGAGAGAGGAGGGGGGCCAGAACAGAGACTGCACACGGGCCCCCTCCTCTCTTAATACGCCCCTCTAACAAGAACAGCTCTCCCAGTAAAAGCTATCCTTTGCGATAAAAGGACTTTCGGGTTGAAGACCCAGAAGTCCTTCTGTGCATGTGTCGAGTGACGCACGCGCCGTGGGGGGGTGCTGGTAGCGATTTGATTGCATTCCTCTCAGGAGAATTGCAAATAGAAGCCCATAGGCTTCTATTGGGCAATGCAAGCTAAAGATGGCGTTGCCCACCGCATCCATACTCCAAAATGTATCACATTCCGGGGCTTGGTGCATATGCGATCAGCAGACAAACCTCTGAATACATTATTTTTGGTGGTTTGACCACAAAATCTGCATTACAGCATCCCGCCCAGTGCATGAAAACTCATAGGACATAAGCCTTCTCTTAGGATGTTAGATACACAAGGATTAGGTATACCTGGCTCATAATTAAGGGGCCAAGCTGTAAAAGGGGCGAAAGACCCTATAGCAAACACTTCATTTTGGATCAAAAAATCTTCAGCCACAGACATTTGTCTTTACCTAGAAAGTTGTGCAATACAAATTTTTTTTAGAGAGAAATTTTAATTCCTTCAGGTATATTTGACTGCTACTCAGGTTAGTGAATCAGGCTCACAAAATAGTTTGAATCAAAGTAGCAGAAGCAATAACCTAAACTGATCTGTGTGTAGGCCTTATGAGTATTACCAGGAGGCAGCTTTGTGCCCACTAGTGTATATGAATGTGATAGTTAGAAAGCCAGAGGTTGTATTCCAAGTACATTTGTGTGTGTTACAGAGTGAAGCAGTTTCATGATTGTTTAATAGACTGTTGCAGCAGTGCCTCTGTTACAGAATGAAAGTGCTACAGAGCACAAATGTGTGTTTAATAGAATGAATCCACTCAATACGAGCTCAGAGGTAGTGTCCCCCCTTAAGATGGGGGGTCTGAGAATTCCTATGCTTTACTTGCTCATTTCCTGTTGATCCCATTTCACGGTTTAGTCTGTGTTACAAAGCCTGTGCTTCTTTTCCTCTCCCCAAAGTGCCCTTATCGGTAATGCAACAATAGCTAATTCAATTAGCTGGTCTGAACCACAGCCAGCTCCTGCTAAATTTGGTTTACTAGCTGCTTAATGTTACATTACAGAATTGCTAATCATACTTATCTGCAGACAATTGGAAAGCATGTCTTACCCAGGATAATTCAGGCAGAGTATACAGTGAAAGAATCTGCTCTCCGCAGACCTCTATTTTCACTCATGCAGCCTTTCCAAAATTCTCTTTATCCAATTAGTAATTGGCCCCACCATTGGCCAGCTTATCCTGATCAGATTAATCACTGGTTTAAAATCAACACAGTTCGTTTGAGGATTCCATATGTTAAGGCCTGTCTGCCTGACGTGCCTTGTTTCCCATAGTAGATAAGATTGAGGCAGGATTTTTTTTTTAATCAACCTTTTTTCCCCAGGTAGCCTCCATTTACAAACAAATGAGGATCCCTGGCATGATCAATAAAGGTTAAGCCCCCCAGGACCCTATCTCCCAAAAGGTAGCTGGAGACAGAATCTCCATTGAATATAAAGAGTAAATGTGATATTATTTCAGTTATAATGGACATGTGCCCTAAAAGAGCTGTAGCCATTCTGAGGTAACTACTACAAGAAATTCCATGAGCACATACTTCTTCCAGGGTGCACTAAGTGAGCCGGGGAGCTTGAAGACCGGACTGGCTATGGATTATGGCTCCTGCTTGATGGTCAAGAATCTTAAACAACCTAGAACTGCAAGGAGTGGACATTTTCTTTCGACACAGCCAACCTAAGCGTAGGGTTGATAGCTCAGCTGGACCACTGCCATGTCAACAGTAAGAGTGAGGAATAGGGATTGGAATCAAATGATGATTCATCTGCGCAACTAATGGTATAATTTCAATGGTGATGTTCTTGTTCTCTCTATGGTGAGGTTTCAATGTTTTCTCAGCATCGATGTTCAGTATTGTGTATATAGCGTGTACTATTCTCCACCCTGAGAGTTGTTCAGGTTACAGAGAAACAATGACTCCCTCACTGCCGTGAGTGGCAGCTACAGGGTATATCTTCTTTATATGCCATGCTACAGGCACTCTTTAACGTACTCCCTCATCCTCTTCTCAATTAAGGATTGTTGGAGAGAGCATTTAGCAGTAGCCTGGTACCCTGATGCAATATTTTTATTATGTAAGTCTCCTTTCATACACGTCTAACTGTAATGCCGCGTAGTGGTGGTGACAACGTGACTGCTATTTATCGCTCTCTTTCTCATTTTCTGCCCGCGCCTCTTTTGTCCACCACAAATAGATTCAGGAAGCCTATGCCCAAACAGCTCACAGCCCTAATAATCAAACATGGTCTGCTGCTAAAACCACCACGGTACATTTATTAACTACGGGCCTGATTCAGAGTTGTACACTAATCGCATTGCTGCTGCATCTCTGTACGCAGTTGTGGCACCCCGACAAGTATGGTGTTACGTGTTCCAATCTCACCAAGTTAGGTTTGGTTTATTACTTCCTCTTGGTTGCTCAGAGAGGTAAGGAGGGTACTACTAGCACAGGAAGTTACCACCACAGGTTTTCAGTTAAAGTTACAATTTATTATAGAGACCTAATATGGGTTAAAAAATGTTACGACATTCAATAATGTTACCAGTTATACATTTGCTAGCAACTCACATTTCCAAAGGCATGAAGGTTTAGTTTTAATTTACTGGAACACTGGAAAAAGCTGTATACTGCTTGCATCCAAGCAAACAACAATTAGGGAAACTGTGGATTTTAATTAATGACTATAACAACTATACATGTAGATGAAGAAGAAATGGAACTGATCACACAACATAAGGGTTTACCTGTCAAACTTTCAAGATAGGTAAGATCAAAACACATTAAAAGGTTGCGCTACAATTTACCCGGCAACCAAGCGTATTACTATTTTTTTATTACCTAAACATATTTGTTACATGCATATGAATTGTTGGCAACTTTAAAGTCCAGCACTTTCTTTACAGGTGGTGCACTTTCCAGAGAGCTAAACACCCTGTATCACAGTGTTGATGCAAAATTATGCTAATGCCTTATGAGGAGTCTTGTGTAAAATGATGCCTCCTGCTGGCTTCTGTGATGCGCTGTGGGTCCGAGGACTGCTTGCGTGAACATTGGCCATCTGAGTACCCTGAGAGTTACGTAGTATGGCCAGTGTTTTCACGCAGCTGGGGCCATCGAAGCTGCGTCAGAAGATACAGACACTGGTCTTGGCACTCCCGGAAACCGGGGCTGACAGCATGTCAATTATTCTGCGGCTTAGGGTGCAGCTTATCACACTATTGCACAGGGTCTATTTCCTATCTTTAAACCCTGCAAGTTTCACCAGCTATAAACCCCCAATATTCAAATACAGGATCACAACCATACACAAACACATTCAAAGGGATAGCACAATAATTAGAAGTTCAATCACTTATCATTGCAAGTTGGCTCTGTCGGTGTGTTCCATGATCATTGGCGTGCATGAAAAGACAGGGCCTGATTCAAAGTTGCACACTAATGCCGCGTCTTTGTATGCAGCTATGCGAAAATATGGGATACGTATTGAGACACCCACCTACAACTTTGCAAATCCTGGCATCTGCATACAAAGATGTAGCATCGGTGACAGATTGTTTGATTATAGCAGTCCTGAGTAAGCCTTTGGCCCCACAGAATGCCCATAGGAACTGAGATGTCAGAGCCATATTTATTTTGTACAGGATCACAGACGCATGAAGTGATGCACCCCCGCTTGCATTCTTTGCAGCCACTCAGCATTACCTCCAAACACTCTCTGACTGTCGATCACTGCAAGTAAAAAGTCGCTCTAAGAGACTACAGTAATGTACCTTGACACATGTGCATTGCAACTTAGATGCTTGCACGACTTACTGATAATCGCTCAACTCCGCAAACATCAACATTGCGTACAACTCTAGTCAGGCCCATAAATTACAGGTGCCGTCTCTCTATAATGCATCAAATGTCTCTGAAGACTTATGGCTGTCACAAAGACTCTTTATGAATTATGAAGACAAATCTCTATCCTTCTGTATTACTTATAGATAATCGATACTACTGTGTATGGTGTCTTGGGAAGACATCTATATATTATATATATATATTCTTTATCGCAATTCAGCGTTCTCTCAATTTAGATCAATTCGGAAATATCAATACATGTACTTCACTTATCTGTATTTTATACAGTGACTGCTGTACTGTATATTAATACCATTCACCCCTTTATTGCTAGAAGTTCCTATCTGGCACTCACACAGAAACAGAGACTCCTTCTCAGATTAGGGACTAATTTGAAATGCACCTACTCTGCAAATACTGGCTTGGCTCTCCCAAGGGGTCAGCTCCACAATCTCCAACTTCAATTTCTGCTGCACACCTCTCACTGAAATCCTGTCTCCAGCTACAGCAGGGGTTGGCAGTCCTGTATGTCAGCTTCCAAGCGCCCTCCCTCTGGCTGTCACACTCCCAGGCAGGCCTAAATAAACTCTAAAGCTGGGTACACACTAGACCAGTGGTTCCCAAACTGTTCACTGTGGCACCTGGGGTGCCTCGGGACACTTGCCGGGGTGCCTCAGGTTGGTGGTCCAGCACCAAATACAATTATTTATGGTCAATGTAATGTAAATATGTGGGCAAACAAAAGCTCAAACCTGTCCAACACCATATAACTGAACCTAAGGATGACAGGGAAGCACAATGTACTTCACTTTACTACATATTTTTCTGAATTTCTCAATAACAAAACTTTTGGCTTAGAGGTGCCGTGAAAACATTGCTGACACTCTAGGGCACCATGATTCAAAAAAGTTTGGGGACCACTGCTGACTAGACGATATGTCGTCTGATACGGCGACATATTGGGCACATCGTCTAGAGCAGGGTGTCTTAAGAGAGGAGGGGGCCCATGTGCAATCCCCATCCGGGGCCCCCTCCTCCCTTCCTTGAGGACCGGCTGGAGACTGATGTCTCTGGTCGGCCACCGCAGCATCAGTAGACTCTGGGCACAAGGGTGTGCCCAGAGTCTACTGCGCATGCGCAGATCGCCTTGGAAATGATGCAGCCTCCATTTTTCCAGCAATTTCCTCACTGCGCATTCGCAAAACACTGGAAAAATGGCTGTGGTGGGCATTTTCCGGTGTTTTGTGCAGCGCTGAGACAACCCGATGCTGGACCTCAGAGAGGTAAGTTTTTAGATATTATGGGTGCTGGGTGTGCAGTACCCATGTGCACTACACACCCTGCACCCATTATAGACACGCCCCTGGTCTAGTGTGTACCCGCGGGAGCATGCTGAGAATGCCAGAAAGGACCTATGGAATAAATTAACAATGGTAATGTTGGTTTTTGGGGAGTACCTAAACTGGATTATACAACTCTATATGGGATCCAATTCCCCAGTTATATAGTATAATACATAGAGTGTTGTGAGGTGATAATGGTGAATTTTATATTCCTCTTATCGGGCCTACTAAGAGACCTTTTTCAACCTGAGTTCACCCAAATACAACTAATAACGTTCTTTACTTTTAGTACACAGTTTTATTAAAAAACATAAAATCGCATTTAAAACTTAGTCACACATATACATAGACATCTTGACCATTGTGGGACAGATGTTCGTACACTTGCTGTCTCCCTTTTTAGGGACAAGTTGGTTGACAGCCTTTAGAGCTCACTGTGGATCTTGATATCTTGTTAACCAACGTGTTTTGTCATAAATTACTTCCTCAGGAGTCTTTGTTAGGGACTGGTTATTTACTTCTACTTGGAGTATATATCCACCAGGAAAATCAATTTAAGGATGGTGATATGCAAGCTATTAGCATTGGATCAAACAATAAGTCTCTCAAACAATAAGTCCGTCTTGTTAGCAGGGCCGTAGCTAGGGTAGTGCGGCCGGTGCCATCTCACAGGGCACCACAGGTCAGGGGGCACTGTTTGGGCCTATCAAATTTCTGTTTATTATCATTCTCACTTGTAACTTCCTCTTATTTCATCCCCAGCATCTCCTGGCCTCCCCTATCTCTTCCCTGGCACTTCCCCATGAGGCCATTTCCCTTTTTTGGGTGCATTATGCCCCTTTGAAAAATGAGGGGGGTGCCAATGCTCTTTCTGGCACAGGGCACCAAAAAGTCTTGTTACGGCTCTGCTTGTTAGCAACTGGTTATCTACTTCTACTGGAGATTTAAATCCACCAGGAACGTTAGCTTTTAGCCTAGACTCAAAATTTTCAGTCTCTCAGCATACTGCTCAGTTCCCCAGTCTGGAAATGATTAGAGATGTGCGGGTTCGGTTTTTATTGCAAGTTCGGATTTCTCTTAATGGCTATCCAAAACACGTGGCCTGATGATGCCGTTTTTGAGATCCAGGTAAAACCATACAGCAGATCTCTAATATATATACTAATCGAAGTAGCTGAAGTACCCGGTGAAGTTTTCGTCCAAATCCATTGAGGCTTTGTGAATATGAAACACAAATGAATTTCATGTATGTACACAAACTTTGTTTAATTAAGGCACAAAATTATTACAAATATTGCATAAAATTACATGCAGGCTGTGTGTATATAAGATGTATATAAAACATAAATTAATTCTATGTTCAGATTTGGGTCCCATTCCCAAGATATTTCATTATGGTATGCAAATATTCCAAAATACGGAATATTCCGATATCCAAAACACTCTTGATCCCAAGCATTTTGGATATGGGAGACTCAACCTGTATATATATATATATATACATAAATAATCACATATATACAAATATATATATATATATATATATATATATATATATATACACATATACATACACACAGGCAATATATACAAATTATAAGTCATTTGATTTGTGTATTAAGCACAAGACTGGCATTGCAGCTATATTTTTTTACTTATTACAATTTTCTTCTTGAGGAATGCTTAAATTAACGAGGATCATTTTTACCTGCAGACAAATGAGACTGCTATGGGTACTTTAAGGCTTTATGTATTTTGTAAGAAACGCAGAAAGGTTAGTGATGAATGCCTATTATAGTGGAAGAATATACCTTAGTTTGCAGCCAAGGAAAATATAGGGACTTCCCAGCAACCTCAATGAATTTCTGTAGCAATAGGTTATTTCTCCGATGCTAACTAGGGTGTTTTGAAACCACTAATATTATTATTATAGTATTCTTGTTAGGCAATCCACTTATTCAATAATGAACTATTTTTAAACAAGTGAATGTCCATTTCATATGAATATCATAAAATATAAAGTGGTTTTATTAAAAATATATATAAATAGCACAATGAACTCAAATTGCTTCACAATTTATAGACAAAACAACAACAAAAAATCAAAAAAATTAAAAATATATAATGGCACAATATACAGTAAAAATATGTAGATGTATATAAAAAAAACATTAGGAACAGGTAATAACAATAAAGCATGAAATATAAAAAGTCTTACTAAGTTTGTAGTTGCAATGCATTTCGCAGGCAGGTCTGCTTCCTCAGGCACTCACTGACCATGAGCCAATCGCATGGCCGGTTTGCCAATCTGGAGATTTTGCATGGAGCCAACTGCTTTATTGCTCTGCCTCCTCATGGCCCTTTATATTAGATGCCGCGAGATTGGAGCAATCAGTCCGTTAGCAGCGAGAGTCAGGGAAGGAGCTCCGAAAATGCCAGAGAGATCCGGAACGCTGGGAAGAGCCAGAAGATGCTACAATTAATGGGGCACATCCACTAGACGATCTACTCCCTGTCCAATCTCTAAACGATTTTCCCTTGATTTGCAAACAATCTTTAATAGATCAAGTGAAATTGACCTGCATGTTCAGTCGACTGATGAGATGATCAAACGACCAGCGGGAGCGCGCATCGTTGATCATTAACAATCAAACACTACACGATTTATAAACGATTTTTAAACGATTGAACGATAACATTATCGTTCAATCGCCTGCTAAAATCGTGTAGTGGATGCCACCCTTAAGAAATTAAATGCCAAGCTCAATGGGAGAAGGCAGCAAGAATGTGGAAGAGCATTGAGGATGGCAGCAAGCGGCAGTCCTAAAAGAAGAAGCTGAGGACCGCGGCGGAGGGATGTAAAATGGCCTCTTCTTGCGAACCAAGTAGGAGACCTTGGGCCACCACCACATACATCTAGACCAACGGAGTGCAGGCATTAAACCTGGGGCACTAATAGTTTGGGCATTAGGTCTGAGGGGCATTCATAGTATGGGTGCTAGACCTGAAGGGCACTCATAGTATGGGCACTAGACCCGCGGGACACTCGTAGTATGGGCGCTAGGCATGAGGGGGAAAAGTGGTGTGGCCTCATGGGAAATATATCCACAAACCACGCACCCCCATTTTCATCACATTGAGTGCCCAGATCTCTGGGAGCAGCTGGGATTGCCCCAGTCCCTCTGTCCAATGAATAGACACTGCTCTGGGGCTCTTGCCCCCTTTGCCCCCCGTTTCCCTGTTCCTACCTAAACTTCACGTAGCCCCAAATAATCAACATAATAAAAATCTGAAGGGCACGAGGCCCCAGATTAGGGAAGATTTGGCCAGCTATATGTATAGAAATAAAGGAAGGTCTGAAGAGAGTTTAAAGTGATAGGCACTTAAAATAAGTGATAGTATTGTAATTAGAGATGAGCGGCTCTTTTTTGCTTAATACCAAACACACCCGATCTTTGGGGTTCCTAGTCGAACCGAATCCCACCTCGGATAAGTTTTAGGTTCTGAGTGTTTGTGCCACTGCTCTGACGCTTATTTTAGCCAGCCGGCTCACTGGAAATTAATGTTATTGATGTCAATAACAAAAACAGATCCAAATTACATGATTGTAGCAGTTTTCTTTTTTTTTTAAAGAAATCCAGATGCAAAAGCAAACACAAAACCAAAATACATAGGGTAATTTTGCCAAAACATGATAATGATTTAGAACCAAAACAAAAACATGGGGGCCTGCTCACATCTCTAATTGTAATTATTCATGTATTGCTTAATTGTTATTGTTTGTTTTCTCTGAAAGTGGAGGGTAAGAGTTTAGTTACAGACACAAAAGGAAAAAATGCAAGTGCACAACTCCAACATTACTAATTACATATATAATACATTTTGCAATAAATAGAGATTTTAGCATAATCATGGCCAAGATTATGGGCCTACCCACCACATCCAGGTAACCTCTTAGTGTAGGTCCCTAACATACTGGGGTTAAAGTCCAGAGCACGGGACACCCCCAAACCAGCCCAGCTGAGCCACCCCAGGGCATCACTCTAGTGAGAAAGGTGAAGTGTAAAAGAGTGTTACATAGATAGGAGCAACTACTGCATATGTTAGAAGTGAGGTGAAAAATAAATGTGAACTTGTTACATATACAATAAACAAACAATAAAGGTGCTAAAAATGCAAAGCAATCCAGGTGACCCATGCCCCAAAAATCAACCCATTGCTGCACTATATAAATTTATAGTACTTACCTGAATTGTGCCTTGTTCAAAAGTATAGTCAAACATGCCAGGATCCCTACTTAAAACTAGGGATGTGCGCCGACCCCCTTGCATGTTTTGGTTTTGGTTCTGTATTTTTTCTACAAAAATCATAAAAACAGCTAAAATCACATAATTTCGGCCTGTTTTTGTTCCTACAAATAACCATTATTTCCAGTCAATTTTGACCACCTCACAGCTCACAATATTGTTTTTTTCATCAAGTTTAGGGCCAAAAGGTTGCATCCAGCTAGCTGGCTGACTAAGCTTAGCAACAGCAGTGGGCGGCACCAACATGTGGCAGTTCAGATTCCAACATGACACAGACTGGCATTGCAGTGGTAGACAGGATGACAGTTTAATAAACTATACGACCCATAGGAATTTTAAAAACCAATAATGTTTTCCTTAACTAGGTCAGAGGCCCGACGTAGTTGGAATATGTTTATGGACTGAGGACAGGGAAAGGACGGAAGGATTGATTAGTTTTTAATTTATTTATTTTAATGTTTTGGTTCTTAAAAAAAAATTGTGAGAGAAGATCATTCTAGGATCAAGTTCTTCAGTTCCTAAAAGACATCTTTGATCTGGAGGAGGTTTTTTTAATTTTTTTTATACATCTATTAAAAATGAGGTGGCCTTGCTTGTGGAGATGCTGCTAGAACATACTGTAAACAGATATTTACTTTGTACTCATGGAGGTTGTTAGGGATAATGGGACCAAGACTTGCTGTTTACATCAGAGGAAAGCAGCCTGTAGTTCTCCGGCTGAACTAGAACTCCCAGCATCTGTGATGTTTACTGGGCCTACTGGAAGTAATTTGTCAACAAAAGGTGGCGTGCTTCAGGTTACCTCAGCCTGCTTTACGCACAGTATATACCATGTACATAAGTGTGTATGTGACCAATATACACAACTAATTTTTGTATTAAACGTATTTGCACTTTATTGCACACATCGTGGCAGGAAGATGCTCTGTGCTGCTGCTGCTCATATTTGCCCACCCCATCAACTTGGTGGTTCAGATTTTTTTTTTTTTAAATGAAAGGGACATACAGGAGATGCTGTGTGTAGCCATTACAATTTCTGGACAATCATAAAATTAAAAATGTCAGCAATGCCCTAAACAGCACATAATGCAAGGAAAAGAGGTGCAAGATGGAATTGTCCTTGGACCCTCCCACCCGCCCTTATGTTGTATATATGAAACAGGACATTCACAGTTTAACAAACCAATCACTTCAGCGACAGGGACTGCCACTTGTGGCTGAAATAATTGGTTTGTTTGGACCCCCACAAAACAAGCTACCAATGCGCAGTGGAAATTGGTGGCAATGATCCCATACACAAATTGGCTTTACAACATCTGTAATATCAGATGGCGTCATAGTCATCCCCATCAGTGTGTACATCCTTTTCTTCACACAATATTAATTAGTCCCCACTGGAATCCACCATTATAGGCACCTCTGTATTTTTTTTCTTAATTGCTGGTAAAGGTCTTCCTCGTGGAATTTGTAATTCATTTGATGAACATCATGTTTTCCACATTTTGGGGAAGTAACATCCTACACCAATCACTGACAAGGTTCCCGGCTGCTCTGAAAAAACTTTCAGAGTACACACTGGAGGGTGGGCAACTTAAGTACAGCAAAGCCAGTTTGTAAGGGACTCCAAATTGCCTCTTTTTCCTGTCAGTAGTGAAACATACTGTCTGACATGCCTATTTGGATGCTTTCCCTAATATAATCATCCACCATTCTCTGAAAGGTGACCATATCAAAACAAAGTCACAGTAGACATGTCACTAGGCAGTTATTTTAGACCCAACCAGATGTCATTAGGTTTTGCTGACTAATCTGCATCACCAGCAGTAGGTCTCTTAGGAAAATGTAGTATTTTCCTGGCAGCCACAGATGAAATGCTGCCACATCACATGCCGCTTGAGCTGACAATTTTTCACCGACAGCTCTTTGCATCTCTTCAGATTTATGTCCGTCGGAAAGAAAGGCACAAGGTATGACTTAAAACTAGGATCAATATAGCGAACCTATTTCAACAGACTGACGACCCTTAGATCCTGGTGAAGAGAATGAAGGGCTTGATCTACAAGTCCGACATACTTAGCGGAATCACTCCGTTTCAGCTCCTCCTTCAGTTTCTCAGCTGCTTTTGCAAAAGCCTGATTAGGTGTTATTAGACCCAAAGGCTGCTCCGTGCAAACCCCCGAGAACCCAGGCTAGCAAGGTCTTTCGCCACTAACAGCCACCCATTGTTCCCTTAGAACTAAGCACGTTCACCGTTACTTAGATGGCCGTCTGGTCTTAATACTCGGGGTAGTAGTGGTTTGCATGAATAACCAACGGGACCCAGTGGTGATGTGAGGAAAAGGAAGCAACAAGTCAATGGCATGGCAAAGGAGCCAATGGTGTGGCTTGAGAGCTGGTACACAAGTTGGTGAACTGGCTATGTGGCTTTGAGAGCTGATGGTGCGGCTTAGAGCTTTTAACAGAAGTTGATGAACTACTGGAGCAGTTTGAGAGCCAATGGTGTGGCTTAAGAACTGATGGTGCAGCTTGAGAGTTGGCAGAAGAAATTGATGAACTTAAGATGTGGCTTTGAGAGCCAATGGTGTGGCTTAGAGCCGATAGCAGAAGTTGATGAACTGTTGTAGCAGCTTTGAAAGCCGATGGTGCGGCTAAGGAGCCAATGATGCAGCTTGAGAGCCGGTACACAAGTTGGTGAATGGACAATACGGCTTTGAGAGCCAATGGTGTGGCTTAGAGCCGATAGCAGAAGTTGATGAACTGTTGTAGCAGCTTTGAGAGCCGATGGTGCGGCTTACAGCCGGTGATGTGGCTTGAAAGCCTTTACACAAATTGGTGAACTGAAGATGTGGCTTTGAGAGCCAATGGTGTGGCTTAGAGCCGATAGCAGAAGTTGATGAACTGTTGTAGCAGCTTTGAAAGCCGATGGTGCGGCTAAGGAGCCAATGATGCAGCTTGAGAGCCGGTACACAAGTTGGTGAATGGACAATACGGCTTTGAGAGCCAATGGTGTGGCTTAGAGCCGATAGCAGAAGTTGATGAACTGTTGTAGCAGCTTTGAGAGCCGATGGTGCGGCTTACAGCCGGTGATGTGGCTTGAAAGCCTTTACACAAATTGGTGAACTGAAGATGTGGCTTTGAGAGCCGGTTGCAGCACAAAAGCTGCTGGTGCGGCTTGGAAGCCGATGGAGTAGCTTGGGAGCCGGTGGCATCATGGAAGCTGCTGGTGTGGCTGAGAAGCTGATAAACGGTGAAAAGACAATATAGCTGGAGAACCAGGATACAGTATAGCGAGAAGACACAGAATGCTGACCATGCAGCAAAGCCGAGAGAACCAAAAGGAACGCTATAGTCAGCGAAGCGGCAAAAGGTCAGTGTGCACAAATAGGAGAGGAAGCCAATCACGCCATGCAATGATCAACATGTGACATCCTGTGGCGTCCAGATCGCCTAGCAACTGACAGAATAGGAACAACAGCATCTGGAGGAGGTAAAATGCTAGAGAAGGACAAATCGTGCTTGTGACTTGTAACAGTACCCCCCTCTCACGCTTGGGTTGAAGAAACACCAGAACCCAGTTTATCAGGAAAATCACGGAATAAAAGGGCCTTCAGTCTAGGAGTATGTAAGGCACTCTCAGGGACCCAGGAACATTTCTCCAGGCCATAGCCCTTCCAGCGGACCAGGAACTGCAACCGACCCCTGGAAATCTTAGAGTCCAAGATCTTCTGGACAATAAATCTGCATTGACCGTGGACCACAACTGAAGCAGGTCTGGATGTAACCTTGGACTTGAATTTAGCAGAACTGAAGACTGGTTTGAATAATGAACAGTGGAAGGTGTTGTTGATACGGAGAGACTTGGGTAATTGAAGCTTGAAGGCTACCAGATTCACCTGAGCAATGATGCAAAATGGGCCAGTGAACCTTGGACCCAACTTCTGAGTATGTTGGCAAAGCTTAATGTTCTTCATGGAGAGCCATAACAGATCACCCTTCTTAAATACACATGGACTCCGATGTCTATCAGCAGACTCCTTGGAGTAGAGAGAGACCTTCCGAAGGCTTTGATGAACCTTGCTCCAAATGCGACAGGCAATGGAGGCGAGAGACAGTGGGTGAACTATGCAAACTGGAATCAAATGAATTCACTCTGGTTTGCTAATCAGTGACACAAAAGAAAGGAGACACTGATGATGCTGAATGGCACAAGTTGTTAAAAGTGAATTCAGCAAGCGGTAGATGGGACACCCAGTCGTTATGACACTTGGAGACATAACAGCGTAAATATTGCTCCAGAGACTGGTTAACATGCTCAGTTTGCCCATTAGATTGTGGATGGTACCCTCAAGAAAGGCTGAGGCCAATACCCAAGGAAGAACAGAAGGCTCTCCATAACTGTGCCACAAATTGCTTTCCTCGATCTGACACAATATCCATCAGCAAGCCATGCAGGCGGAAGATGTGTTGGAGGAACAAGCCGGAGAGTTCGTTGGCAGAGGGTAGCTTAGGCAAAGGAATTAAGTGCACCATTTTGCTAAATCGGTCCACCACAGTCCGGACCACGGAGCATCGAACAGATACTGGGAAATTGACAATAAAATCCATGGCGATGTGAGTCCAAGGTTTCTTAGGTAGACTTGAAGGAGCTGTCCAAGGGGTCTTATTTCAGGCACAGACCTCACATGCCAGGACAAATTCATGAACATCCTTGGTTAAGGTAGGCTACCAGATAGAGCATGAAAGTAACTCTAAGGTCTTACTGATACCCGGGTGACCAAAAGCTCGATGAGCGTGAAAGTCCAGTAAGATTGAACTGAATGTTTCTGCAACAAATAAAAGACCGGAGGGTTTCTCTGGAGGTGATTCCGATTGATAGGGCTGAATGAGCTCCGCCAAATTCCTGGTGATACCACAGTGGAAGAAAGAATCAGGTATAATAGGCTCGTCCGAACTGGTGGTCTGCTGCTCTGGACCAAAGCTCCTGGAGAGAGCGTCAGCCTTGATGTTTTTCGAACCAGGACGAAAGGAGATGAGTAAGTTGAAGCGGGTGAAAAATAATGCCCAGCTTGCCTGTCGGGAGTTCAACCTTTTAGCAGACTGAATGTAAGATAAATTCTTATGGTCAGTAAGAAATGTGATAGTGTTTGGCCCCTTCTAGCCAGTGCCTCTAGTCCTCAAAGGCCCACTTAATCAGGAGCAACTCCCGATTTCCCACGTCATAGTTGCATTCTGGTGAGGTGAACTCCCAAGAGAAAAATGCACAGGGGTGCAATTTATTATCAACCAGATCCTTCTGGGACAGAATGGCACCTACTTCGGAGGCATCTACTTCTAAAATAAACGGGAGATCTGGATTGGGGTGCCGAAGCACTGGAGCCTGAGCGAAAGCGATCTTAAGAGCTTTGAATGTCTGAACTGCTTTACATGACCAATTTGTGGTGTCAGCTCCTTTTTTGGTTAATTCCACAATGGGTGCCACTATAGTAGAGAAAGACCTAATAAACCTACCGTAACAATTAGAAAAGCAGAGGAAGCACGGAACTGCTTTGAGGGTAGTAGGTTGAACAGCCTTCAGTATGGCCTCGACTTTACTAGGGTCCATGGATAATTCCTGGGAGGAAATGGTGTAGCCTAGGAAAGAGATTTGGGTGACGTCAAAATCACATTTCTCCAGTTTTGCGTAAAGATGATTCTCTCGTAATTTCTGCAGAACTAGGCGTACATGCTTATGATGTTGATCCACTGACTGGGAGAAAATGAGAAGGTCATCAAGATATACAATGACAAAATCATCATTTATGAGATCCTGGAAGACCGCTGGAGCGTTGGATAGGCCGAACTGCATGACCAATTACTCATAAATGTCCTGAGTGGGTACTGAAGGCCGTCTTCCACTCACCCCCACTTCAAATACGGATCAGATTGTACGCTCTTCGAAGGTCGATCTTAGAGAAGATGTTGGCTTGGTGCAGCTGATCGAAAAGTACCAAGATGAGAGGTAGTGGTCATGAGTTTTTCACGATGATGTTATTCAGACCTCTATTATCAATGCAAGGTTGGAGGGACCCGTCCTTCTCGATGAAGAAAAAAAACAGCCCTAACTGGTGACTTAGAGGGGCAGATAAATCCTGTCTCCAATGCATCCTCGATGTATTCCTTCATCGCCTTGTCCTCTGGAACGGATAGAGCACAGGTTCTCAAACTAGGTCCTCAGGACCCAAACAGTGCATGTTTTCCATGTCTCCTCTCAGAATCGCAAGAAAAATATTTAGCTCCACCTGTGGATCTTTTAAAATCAGTCAGTGAGTAATGACTACACATGTGCACCTGCTGGGTGATCAGGAAAACGTGAACTGTGTGGGGTCCTGAGGACAGGGTTTGAGAACCTCTGCGATAGAGAATACAACCGGCCTTTAGGTAGTTTGGCACCTAGAATTAAATTGATGGCACAGTGGTATGGTCGATGTGGAGGAATGACATCTGCCAGGTGTTTGAAAAAGACAGATATCGGCATAATCACTGTATTGGACTGGAATGGCGGGAGGAGTTTCAGCAACCACAGGTTGAACTGCCCGAATAAAAAATGCAAGACAGCGAGTTTGACAGGCATGACTCCACTTTACTATTTCCCCGGAGAACAAATCAATGACGAGAATATGATCCCTGAGCCAAGAGAGACAGAGAACAATTGGCGCTAAATGACACTGGAAAAGATAGAAATAGTCTCTGAATGCAGGACTCCGACTGACATACAGAGAGGAGATGTTTTAAATTTAATGTGACCACTGGAAACCAATCCTCCATCCAGTCCGCAGATAGGAATTTCCTGATCCAATTGAATGGCGGGAACACCCAGTGACTTGAAAAAAAGAAAATCCATAAAATTGCCAGCTGCCCCACTATCCAGAAATGGCAAAGTGGTTAGAGAGGAGTTGACAAGTTGGATGGCTGCAGGGTCTAGTACCATGTTCTTGGAGGAAATAGGAGCCAGGCCTAAATGCAATTCCTCCTGGACATTTAGGCCTTGCCTTTTACTGGCCTGAGTGGACAGTTGCTCACACTATGCACCTTGTCACTGCAATACATGCAGAGGCCTAGGAATCATCTCCTGCGTCTCTCTTCAGATGATAACCGAGATGCACCAATTTGCATTGGATCCTCTGCATCAGATGGTGGAACCCAAGTATGAGAGCGAGGTGACTTGGTGGTGAGATTATGTTCCAGTCTACTTTCCTGGAGATGTTAGTCAATCCTGATGGCCTTATGTATGTCGTCATCCAAGGACTCTGGAGGAGGATGTTGGACGAGGATATCCTTGATGGCTTCAGAGAGACCAAGATGTAATTGGCTGCGCAAGGCCCGCTTATTCCAACCATAATCGGATGCCAACCTGCAGAATTCAGAAGAGTAATCCTCCACTGCCTTCTGACCCTGTTTGCGGGAAGACCATTTAGATTCGGCCAGGGCAGTTCTATCTGGGTCGTCATACAATAACCCCATGGCTGTAAAGAAGGCATTGACGGAGTGCAGCGAGGCACGGTTTGAGGGAAACCCAAAGGCCCAGGTCTGAGGATCCCCCTGGAGAAGCGAAATAACCAGCCCCACTCATTAGGATTCTGTCCCTGAGGAAACAGGACATAACCTGAAATACTGCTTACCGGGAAGTTAATGAACTGTTGGCGATCCCCAGAAAATCGATCCGTCAGATTCATTTTAGGCTCTATGAGAGGAACTGGAGCAACAGGAGACCGGACCTCTTTGACACGCAAGGAGAGCTCTTGGACCTTCTGAGTGAGCACTTGAATTTGTACAGCAAGCACCTGGGCAGGATTCTGTGCCTGTTACATGTTATCTCCTCTTTTTTAGGCCGACTATAATGTTATGAGTCCCAAAGGCTGCTCCGTGCAAACCTAGGGTAGTGAGGTCTTCCGCAACAAACAGCCACCCATTGTTCCCTTAGTACAAGGCACGTTCACCAGTACTTAGATGGCCGCCTGGTCTTAATACTCGGGGTAGTAGCGGTTTGCACGAATAACTAACGGGAACAACTCATCTTACCTGTATTCAACACTGTACTTTTTACACTACAGAAAGAGACAGTCCACAAACTACAGTACTTACATAATACTTGGGGGTCTATTCATACAGCAGTGAAAAGTCCTTTTTAGCTGAAAACAGGGCTTTTCACTGCTTTTGGTGATTCATAGAGGCTGGTTACCATGAAGAAGGGTATTCCTTCTTGAGCGGCGGGCCCGCTTCGTTTATGAATCGCATCACCATACTTTTGTATGGGGAGTGCAATTCATAAAGGAACCGAAAGCACTGCTTTCTATTCCTCTACTGCAGTACAAATTTACCATCTGAGGATGGCGTTATCTGTACCGCAACCCGAACAGAGCAGGGAAGCTGTATACTTCCCTGTTGTCTGCCCGGCACCTGGCATTGGCTCCTCTCCCTTTTCACAGTGTCCTTTGCAGCAGGTCTGACCTGCTGCTCTCGGACGCTGGCGCAGTGAGAAGCAGACATATCGGGCTCCTAATATGTCTGTATTCTCACTGTTTTCCAGGATTGCAGAGGGGCTGGACAGCGCCCGAAGGCGCTGGATAGGTAAGTCTTCATCAATGGCTACTAAACATCACTATATATTGCATCGATGTGATGCACTATATAGTGATATTTTTCAGTAGCCACTTCATGTTCTACATGAATAGACCCCTTGGTGTGTCCAATACTGCGTATTAAAGCAACTAGATTGTGGAGAGTAATTTGTAGACTGTCCCTACGTCCCTTTCTACTAGCCTTGTTGAAGTACCTGTGCAAATGCAGCATGCATGAGGTCGAAGAGCTAACGAAAAACATTCTCTGGTCTCAGGGGAGCGGCAGCAGAGTTTACCGTGAGCACAACAATGTGGCATAAAGTGGCATAAAGTGAACAGGGGGCATTACAATCTGTCATAATGTGAACTGGGGCACTACAATCTGGCATTATAAGATCTATGGACACTACAATGTGGCATAATTAAAACAGGGTGTGTTGTGTGGCATAATGTGAACTAGGGTAACTATTATACGGCATAAAATTAACTAGGTAACTACTATGGGGCATAATACTAACCATGGCACTACTATGGAGCATAAAATTAACAACAGTTAGAAGAGGTGGGGTCTGTAGAACATTGCTATGAGGCCCAGAAATTCTAGTTATGCCCATGTGTCCATCCAATTAGGCTTCAGTGAAATCTTCTGTAGCTCTATAATGCCTGCTGTTCCATAGGAGAAAACTGTACCACTCTGCTAGTATGAAGAATGTAAGAGAAAACAAGGTATACATCCACATCAAAATGTTGTCGCTTTAGCCAGTTGGGGAGGGGATTAGCTGCACTGTATTAAATTATAACATAGACCTATTAATAGCAATACAATAAATGGAGGAGGCATCAAAATTAATCTACCTACAAGAAACATACGAAGAAATGTATCACTGGTACATTATGTGCATCTGTGAACCTAGGATACCCTTACCCGTCACTTATAGCAATACAGCGCTTAACAAAACAGGCAATTAACAATCCAGTGGCCGCTAATTATGCAAGGCTTTAATGAATATACCACAGGGGATTACATTCACATTACGTGTCAATCCACAAAACAAAAAAACAATCCTTAGGGAGGGGGCTGTGCATGCACAAACTATTTAATTGGCATAAGAGTCATTTATTGAATGTTAATTAACTGGAAGTGCATTTGTCAGGAAAGTTTTAACTGCAGTAAATGGACTTACTATGTCATAATAGCAGTTTTTGGATATTATAATTAAGTGGATTTCAATAACCACCTTACTTTTATTAAGTTAATTACAACAGACTCATTTAATTAGATGGATCACACCAGTGGTTAAATTCTACTACAGATGATAGGATTTTAGCTGCAAGATATCATTCTGTTGCAGGTGTTATTATATTATTATAGACTTGGGGCTAATTCAGCAGAGGACGGAATTGCAAAGCTGTATGCAAGCAGCTTTGCATTCCATCCTTGCAAATATGCAAATACAGCAGGATGTGTCTGACACCCCCTGCTGCATTTGCAATCCCAGCACTGCGAAGTTGCAGGCTGGGATAACCATTGTGACCAGGGGCTGGCTGGCAACTTTTAGCCTGGGGGGCAAATGCATGCAGGCGGCCCTGGCAGAGGAGTAGCGTGTAGCCAGGGTGCACGAAGAACGTGTGTGCTACGGCGCCCCCCCCCCCCCCTCAAGTGTTCCAGGGAGCAGGCGGGTCCATATGGGATTAATGTAAAGTAAAAATAAAGATTAGGGGCAGCCCCCTGTCGTAGTGCCCATATGCAGTGCCCCCCTGTGCCACAGGAGAGGACCCCCTTATGCAGGCCTCCAGTAGTGATCCCCCCTATGCAGTGCCCCTTGTGCCCCCAGTAGTAAGCCCCTTATATAGTGCCCCCAGTAGTGGTCCCCCCTGTGCAGTGCCCCTTGTGCCCCCAGTAGTAAGCCCATTATATAGTGCCCCCAGTAGTCGTCCCCCCTGTGCCCCCAGTAGTAAGCCCCTTATATAGTGCCCTCAATAGTAGTGCCCCTTATATAGTGCCCCCAGTAGCAGTCCACCCCCCATGTAGTGCCCGCAATAGTGGTAACCCTTATGCAGTGCCCCTTAAATAGTGGCCCCAGTTGTAGTCTCCCCCTATGCAGTACCCCCAGTATTGCCCTTTATATAGAGCCCCCAGCAGTGGTCCCTCAATGCAGTGCCCCCAGTGTTAGTCCCTTCCCCCCTATGCAGTGCCCCTAGTAGTAGTCCCCTCCTCTTGTAGTGCCCCTAGTAGTAGTCCCCTCCCCTTGTAGTGCCCCCAGTAGTAGTAGCACCCCCTTGTAGTGCCCCCAGTAATAGTAGTCCCCAGTAGTAGTCCCCCCAGTAGCAGTAGTCCCCTTCCTTGTAGTGCCCCCAGTAGTAGTCCCCTCCCTTGTAGTGCTCCCAATAGTAGTAGTTCCCCCCTTGTAGTGCCCCCAGTAGTAGTAGTCCCCAGTAGTAGTAGTCCTCCCCTTGTAGTGCCCCCAGTAGTAGTCGTCCCCAGTAGTAGTACTAGTCCCCCCCTTTGTAGTGCCCCCAGTAGTGGTCTCCCCCTGCTAGGGCCAGCCCCCCCACAGTAGACACACGTAATTAAAAAATAAAACGAAAAACCCACTTACCTGAATACCCGCTCCTGCCGCTGCCATCTGCTCCTCCGTCTGTCCTCCCGGGCCGGGCCACTCTGCATTATGGGAGAGACGTCATATGACGTCATGATGCCTCTCCCATTTACCCACTGCGGGAGCCAGAAGATGGAGCGGCTCCTGCAGTGGGCACAGCAGCAGCTAATGAGAGTCTGTCAAACTGTCATTGGCTGCTGATCAAAAACAAACATACAGCTGCCGGGGCCGGCGGCTGTGTGTTTGTCACTTGTGTAGCACTGACCGAACTCTGTGCAGCCTGTCTCACAGAGACACAGACTGGCCGTGGCCAGCATGGCGCTGCGGCCCGGGGGGCACATGGCTCCCTCCCCCCAGCACAGCCCGCCACTGATCGCGACTATTGGTTGCAATGGTGGACAGCGCCGGCCAGATGAATAAGCCTCAGCTTGCAAGGCCAGGAAACTGTCTGTAGACGCAGCCCCTGGCCTTACCACTTCTGGAAAATGCGTGCAATCACGCGGGACCCGTTCTGACCATTCGCAGACCGGATCCTGCGCACGCGCTATGAATACCTGAATATCGCTAAACAGAAATAATTGCTTTCCAGACTTTCATTGTGGTTCCAAAGCACAAAAAGTTCTTATTGCAACAAAAAGTAAGTTACACGCTTTGATCTATCATAATTAGCGCCAAGACAATTAAATACAAAAGGTACAGCCAATACATACGCAAGCACTCTGAATCCAGATTCCCGGGATCAAATGTGAAGCTTCCGTCATAAGAAAGAAAGAAGATGACTGACTACAGGACTGAGAGCGCTTGAATATATAGTGGACAACACAATAGGAACGCGCTGGCATAATTCCATTGGTTCTTGTTCTTGTCATTCTGGTATGATGCAGGTCATAGGACAGTTCATATGGTGACAACAGGGATATGGTCCATCCCTCCAGACGGGATATAACTGGATAAGACACTACATAGAAAGTACATATTCTAACCAATAATTCCCTATAATCCATAACCACCAAACGCAAGATGCGACTCCTTCGCCGATAGATTCAGATATCTGGAATTAAACAGGGTGTGAGTATGATACCAAACATGACATGTCTACTAAGTTCTATACCAAACATATCATATATGTACATTTTACACCATAATGATTAGCTAACAAAATCTCTAATATTACGCTCAATGCTAGGGAACCTTTTAGATGTATGCTTGCATAAATGAATGTGAGATATTTACAGGAATTCATCAGTGTGCGTTGTACGTCTGAACGCAGTGCAAACGTTGCGCTGCATGTATGTGTCGTGTATCATGCAAATAGGTGCTGTATTTGTGAGTTTATATTTTATTCGCTAATGTCATGGATTAACACACACACACACACACATATATATATATATATATATATATATATTGTCAAAGCTGGATTATTGGCTGAGACTAGATCAGTTTAAAATTCAATCGCAGCGATGCCATCTTGAGACTGGCCGCAAGACGCCATCTTGGAAATGAGATCACAAGAAACCATTTTGCGAATGGCCACCCAAGTGCCATTTTAGATAAACTCACACTTCAGTACATGTGGCGATATTACTATTAGCACCATGCGATTGCATCTTTCACCATTTCTCATATACACATTAATACACACAATTGCACTGTTAACTAGTCGCATATTAGCGAATGCATAATGAAAATGCTGTTTATTAGCTAAATGCGCACGCATCTGTCCCAAGTTAACTAGCGTCCTTATATCAAACCCTGCATACTCATACATTACATATCCACATACAAGGTTACATAAGCTTTAAGGTATAAGATTTAAGTTTGTTCATTTAGTCTAAATGCTGTGAAATGAAGATTATTTGGTAACTAAGGTTTTACACATGCTAAGTAAGCCGTGTTTGGTTTTGTACTGATGCGTACTCTCTCCACAGTATTCCGGTATCATCGGTGTGGAGATCACATCATGCATTCTCAACTTATTGACCGCAGAGACTTCAAGCAACAAAATGTATATTATATGAATAACTGTTAGGATGTTGCACGAGGCGGGAAACCAGAGACCCCCAGTTGTTGGAGGCTGGGTTGGGTCTATTTGAATCAGCCTGTTAAACGCTCTGTAACAGATGCATCCCCCTTGGGAACCAATGGCATCAGCAACAAACTTCTCTATTGTGTTGTCTATTTCTGGGGGGTATAAATATGTGTGCTCCAACACTGCGTCTTAGTCTTTATGCTGATTGACGAAGGGGTTTTTCGCTGATGCCTAACATCTGGTCCGGAAGCGCTGCGTATGTATACTGTACTTGGCTCTGCATAATTCCTTTGCGCCGAATTGTGTCTGGATCAATAGCGTGTAACTGACTGTACTTTCACTTGAATAATACTTGTGCTTTGGAACCACAGATTCCAGGTCTTTAGTCTTTATTTACTGTATGACTGCGTACACAAATTAGCGTCATCCTTAGAAGGTATAGGCAGGATATTAGAAGGTATAGGCAGGAGTGTATAGAGGTTCTGATCCAGTATCATTAGTTGGGGGCTCGTAGTGAAGTAACTTACCTACTCACACGGTACATACGGCTATCGATATCTCAGCAAAGGATGGAGTGGCCACATGCAGGGTTTACCTGCAACTGCTTTGTGCTGAAAGATCGCTATCCGTTTTCGTGTGAGCCAAGGAAGCTGACTAGAATCCAGGGACAAGAGAGGAAAAAGTTTGTTTTCCTTTGTTGATAGAACCTAATGTTTAAAGGGGTGCTGCAGTATTGAGTACGCGGCTGAGTTGCAGTTTTGCGCACAGCAAAGACGCACTTTTGCGTACGCAGCTAAAAAGTTGTCATACGGTTGTGTGGTAGTCGCATTATTGTGTATGCGACTGGTCGCACAATAGCGTATACGTACTTCCGGTTGTGCTGACACGTGTTCTAAACAAAGCCGTTGAGGTTTTAAATTTTTTTCAATTGTTAGCAATATCTGGGTTAACATGTATTTTTCTGCGCAGGAAAAAGTGGGTAACAGTGAGTATTTGTTGGTAGGGGTAACTTGTTCCCTACAGTTAAAGGTACCGTATGACCTTTAAGGGCTAAGTGCTAGTCGCTCGGTAAGCAGCTTACCGTTCTATACACAGTAGCAGGTGTACATGTTGTCTTTGTTGTAAAGAGGTGCGTGGAAGTAGCCAACATACAAACTTCCATAGGTGTGGAAGTTGCCTTACTAAATCTTATCTGGGTGTGTGGGTGCCGCCGTTTAAATCGTCCACAGGTAAGTGAAAGTATCTTGATTTTCTTTCACCAGTTTAAATCTTTATTGAAAAGCGCAGGATTTGTCTCAGAATGGGAGCTGCGCTAACAGTAGAGATGTTAGACAAAGATGTGCTGCTAATGGAAGCGCCGATTGGATCAGCCCGTCGTATTATGCATACTAAGTACGGTACTTATGCGATAAGGTATTGTGATGTATGGTTTAAAATGACGAGGAAGAGTGTTAGACCGTTTCCCAGAATTGGTAGTTTTGATAAAAATGTCCGAGATCACATCAGTTTGATGTGCTCCCGAGAGAAAAAAGTTAAATATTATGAATGTTTAAAGTTGTGGCAGCATGAAGGGGATGCGTGGCTTAAAAATGCGCAAGCGACGCAAACTAGCGTTGCGAGCGCAGTGCCAGAGAATACATCCGCGACGCTAAATTGCAATATGGGCGAACCGCAAAATGGCGCGCATGTGCAGCAAGGTAACGTTGTGGAGAGTATTGCCAGCAGTTCACGCTCACCTCCCCCACCTTATGTGAATGGAGGTGCAAGTACAGTTACCAAAATTACCCATAAAAATTTAACAAGCAACTTGTACCCTCTCTTAAGCAACCATAAAGAAAATGTTTATAATGTGGATGATGAGCCTATTGTAATGTCTGCCATTTCCTATGGTGTGCAAATGATAGATGCTGCATCACCACAATCACGAGTGGTGCCGCCATCTCCATTGATAACAGCAAGGGAAGTGCTAACACCCTCTGAACCCGTAGAGGAAGTTGTTAATACCATAAGTAGCAGCAACAGATTAAACACTCAGGGGCCAAGTAACAAGGTCAAAAATAGCAGCGCTACCGGTCTGCATCCCATTTGGACGATAACTGTTCCGAATGGAAATGCAGATGCGAACGGTGTAGTGCCCACGAGGGAAGTAGTAATGCATTGTCCTTGGACAAGAGCAGAACTAAATTCCATCATAAATGATTTCCCCGATCCCAAAAAGGAACTAGCCAAATGTCAAAGATTTTTGAGAAATTTGGGTAGTTCACATGAGCCAACCAATAAAGATTGGTGTGTGGTGTTAAGGGCCTGTCTACCATGCACTACCGACGTGACAAAATTTATCACGGATTGTGTATTGGATGGTGACGTTCCCTTAACAGACCAAGTAAACCAAGGTAATATTTCCCGCATTGTAACTCAATTGGGTATATATTGTCCAGTAGTAGTTAACTGGAACAAAATTCTCACCATTAAGCAAAAAGGAGAGTGAATCTGTATAAGATTATTGCGACCGGGCTCTGCAGGCTATCACCCAGTACACTGGGATAGAAGAGATTAAAGATAGCACTCATCACAGGGGAATGATAGTCACAGTACTCATGGACGGCCTGAAAGAGAATTTAAAGACTCGGGTTCAGACCTCACAGCCTGGCAGGAGGGGACTCACAATAGATACTCTCATAGAATCTGCCATAGAACATGATAAAAACATCTCAAAGAAGAGAGAGGCCCAGAGCGAAAAACTAATGGCTGTCAGTATCCAAGCTCTGGAGGGAATGACGGTAACATCACAGCCAACAGACACACTCGCACCGGCACACACACTTACATCTGAACAGATATATGCCCTCACTAACCCCACGCAACAACAAACACAGCTCTATTCCACTAACCCAATACAACCACAAGTCCCATACTACTCACAAACTTCATATCACCCACAATACCCTTACCCATATCCACCACCTTTACCCTCTGCTCAAACCTCACAACAACACGTCTTCACCCGATCCACGAACATGTTTTAATTGTAAACAAACAGGACACTTAAGTAGAAACTGTACAGTAAAAAGAGTAGGAACCCCAAATCAGGGAAGACCTGGATATCCCAATAAGGGATATGCACAGAGACCAGCAAATGTCCAGCAGGCACCAGCTCCAATTGTGGCCATAAATGCTTTATTGGAGAATGGTAGCCAATGCTAGGGGTCAGGTCATACCTGTAGTCTACAGATAGTCAGGTTAACGGGAAGTACTAGGGAAGAACCGGTCATGATGGTTGATGTAGCGGGAAGCAATCGGGAAGCCGACTGCCTATATACCGGCAGCCGGCTTCCCGACTGTCTTATCCCGGCAAGGGTGAAATGCCGGGTGTCTAGATGTAGATGCCCGCATTTCCCCAACGGCGGGAGACCAGCGCCTGGCATCCCGATCGTAGTGATGAAGGGCGTCGCGAGCGGACAGCCGCGGGGGGGGGGGGAGGGTTAGGTTTAGGGCTCCCGGGGGGGACTTAGGGTTAGACACCCCCCCGGGAGGGTTAGGGTTAGGCTAGGGGGAGGGAGGGTTAGGGTTAGGCACTCCCAGGGGGGACTTAGGGTTAGGCACCCCCTCGGGGGACTTAGGTTTAGGCAGCGGGGAAGGGGGTGGTTAAGGTTAGGCACTTAGAGGGGGGATTAGGGTTAGGCACTTGGGGGGGGGGGAGTTAGGATTAGGCACCCCTAAGGAGGGTTAGGGGGGTTAGGTTAGTGGATACTTACCTATCCACGATCGGGATTTCCAGTGCTGTCGGGCTTCCACTGCATCACACTCTGCTCTTGTCGGGCTGCCGCTGACGGGAATCGAACCGCCGGCCATGCGGCTGGCGGTATATCATACCCATTCCGATGTAGCTGGTACTGGAAATCCTTTTCTTGTAGACACAGGGGCGACCAGGTCAGTGATAAAATCTCCCGTTAATTTACAGGTGACCAACGAGACAGTACCAACAATGGGTGTAACAGGTAAAGTGGAACATTATCCTTTAACAAAGTCCACAGAGGTTACTATTGGGCCGTTGCATACCAGGCATTTCCTTCTGGCTGCTGTGGCTCCTACTAACCTGCTGGGTAGAGACCTGTTATGTAAAATGGGATGTGTTATATATTGCACCAGTGATGGTGTACTTTTTGATATCCCAGAGAGAGTTGAACACGAGGTGCGGGATATTTTGGACACTCCCCAAAGGATAATGTATCACTCTACAAGTTTAAATGAAAATCCATCTCAGGTAGATTAAATATTGTCCCAAATTCCAGATTCTCTTTGGACTAAGGATGGACAGGACACTGGATTAATGGCAAACGTAAGCCCTGTAATGGTAAATTTAAAAAGCGGTAGGCAAGCTCCAAAAATTCCCCAGTACCCACTAAAACAGGAGGTAGAGTTAGGGGTTTTTCCAATAATTGAACGATTATTGCAACAGGGAATTTTAGTTCGGACAGCTAGTGTAGCCAACAGTCCCATCTTTCCAGTGAAGAAGAATGGTGGGAAGGGTTATAGGCTGGTACAAGACCTTAGAGGTGTTAATAAGGTGGTAGAGAGCCAATTCCCTGTAGTGCCAAATCCAGCTGTCATCCTGATGCAGATCCCACCAAATGCAACCCATTTCACTGTCATTGACCTCTGTTCCACTTTCTTCTCTGTGCCTCTCCACCCTGACTGTCAATATCTATTCGCAGTTACATACAGAGGTGTACAATATACATGGACATGGTTACCCCAAGGTTTCATAGACAGCCCCAGTATCTTCTCCCAGGGATTACACGACTGTTTACAATCCTTTCAACCTGCCAATGGATCTGTTCTAATTCAATATGTGGACGATTTATTGCTATGTTCTGACTCGTTTATGTCATGTTTGAATGAAACTAAACTTTTGTTACTTCATCTCTCGCATACAGGACACAAGGTGGCTAAGGACAAACTACAGCCGTGCCAATCCAGAGTAAAATATTTGGGATACTGCCTAACCCAGGGGTTACGACATCTTACAAATGATAGAATCCAGGCCATACAAAACATGACACTGCCGCAGAATCAACAGCAAATTCGTACCTTCTTGGGAATGTGTGGATACTGTAGAATATGGATCCCAGGTTTTTCTATTTTGGCCTTACCTTTACAGGAATTAGTCTCTTCCTCAAAGCCCGATCGGGTCATACACACAGAGGAATCAGAGCAGGCTTTCCTTAATCTTAAGGATAGTCTGACAAAAGCTCCTGCATTGGGAATACCTGATTATGAAAAACCTTTTGATTTGTATTGTACGGAAGCTGATGGTTGTGCTGCAGGTGTCCTTACACAAAAACATGGTGATGCCAGTAGGCCCGTAGCATACTACAGTGCCCAATTGGACACTGTAGCAAGATCACTCCCCACTTGTCTGAGAAGTGTAGCAGCTACCGCTCTATTGGTGAGTAAAAGTGAGGACGTAGTACTGGGTCATGATATGATTGTCTACACTCCCCATGCTGTATCTGCTCTGTTGAACTCAGCTCAAACCAGACACGTCTCTTCGGCTAGGTTTACCAAATAGGAACTAGCTCTAATCGCACCCGCAAACAACACTGTTAAATGTTGCAGCACGCTGAATCCAGCAACATGTTTACCATATGTACAACATGATGTACAAAGGGTGGAAGGAGGCGAGTTGCTGGTGGGAGGTGAGTTCAGCGGACATAATGATACGCACGATTGTATGAAATATCTGAATCAGACCTTTACTGCTAGACCTGACATACATGACACACCTTTAGAGAATGTGGATGTGACTTTTTATACAGATGGGAGTTGTCATAGACAAACAGACTCAGGTGAATTAAATGACACAGACATCATAGAAGCTAAACCTCTTGGTCCTCCTCACTCAGCCCAGGTGGCAGAGTTAGTAGCACTAACTAGAGCATGTGAACTGGCAGCAGGCAAATCTGCTAACATTTACACTGACTCGAGGTACGCGTTCGTGGTGGTGCACGATTTTGGGGCTCTATGGCATCTGAGAAATTTTATGACAGCAGCAGGCACACCAGTTGCACATTCCTGACACATAAAACATCTTTTAGAAGCAATCCAACTGCCCAAAGTGGTGGCAGTGATTAAATGTAAAGCCCATACATGTGAGGATGATCCAATGTCACTGGGCAACAACAGAGCCCATGAAGCTGCAAAATGGGCAGCAGGGTTAAAAATGTTTTCTCCAACTGAAAAAATTATGTCTTTCCAAACAATTGATATGCTGAAATTAATTGAGATGCAAAATGTGTTCAATTCAAGAAAAATCCATTTGGAAGTCCAAGGGATGTGGGCAGGAGTCCTCCGGGCTCTGGAGGGACGGACAAGGTAAACCAGTAGCCCCCAAGGCATATTGCCCCAGCCTGGCTGAGGCAGCACACGGTCTGACTCATCTGGGAAAACAAGGTATGTGCAAGTTGGTGAGAGCATACTGGTGTGCACCAGGTTTTTCTTCACAAGCAGAAAAGATAGCAAAGTCCTGTTTGACCTGCTTGAGGAAGAACATAGGGAAAGCGATCCCTACCGAACCGTCCCACATTCCACCGACCGATGGACCTTTCCAGGTGATACAAATTGATTTCATCCAATTACCACCCTGCAGGAATCTTAAGTATGTATTAGTGTGCACTGATGTATTTTCTAATTGGGTTGAGGCCTACTCAGCGGCCACTAATACTGCTGCATTTACTGCAAGAAAATAGTTCAGGAATTTGTATGCAGGTACGGTGTCCCTAAAATCATCAACAGTCACAGGGGTACTCATTTCACAGGTGATGTTTTTCAAAATATGTGTAAGCTAATGGGTATTAATAGCCGACTTCATACCCCCTACCTACCGCAAGCCAGTGCCAAGGTAGAGAGGATGAACGGGACTATTAAAAATAAGTTAAGTAAAATCATGGCAGAGACTGGACTAGGATGGCCAGAAGCGTTACCTTTGGTCCTACATAGCATAAGGACCACTCCTAGACCTCCTTTAAATCTGTCCCCATTTGAAATACTGTTCAGTAGACAACCTCATTTGATTATAAGTCCACAGGAAGATTTGAAGGGTAACAACGAGGTAACTGTAAAGTATCTTATATCAATGAGTAAGCAGTTAAAGCAACAGCAGCAGAAATTGAAATTGTTATCCCATGATATGCCTGAAACTAACTGTCATGATGTTGAACCAGGAGAATATGTTATGATCAGAAATTTCTTGCGTTCAGGTTGTTTGACTGATCGGTGGGAAGGTCCATACCAGGTGCTGCTGACAAGTACTACATCTTTGAAGGTGGCTGAGAGAGATACCTGGGTCCATTCCACTCACTGCAAAAGGTCAATCAACCGGTGGAGAAACAAGTCGGAGACAAGGCTGATAGCGTGGACCTGTCACTCGCGAGCTTGTTCCGGGAGGATTGAAAAGGTCGTAGTGGGATACTTGAACTAAGAGAAATTTGCAGGTCTTGTTGTGACAATAGACAGGCCTGCTGTGTTCATTTTCATGTTCTCTTTTAGAGTGTTCACCATCCTGGTCGGTTCGGGAATATTCAGTTTTTGTGATGGGAGATCGATTGAGGAAGTGGGAGCTGATGGCAGTGCTGATGGAGTGGAGTCAGGAGGAGTGCAATGCCAATCAGGGGAGTGTCTGACCAATCTTAGTACTGTTATTGTTAAGAGAGCTGTCATTCCAGATACTCGGGGACGGTGTGGAGGTTTATCGTCTGAAGATTCCTGTATTTGTGAGCTTTGTGGGTCCCTAGTTGATGATAACTGTATCCAATGGTGCCAACCTAAATATAACCCGTACTGGGGTGGGTATCCTTTAGAGGATTATCATAGCATGGTAGGCAAAGTATTAAATCAAACTGATTGCTGGGTGTGCTCACATGTGCCACAGGGGCAGCATAACGTAGGGTTGGTGCCATTTCCGCTGAATATCACGGAAATTTTAGAATTACAAAAAGGGAAAACATTGGATGGAAAATTCCTCTCATCCAAACCACCTCATTTCAAAGTCTATCAATTCCAAGTAGATAGATCACTTTTGTGTTTAAACATAACCAACCCCAATAAACCCGGGAGTTGGGAAGTGACTGGGAATAATCAGACGATGACCTTCTCACAAAGAGCTGATAATGAGTCCATAAACCATGATCTGTTTCACTCAATTAAATCTTGTGGGAAACATTTTAGTTATCGGTATACATTGAGTTCCACCAAAGAAATTATTGGTAAGGTGCCAGATGGTTATTGTGCTAAAATAATACAGCCAGAGACTTGCATGAACCAGATGGAAGACCCAGAAATAGGATTGTTTGCAAGGGAAATGTGCTCAATGATAATGATGCATACCATTCCTTATGTTCTCCCTGATATTGTATATTTTATATGTGGAAGAAAAGCGTATAAGTGGCTCTCCCCGAGTTCCGAAGGTTTGTGTTACCTAGGAAGAGTAGTCCCAGAAGTTATGACCCTCACACATGTTGAAATGCTTGGTATACATAAGAACACACCATCACCATATCTTCACATACAATATGAACACAGAGGCAAAAGAAATATGATACCTGGTGACCTGCATAAAGCCACTCAGTTAATTAGTGAGACAACTGGCTTGCAAGTTTTAGTTGCACTGGATCCCACCAGGATTGCTCGGGGTACATTAAATTTTAGGTATATTCAGGAACTTGCTAAATTGATAGATATCATCACCGAGATATACGATGACACATTCAGGTATACAGGGAGAGAATTGCAAGCGTACAAGAAAGAACTGGTGCAACACAGGCTAGTGTTGAATTATTTAACTGCTGTTACTGGAGGGTATTGCGTAACGTTGGCCACCCAATTTGGAGTAAAATGTTGCACCTATGTCACCAATGATACCAGCGACCCCAAGGAGGTGATAGACCGGAAGATGGATGAAAATCTGCAGCTAAAATGGGAGTTTGGTAAGAACCATAACGCTTCAGTGGCTGAAGTAGGGGAAAAGATAGAAGGATAGGTTTCATGGCTGAACCCAGTAAAATGGTTCTCAGGTCTAGGGGAATGGGTCCAGGAAGTGATCGCCAGCATAGGCAAATTCTTGATCCTTATACTGATTGCCATCATAATAATTGGCATATGCGTCCGGTGTGTTCCTATTGTGTTGAAGTGTGGAAAATGTAAAGATAGAGTAAAATGCAAGAACGAAACTATGATGGTGGTCAGTAATGACAATATGAATACGGAGGTAAATATAGAACTGCATTACAACCCTGAACTAGGAAATACCATCATTTAATGTATTATATTTAGACGTGCATAGAATGTATTATTGAATTGTTATTTTTAAAACACCTCAGACAATGTAATGTCTCAATCCCCTTCAAGACTGCCTTTATAAGACTGGTGCATCCCCACACCTTTCACATGATCTTCCAAGATCCGCGGTGTATGTATAATAGTAGTTTTATGCCCCCACCCAGAGACACATTATTGATGGATTAAGAACCACCTTGTGCCATCCCATAATAACACTAAATAGTATATAAATGTAAGCCTAAATTATATTTTAAAATCAGATTGCGATAGCATGTTTGATATCAAAAGGTGGACTGTCGAAGCTGGATTATTGGCTGAGACAAGATCAGTTTAAAACTGAATCGCAGCGACGCCATCTTGCGACTGGCCGTAAGATGCCATCTTGGAAATGAGATCGCAAGACGCCATCTTGCTAATGGCCACTCAAGCGCCATTTTAGATAAACTCACACTTTAGTACATGTGGCGATATTACTATTAACACCATGCGATTGCATCTTTCACCATTTCTCATATACACATTAATACACACAATTGCACTGTTAACTAGTCGCATATTAGCGAATGCATAATGAAAACGCTGTTTATTAGCTAAATGCGCACGCATCTGTCCCAAGTTAACTAGCGTCCTTATATCAAACCCTGCATACTCATACATTACATATCCACATACAAGGTTCCATAAGCTTTAAGGTATAAGATTGTTCATTTCGTCTAAATGCTGTGAAATAAAGATTATTTGGTAATTAAGGTTTTACACATGATAAGTAAGTCGTGTTTGGTATTGTACTGATGCGTACTCTCTCCACAGTATTCCGGTATCATCGGTGTGGAGATCGCATCATGCATTCTCAACTTATGGACCGCAGAGACTTCAAGCAACAAAATTTATATTATATGAATAACTGTTAGGATGTTGCATGAGGCGGGAAACCAGAGACCCCCAGTTGTTGGAGGCTGGGTTGGGTCTATTTGAATCATCCTGTTAAATGCTCTGTAACAGATGCATCCCCCTTGGGAACCAATGGCATCAGCAACAAACTTCTCTATTGTGTTGTCTATTTCTGGGGGGTATAAATATGTGTGCTCCAACACTGGGTCTTAGTCTTCGTGTTGAATGCTGATTGACAAAGGGGTTTCTTGCTGATGCCTAACATCTGGTCCGGAAGCACTGCGTTCGTATACTGTACTTGTGTCTGTATAATTCCTTTGCGCCGAATTGTGTCTGGATCAATAGCGTGTAACTGACTTTTACTTGAATAATACTTGTGCTTTGGAACCACAGATTCCATGTCTGAAGTCTTTATTTACTGTATGACTGCGTACGCAAATTAGCATCATCCTTAGAAGGTATAGGCAGGATATTAGAAGGTATAGGAAGGAGTGTATAGAGGTTCTGATCCAGTATCGTTTATATATATATATATATATATAGCTTATCCAGTAACTGGTATTTTTGATATTATATCTCTGTCTGAACTAATTTCAACAAATGATAGACAATGAAGTTGTTCTGATCAGAGATGACCAGCAGATAGATACTTGATGGAGTCACAATGTCTGATGGCTAATCAAAGGCCTCTTCTGCCTATGTGACATGCAAACAATAGTTCGTTTAGGCCTACAATGGTAGACAGACTTCTGACAATGGATTCTAATTTTGCATTTAAAACAGTCTTCTGCACCTCACAGTATGTGTGTGCTTTTCAATTATCTGCCACAGACATACACAGAACCTGTCTCCTATACACTGGCTAAAAGTTGTATTTTTAAATATAAATATATATATATATATATATATACACCCGTGCGCATCAGATCGCGCTGATGCAGGACAGCATCCGATCTACCCCCCATCAGGCCAGAGACGACTAGATTGTCAGATAGTAATTACAAATGATCATTACCAATTATTTCACTTCAACAACGCATATTCCTAATAATCGGGAATCTGTGTTCAGCCTTGCAGTTACGTGCAATGCTGAATCAGCTCCTTAAGCTGTATTATATTTAAACACCTGTTACTCCCACCTTCATTTAACAAAGAGCGAAAATCTTTAATACTGCAATGACTCCACATTGCAGTCCCTAATTATATACCCAATTTAGGGCTGATTGTAATCGTCTTGTCTTCTAGATAAAAAAAATGTAGATAAATGATTTCTTGAAGTAATTTAGCATGGGTTATAGCAAGATGAAAATAAAAGGTAAAAGAGAAAGGGGAATAGAAAGTTTGTACATGTGATCTGGATCATGTTAGAATAGAAGGAAGAGATTGTAGTCTGAATGTACTTAAGGCCTGATTCAGAGATGGACTCGGACTGGACGCCTTCTGCCACTTGCGGGGCCAGGAAATCTGCACCCTCCACACTCCCAGAAAACGTGGGTGACACGGAGGCCAACAACACCCCCTCCCTACCCATTAAGTCAGTCATACTGTGGCTTGGGGACACTGCATGCTAACAAGGACTCATTTTACACACATGACTGTGCAGACCCACAAAAATGTGAGATGTATGTGCGTATAGCTCTGAATCAGGCCCTTAGTTTATGTGCAGATTATACTGTCAAGGTCCACACCGAATGGCCTATAACAAGAAAACAGAAACAGCAAATGTTCAGGTTCAGAACACTCACAACAATAAAAAGCAAAGTGCATGTAACCACTTTTGGTTTGTGGAAAGAAGTTGCCAATAAATTGCTGCAGAGGTCAGTAGAAATATTCCAAACAACCATAGTAGCATTTTTTTTTGCTTTGTGTTGAGCGGGGGGGTATGGAAGGGGAAGGGGCCAGATTTATAAAATACAATTTGCAGTAGTGTTCACTAGGGGGATATCCCAACCTTTGTGGACTAATGAGACTTTAGTTCTCTAAGCTTCCACCAATTGAAGCATTTGGTCCTGCAGTACAAATTACTGGACAATCCTTTATGTTTCTATTGCAAAAAGAGCCTGGTATGAGCGGATATGTCAGAATCTGCTACTAAAGGGCCTATTTGTCAATTAATATTTGTGGGATATGACCTGAAAACAACCATTTTTGGGGGATACCTGCAAATATTAAGTATCCTCGATAGTAAGTACAGGAAACTGCAGCAGATGTCGGAGATATCTAATGTGGTCCTCTGTATTTAAAGCAAAAGCAGCCCCCCCAAGGTTTTTATGGGGTCTGCTTTATTGTGAGTTTGTCAAGCTCTGGAAAGCAAAGCCTATTGAATGCTTTCCACACCATGAACCCAGGATGGGTCCCGAAGAATAAGTGAAGTGGGCACACAAGCAATCAACTTAATTTCTAACACATTGCACGGACAGGTTCCTTTCAGAGCCCCTGTCCCTGCACGTGTTTCTTCATACAGTAATTTCTAACTGCTGTGATAAGTTACAATAATTGGGTTGAGAAACCAATGATTAAAAAATATGCCCCGAAGGCTCAAGATTACACACATTTTAGTAGTTCAGCTGTATTTGCTCCTAACTTCCTGAAAAATGGGTAGAGAGTGTAAGGCATATAAATGCTTTTCTAAATTATATAAAAAAAATGAGAAAGGAAAAAAAAGAAACCCTATTCATTCTGATAAACTTCCCACTTCCCTACAGTTGTATTCGAACTTAGAACTGTCCCTCCCGAGGAGGTTCAAAGTCCCATGACACCTATAAAGAGCTTTCCCAGAATGAAAAAGTTTTCCTATTTCTAATTTTTTAGGGAATTGGATTGATTCAATTACCCATGAAGTGCGCAAGCTGTACTTGTATGGTGTTTCCTCGTATCACTGGCATAACTCGTGAACCTCGAGGCCTGGACTCGTGCAATTTTTCTGGGGCTGCAGACAAAAATCTGGTAGCCCAAGGTTCCGCAAGTGCGGCATATAGCTACACTTAACGGCCGCAAGTAATTTGGCTGGTTATTGAATTTTCTCCTTAGAACGGTCCCTTCTGAAGAAGTTCAAAATGTCAAGACCTTAGCCAAATTCCCTATAAAAATAATAAAATAAAAAAAAGTATTCCATAAAAAGAATTCTTGACTTGACTATACTGATGGAAAATAAACACTTTCTGTTCCTGATTCCGAGTTGCAGCTAAGGAAGGGCATGCAGGGCATCTGCCCTGGGTGACAGGAGGTGGGGGTGCCAGCTGGGGTCTCATCTTTTAAAAATTGGTAAGCGAAGACCCCCTTTATACCATGTCCTAAAAATAGTGGAAGATATATGTGGATCAAATTTAGGATTGCCCCATAATGACAGAAAAATAGAGGAATATCTTGATGCTTTTAATTTTAGGCACATCGCTCTCCATGCCATGCAAGTAGTTGACAATAACATAATGTTTTTAACATTTTCTGGGATGTTCTGTGGGGGTGTGTGTGTAGAAGCGATGCTAAATCCCAATGTGGTAGAAAGGTTTGTTCCAGACTTAGGCCCGTATTCAGTTTGAGGCGAAGAGGCCAGACTTTTCGCCTCCTTTGCCTGTTTTCCAGGCGAAAAAGTATCGCGCACGTGCCCGCTGTATTCAATTCCAAAGTAGGCGAAATCGGGAACCGGCGAAATTTGGATCCTCGAAAAAAAATGGAATTTTCGGGAAATTATTTTTAGGACCCTCCTAAAGATGTCCAGACAAGGGGGATCACTATGGGTACCCCCGTTTTTGCCTGAAAAAGAAAGTCAGGGTTTTTAAATATCCGAGGCAGATTTTTCTTCCAGACTTTGAAGAAGTGATTCAGAAGAGCACTTAAGTATTTTTTTCATTTTTTTAAGTGGTCCCATCAAATTTGTGGTACATGAAAATGGGTACTAGCATATTTTTAAGTCCCTAAACACAATTCTGCAAAAATGGGGGTACCCATAGTGATCCCCCATGTCTACACATCTTTAGGGGGTTCCCTGGAATATTTCCCAAAAAGACCCTAAGGAGGGTCCCCCCCCCCTCCCGAGCACCACAGGCTTACGCTGAAGCCCAGGGCTCTTCCCCATACCCCTGGAGCGGTGGGTATGGGGGGCCAAATAATGTAAAACTATTGGATTTTACAGTGGAACTACAAGTGCCAGCATGCCTGCCACTTTGCACTTGTGGAACTACAAGTGCCAACAGACATGCGGCACCTGTAACTTCGCTGTAAAATAAAAAGTTAAATAAAGACAAAACACACACACCGTGATTAGTATAACTTTATTATACACACCTACCCATTCACAGATACTTACCTATACCAGATGCTTTTGTCCCCTTGTCCAGTAGAAGATCCCTGCAAAAAAGATTTCATACTCACCTGTATCCTGGCGCTGGTCTCCGCAGTAATCCATGAACTTCTCAAAACAAAAAACGAGTTCACGATCCACATACCCAGGATCTGTATGTGTGTTGCCACACATACAGATCCCTCCTGAATGCCAGCTGACGGGACTGCACAGGACTTGCACGTCCCGACAGCCAATCAGCGGCCACGCTGACTTTAGAGCGGCCGCTGATTGGCTCCGGCTACTGACAGTTCCCACGTGACAGTTTCCCACCTGACAGTTTCCTGTGTCTTTTTAAAAAAAAACTTAAACCCGTTTTTTTTCATACAGGTACAACACAATGGGAATTTTCGGAAAATATTCCAGGGACCCCCCTAAAGATGTGTAGACATGGGGGATCACTATGGGTACCCCAAATTTGTATCTCCTGAAGGAAGTCAGGGTTTCTAATAGGTTTATAAATGCAGCTTTGAAGAAGGTGATGCAGAAGAGTATTTAGAAGGTTTTTTTTATGGGAAAATAACTGTGCCCATCAGATGTGGGGTACTTGAAAATGGGGTCAGCATATTTTAAAGTTGCTAAAGTGAGTTGAAAAAATCGTGAAAAACCCACCTGCCGCAAGCAGCTGCAATGAAAAAAGAACACCTGGGGCATACTTGGGGACCCCCTCAGAGTCAAGCTCGCTAGTTTTTAACTTCGTCCCCCAACATTTTTTTTGCCCCCAAATTCAAAGTGATTTTTTTGGGGTGTCTCGATTTTTTTTTACGATTTTTTTTTACACAGATCATTTTAAGGGGTCATTCTCAAGGGTGCAGGCTAATTTCTTTTAAGCCTGTACCCCTAAACCCCAATTCTGCATTTTTTTTTGCCTGCTAAAGGCAGGTGAATATTTATCCCCTTTTTATTACATTAACTTTTCGCCGGCCGGTGAAATGTCAATGTAATTTAATACGGGGATAATGAAAATTGGCGAAAAATGACGTCAACGGCGAAAAATGTTCGCCGATTCTGACTTTTCGCTTCTGATTGAATATGGCCCTTAATGTTGTATATGTATTGTATCCTCCTATCCAGTCTATAGCAATTCTGTAATTAGCTGCCAGCGCAAAAGTGCGTAAGCAAGGAATATTAAGGCCTCCCATATCTTTTGATTGTTGCAGCTTAAATAGAGTACCTCTTGGATGTTTTCCTGTCTCGTGCCTCGGGATAAATTAAAATAACTAGTATTCTGAGCGTTTATGGTCAGGAAAGTCCTTGGTGTCTGGTATAGTGTGTGAAATACATGTAAAAACTCAGAGCCAAATTCCTGAAGTTGGAAGATTCTGGTTAAATGGGACCAGGAGACTCTGTCAAACGCTTTATCAGCGTCACAGCTGATAACGATGTTTTCTTGTTCTAGTGAATGTGTGTGAAGCATAGCCGCCAGTAGAGTGCGCACATTGTGTACAGAGTGTCTGTTTTTAAGGAAAACAGTTTGTGCTGGGTGCAAGTGTTTAGGTAATATCAACTGGAGGCGAGAAGCCATCATTTTTGTAAAGATTTTAAAGTCATACAGGCCAAAGAAATTGGCCTGTATGAGGAAACAAGCGTAGAATCTTTGTTCGGTTTGGGAATCAATATTAATCTGGCAGTGTTAAAATCTGGTGGAGCAGGATTGCTGGTGAGAATAGAGTTGAATAGTGTAGAGAGATAGGATTGTATCTGGGAAGAAAGGATTTTATAATAAGCGGCCGAAAGGCCATCAGGACCTGGCGTTTTCCCGGTGGGTAGAGACTTGATAATTGTGTTTATTTCCATTTCAGTAATTGTAGATATAAGTAATTCTCTATATGCCGTAGTGAGTGTGGCGAGTTCTGCTTGTTTCAGGAATGTTAAACCTTGAATAGGATCGTCAGAAGGAGCATTTATATAAAGATTCATAGAATTGCAAAAATAATTTATTAATGTGTTCTGGGTCAGTTAAAGTCGCACCTTGAGCAGTCCTGAGGGAAGATAATTTGCTTATGAACATTAAAGGGCCTCGCCAAACCAGGTAATAACTTCCCTGGGCGATTACCCCATCTGAAAAAATTATTTTATTGGCATGATAGGATTGTGTTACTTTTATGTAATAGCACCCCTCAAGTATCTATTGAGTCAAGGTATTTTTTGGAGCCCACTAACAGGGGTTTCACTTGATGTGCTTCTTCCAGTTTTAGAGTGAGATAAGGGATCATTTGTTTATTATTTTTTATATACTATATATATATATATATATATAATATATACACACACACACACACACACACACACACTATATATATGTTGATGTGGCTTTCCCTGTACATGTAGTATAAATTCTGGTTTTCGGTTGGTGTGTATGTGAATTTACAGCAGTTTTCTTTCCTATATTTCTGTATTTGTATAGTTCTATACACTTGTGATAGATTGTCATGTTCACCCACACTCACAGCCCAAACTTTGACATTGAAAAAAAAAAATTGGTTACTCACCAAGTGCTGCCCCACTGTAGCTCGGCCCACATTATCACCTGTTCTGCACACCTCTGCTCTGCTCCACCTCCCTGCATCTCCCCCAAGTACTTCAGTGACAGGGACTGCCACTTAATGAGGTGAACAGTGTTGTTAATCATCATCACAGTTGGAAGATGTCATTATCATTCTCATTACTGCTGTTAATATCAGCATCACACAATATTAGCTCATCCTCACTGGATCCACAGTTACAGAAGTCTCTGTTGAAATTGGCGGCAAAGATTTTCCTCTTAGAAAAAGTAGTTAATTTTGATGAACATCAGTTTTTCCAAATTTTTTGGAAGTAGCCTTCTATGTCAATTGTTCTCAAAGTTCCCAGCTGTGCTAATCACTTTTTCCGAGTACACATCGGAGGGTGGGCAGCTTAAGTAATACCCCTTTCACACATAATTTTTTTCAAATCCTGGCATTTACCTGGCCTCTGAGTGGCAGGTCGTTTTGTGGTTCTAGCCAGACCCCCCTTTCACACAGAAAAGCAAATTACCAGGTAAACCACTTTTACCTGGTAATTTGCTGAACAACATGGGTATTTTTTTCTGTGTGAAAGGGTCAACTCGGGTCGAAATTGCCGGGTCACTGACCCTGGTAAAAACCAGGGTCTAAGTCAAAGGAATTATGACCCAGGTTAACCCTTGCACACAGAAAAAGGACCAGTGTTGCTCAGCAAATTAGCAGGTAAAACTGTTTTACCCGGTAATGTGCTTTTCTGTGTGAAGGGGGTATTAACCAAAGGTAGTTTGTACAAGAGTCTCCAAATTGATTTTTTTGCCTCCCAGTAATCAAAAGGACTGTGTGAGATGGTAATTCGTACATTATCATTAAAGTAAACATCCCTCATTCTATTGATGCTTACTGTTTCAGGTTGAGTCATGGTATGTGTCAATATATGTGGCCAATTATTTTAAGCCTGACCAGATGTAATAATGTTTTACTTTAATTTGACTCAACTCATCATCATCACCAGTGCGTCTCATGGAAAAATGGCAGTTTTTTCCTGGCAGCAGGAGACGTTGTAATGTCATGTGCCACTTGAGCTGATAACTTGCTCGCAAGGAGCTCTTTGCATCTCTTAAGATCAGTCAGTTGGAAAGACATCACATAGGACTTAAACCTAGGATCAAGCATTGTTGTCAAAATGTACTGATCCAATTGCAAGACTTGGCAAACCTTTTGGTCATTGCAAAGTGAAGAACTTAATCAACAAATCCAACATACTTAGCGGAATCACTTAATTTAATCTCCTTCTTCAACTTCTCTAGCTGCTTTTCCAACTTTTTTTTAAGGATATGACCAGACTCAAGCAGGCAGTGTTTGAGCTTACTTTATTGATTACAATTTCAAATGGCTTCAGTAGCTGGCATAACACAGAGTATTCTACAGTGTGCTGGAAAAAGGTAACATGCCCCCTACCTCTCTGCCTGCATTAAATGTACATTTAGATGGCTTGTTGCTGTTCTTC
Organism: Taudactylus pleione; assembly: GCA_031769625.1. Taxonomy (NCBI): domain Eukaryota; kingdom Metazoa; phylum Chordata; class Amphibia; order Anura; family Myobatrachidae; genus Taudactylus; species Taudactylus pleione. The sequence continues at coordinate 4,505,807 of JAUIMM010000016.1, read as the reverse complement.
CTGTCGCTGAAGGATATAAAAGTATGGTACAACCTCTTGCTTCAGTTGGTGGCATGGCAAATTCTTGCAGCTGTTGCTGCAATTTTCTACATGCGCTTGCTGAATGCTGAAAATGTCACAAAATTTCAGGGCCATTGATAGCATCTCCTGTACTGTCTTGTCATTTTTGTTTAAGACATATTTTATTGAGGAGGATGAGAGGCAATACAAAAACCACCTGCGTAAAGGTCCAATAAATGAAAAAAGACACAATTGTACATGTGAGACCAACAAGTTGTCAAATATATAAACATATATATATATATATACACATATCAGGCAAATAGTCATATGACCACAATTCAATAGTCTCGGCCAATTTTTAAATAAAACAAAGCATCAGAAAAAAAAAAGTGTAGAAAGAAGAAGCAAGAAGAGAAGAGGAAGGGGAGGGAGGGAAAGGGGAGTAGACTCAACTGATCCACCAACACATGAGTGGTGCAGGGTACAAATCACGGGGGACCTGGCTTAATTCAGAAAGATCAGTTAAATAAAGGGGAGACCTGAAAGTGGAAGGTCCAAGGTTATCATATCTTAGTAAAACTCTTAGATGAGCCCTGTAGGATACTAGTCATGTATTCCATAGAGTGAATGTGCCAAATTTTAGCTGTGACCTCTCCAATGGCTGGAGCCTCTTTTTACTGTCCTATTGTTTTTTAAGAAATTCTGAGCCACCAAGTCTGTGTGTTCAAAACATGATACATGTTGAAATTCACCCAGTTGTAATGATTGTACAATGTTACTTATACTATCAGAAATTACACATCCTGAGGAGAGTCTTAGCGGGGGTAAGAAATTTTGCTCACATCCCTGAGTTTTTCCAACACATTGGCACCGGTAAGCCTCTTAGTGAAGCCAGTGATACAGATAGTAGCCTGTCTGAACAAGCTAGCATTGTGTTAGATACTACTGTCGCTGAAGGTGATACACTCACCCAGTGGGCTGTCAGAGTCATGTAATCTTTCCTTTGACAAGTACCACTTGTGCACATATCTGTAGTTAAGTGAATACTCGCCCCGATGGCATTTTCTAGACCAAGCATCATATATTTTTTTTTTTATGTCCCAGTACAGTTGAGGAATTGCTGTTCTTGTAAAATGGAATAGAGATAGAATTTGGTAGCAAAGACATGACCTCAACTAAATTGTCTAAAACCAAATACATTGATGGTGCTTTTTGGATGCGGATCTAATACTAGCATAGCCATCATGGCTTCAATGATGCACTGTGCAACAGGATGGCGGCTGTCATACTTGGCTCCTCTTGCAAATTATTGTTTTACAGTCAATTGTTGTTTGAAATTACTAGTCTTCTTGGTCCCCTTCTGTGATGAAGATTTGCTCCCAGCAGCAGCCTCAGCATGCAAAGATTTTCATGTGGAAGGAGTCAGTTTGCCTTTGCAAATTGGGTGCAGGACAACCTCTTGTCAAGTCTGAAACTGGAGAAGAGGACGTGGTGGGCCTAAGTTGGGGAAAGAAGCGGAGACGAGGGGCCTGGATGTACGTTCTCCTCATCCACAGGTCTTGAGTGTTGGCGAGACCTGGGCAAAGGTGCGGAGTCTAACCCACAGGATGGTGTTCGCCAGTGACCCCCCCAATTGGGATATGGGCTTAGCTGCACCCCGTGAGCAGGTCGCGGTCCTTCGACCAGGTACACAAGCCCTGCAGGGATAGAGACACTACACCCGTGGCCCAGCGAGGATATGCCTGTTTAGGCACAAAACAGTCCCTTAAAATACTGTATAGAAAACACCTTGACACGAGGATCAAAACGTCAATAAGGATTTCAAGTGGGAAGCGACTCACGGTTACTTGAGACGTCACCAGAGATAGAAGGCACACGGGTAGAGGCGGTATACGTTGTAGCACGGATGTTCACTGGAGACGTAAGGCACACAGGTGGGGATGGTAACACTGCTGCACGGGTATTCACCAGAGACGTATAGGCACACAGGTAAAGGTGGGAACACTGCTGCACGGGTATTCACCAGAGATGTTTAGGCACACAGGTAAAGGTGGTAACACTGCTGCTGTACGGATGAATAGGAACCTGGACCGGGAACTCACTAAAGCACGCTAGGAGACAACCGTTGTTCAGGAAATTTCCCATAACCTGTGGAACAGTTTTATACCCAGGGGAACCCTTAGACAGGTGCACAGCATCAGCTGAAAACGGGCCTATCATGGAGAAGGATCCAGTCACATGGGCCGACTGTCATGGCGGCGCCCATGTCCGGATTAGCGATGCCGGACACCAGCCCTCCAGGAAGCCACAGCAAGCGGGGAGAATACTCAGCTTCTCCCCCGCCGTCGCGCAGGCCGACCGACCACCCAGGATGAAAGGGGAAGCCGGCGGTGCGGTAAGCGGCGCCGATCCCCGGCTGAGCCCTGACAGTACCCCCTCCTTTAAGGGTGGGCACTGAACACCCAACAGGCTTATCTGGAAATCGCCTATGAAAACTCTGGATTAGTCGCGGAGCGTGTACATCAGAGGCTCTGATCCAGGCCCTTTCCTCGGGGCCGTAGCCCTTCCAATCGATGAGATATTGAAGGGTGTGGAATCTGTGCCGGGAATCCAAGATCTTTTCCACCTCAAATTCAGTGCCTTGTAATGTCTTGACTTGAGGCAATTTAGGGGAACAATTCTGAAAACGATTGAGCACCAGGGGCCGTAAGAGAGAAACGTGAAAAGTATTTGAAATCTTCATTTGAGGAGGAAGTTCCAACTTATAAGTTACTGGACTGATTATCTTAATGATACGATATGGACCGATAAAACGCGGAGCGAGTTTCATGGACGGGACTCTTAAGCAAATATTTTTGGAAGATAACCAGGCCCTGTCCCCGACTCTCAACAGAGGAACCGCCAAACGTTTCCTGTCCGCAAATTTCTTGTAATTCCTAGAAGATTGCTTTAGAGATAAGTGAATTTTATTCCATAAAACTGAAAAGGATTGAATCTCTTGATTCACAGCTGGAACATCTATAGATGGAAGCTTCTGGAAATCTGGAACTCGTGGATGTCTACCAAAAACCGTAAAAAAAGGAGTGGATTTAGAGGAAGAATGGAATTTAAAGTTATGAGAAAACTCTGCCCATGGCAGGAGGTCCACCCAATCATCCTGGGAAGATGACACAAAAAGCCTAATGAAGGTCTCTAGCTCTTGATTGACCCTTTCCGTTTGACCATTCAACTGTGGGTGGTAGGCTGATTCCACAGGTACTACACAGGGCTCTCCAGAATTTGGCTGTAAACTGAACACCTCGATCAGAGACTATTTCCCTGGGGAGACCGTGTAATCTGAAGATGTCTCGAATAAAAATTTTTGCTAATTGAGGAGCAGAAGGAAGGCCAACGAGCGGGATAAAATGTGCCATTTTAGAAAAGCGATCCACGACCACCCATACCGTGTTATGTCCCTTGCACCGAGGTAATTCAGAAATAAAATCCATTGAGATGTGGGTCCATGGAGCAGTTGGGATAGACAAGGGACGAAGAGGACCAACCATCTGTCTACGCGGAGTTTTATGTTGGGCGCATTTGATACAGGAGCGGACAAACTCCGTGACATCCTTCTTCATGGTCGGCCACCAGTACGATCGAAGTAAGAACTGGTAGGTCTTGGTGATTCCAGTGTGACCTGCGAACAAGGATGCATGAGCCCAAACCAGCAATTTCTGACGTAAATTAGGAGGTACAAAAATTTTCCCAGGTGGCAAGGACACTACTTGAGTAGGAGCAAATACAATTGGGTCAAAAATGGAATGAACTTGAGAACACTCCTCCTCCTCCAAGTTAGTCATGAAGGAGCGAGATAATGTATCGGCCTTCTTGTTCAACACACCAGGACGAAACTGGAGTTTTAAATCAAACCTAGAAAAAAAAAGTGACCATCGTGCCTGCCTGGCATTCAACCGGTGTGCAGTTTGCGGATAGATCAGATTCTTATGGTCTGTAATAATCGTGACAGGAAATTTGGCCCCTTCCAGAAGATACCGCCATTCCTCTAAGGCTAGGCGCATGGCTAGAAGTTCTTGGTCGCCTATAATATAATTTCTCTCAGCAGGGGAAAATTTACGGGAGAAAAATCCACAAGGATGCATCTTCCCATCTTCAGCAGACTGAGATAATACCGTGCCTACTCCAACGGAGGATGCGTCCACCTCCACAATGAATGGTTTGTCTATTTGAGGCTGACAGAGAATGGGAGCTCGAGAAAAGGCACCTTTTAGGTTTTGAAAGGCTTGTACTGCTGGAACAGACCATTTAGAAGGATTGGCTCATTTCCTTGTGAGGGAGGTAATGGGTGCTACCAGTGTAGAAAAGTGTGGAATAAACCTCCTGTAATAGTTTGCAAATCCTAGAAAACGCTGAGTACCTTTTAAAGAAGTAGGCAGGGGCCATTCAGAGATTGCTTTTAGTTTATCAGGATCAATCTGGAGACTCCCCCCGGAGATAATATGGCCTAAAAAAGGTACTGAAGTTTGGTGAAACATACATTTGGAAAGTTTCCCAAAGAGGTGATGAGTGCGAAGGCGGAACAATACCTCCCGTACATGAAGACGATGGCTCTGTAAATCTCTGGAAAAGATTAAAATATCATCGAGATAAATCACAACAAATTTATGAAGAATATCCCGGAAGATCTCGTTGACGTAACCTTGAAAAATAGCTGGTGCATTACAAAGACCGAAGGGCATTACGAGGTACTCAAAGTGTCCGTCTCTAGTATTGAACGCGGTCTTCCACTCGTCCCCGGTTTTAATTCGAATCAGATTATACGCACCACGTAGATCCAGCTTCGTGAAAACCTGAGCCCCTTGAACCTTGTCAAACAGTTCTGAAATTAAAGGTAGAGGGTACCGATTCTTTATGGTGATTTGATTTAATCCTCGATAATCTATACAGGGGCGGAGTCCACCATCCTTTTTCCCTACAAAAAAGAAACCTGCCCCTGCAGGAGAAGAAGAAGGCCGAATTAATCCTTTAGCAAGGTTTTCCTTATTGTATTCCTCCATGGCCGCGGTCTCAGGCACAGACAAAGGGTAAACACGGCCACGTGGAGGACTTTTCCCAGGAAGCAAATCGATGGCACAATCCCAAGGTCGATGCGGAGGAAGTTTATCTGCGGCTTGTTCACAAAATACGTCAGCAAAGTCTTGATAAGCCTCGGGCAAGCCCGGCTGGGGGAATGTTTAGAAGACTCTGGTCGAAGGGGCTTCTTAGACGGGTTGGAAACCGTCGCTTGGTTACATACTGGAACGACCTTGGTCAAACAATCTTGGAAACATTGTGAACCCCAGGATCGGATTTGCATAGCATCCCAGTCGAAGACAGGATTGTGTTTTCTCAACCAGGGCAGCCCTAATACCAGCTCATAGGAGGATTCGGGTAACACAAAAAATTCCAGCATTTCATGATGTAGGCACCCAATTTTTGGACAGACACAGGATGAGAGAGTGAAGAAATGGGTAACCCCACCAGAGTTTTACCATCTAGACCAGACAGTAACAATTTATTAGGTAGGGAAACGACTGCAACACCCAAGGTGTGAATCAATCTCTCTGCAATAAAATTACCAGCGGCTCCAGAATCAATTAAAGCGTGAACCTTTCTTGTCCTGGACTTATGGGAAAGCGACACTACTAAAAGACTCTCGGATAATTGGGATGGCTTGAGAATAACCCCCAACTGAATGCTCCCTACTTCAGTCAGGGTTTCGCATTTCCCGCAAGTAAAGGAAAATTCCTCAGAATGTGGTTAGGTGCAGCGCAATAGATACACAATTTATTTTGGAAGCGTCTATTGCGCTCTGCCGGGGTGAGTTTGGCTCTGTTGACCTGCATCGGTTCCTCTTCACTAGCTAGGGTGGGTATAGGCGGACTAACAGCAGAAGAGCGGACTGGTAAACATTCACCTCTTCCCCTACTAGCCCATCTTTCCCGATGGCGAAGGTCAATTTTGATACAGAGGGAGATGACGTCAGCGAAGGATTCTGGCAAATCTCTGGAGGCAAGCTCATCCTTCATCCTCTCAGAGAGTCCATGAAGGAAGGGCACTTTAAGAGCTTCCTCATTCCTTTTAATTCAGATGCCAGGGTCTGAAATTGGACTACATACTGCCCCACGGACCGTGTGCCCTGTCGCACTCGGAGGAGGTCAGAGGATGCAGATGCAGAACGGCCTGGCTCATCAAAAATTCTCTTAAATGCGGAAACTAATTCCTCGTAGGTAGATACGATGGGGTCGGCCCGTTCCCATAAAGGGGAGACCCAGTCTAACGCTGCTCCTGTTAATAATGAAATCACATATGCTACTTTGGCCCGAAACGTGGGAAAGTTCTGGGGAAGACATTCGAATTGGATTTCACATTGGTTGATGAACCCGCGGCACCACCTGGGGTCGCCATCAAACCTTTCTGGAGTGGCAAGCTGTAGTCGGGGTTTGGGAGTAGGAACCACTGGTGGAGGACCTGATGGAGAAGGTACAGGAACCGCAGGCGGGGGAACCGGGAGAATAGAAGCCAACGTGGTTTGGATCGAAACCAGTTGCCTCGAGAGCTCCTGTAAATACTGAGCCACTTGTAGTTGCGCCTCCTGGTTGTCCATCCGAGAGGTCAACTCTTGCAGAGACCCAGTACCTTGGGATCCTGCAGCCTCCATTTGGCCTGAACAAACTGTCACGTCTGAAACTGGAGAAGAGGACGTGGTGGGCCTAAGTTGGGGAAAGAAGCAGAGACGAAGGGCCTGGATGTACGTTCTCCTCATCCACAGGTCTTGAGTGTTGGCGAGACCTGGGCAAAGGTGCGGAGTCTAACCCACAGGATGGTGTTCGCCAGTGACCCCCCCCAATTGGGATATGGGTTAGCTGCACCCCGTGAGCAGGTCGCGGTCCTTTGACCAGGTACCCAAGCCCTGCAGGGATAGAGACACTACACCCGTGGCCCAGTGAGGATATGCCTGTTTAGGCACAAAACAGTCCCTTAAAATACTGTATAGAAAACACCTTGACACAAGGATCAAAACGTCAATAAGGATTCAAGTGGGAAGCGACTCACGGTTACTTGAGACGTCACCAGAGATAGAAGGCACATGGGTAGAGGCGGTATACGTTGTAGCACGGATGTTCACTGGAGACGTAAGGCACACAGGTGGGGATGGTAACACTGCTGCACGGGTATTCACCAGAGACGTATAGGCACACAGGTAAAGGTGGTAACACTGCTGCACGGGTATTCACCAGAGATGTTTAGGCACACAGGTAAAGGTGGTAACACTGCTGCTGTACGGATGAATAGGAACCTGGACCGGGAACTCACTAAAGCACGCTAGGAGACAACCGTTGTTCAGGCAATTTCCCATAACCTGTGGAACAGTTTTATACCCAGGGGAACCCTTAGACAGGTGCACAGCATCAGCTGAAAACGGGCCTATCATGGAGAAGGATCCAGTCACATGGGCCGACTGTCATGGCGGCGCCCATGTCCGGATTTGTGATGCCGGACACCAGCCCTCCAGGAAGCCACAGCAAGCGGGGAGAATACTCAGCTTCTCCCCCGCCATCGCGCAGGCCGACCGACCACCCAGGATGAAAGGGGAAGCCGGTGGTGCGGTAAGCGGGCGCCGATCCCCGGCTGAGCCCTGACACCTCTAATCATTAATGAGGAGATTAATGATGAAGGTGTTGGAGGTAGAGAATGCAAGTGCTTTGGTCTCTTCATGCTGCTGGTAGCTGATGCTGGACTGCTTGTTATTATTTTACATGATTTTGCCGATTTTGGTAAATACTTACTGCAAATGATGCAACAGGGAGGAGGTGTCTAGATGGTTAACGTCTCTACATTTACTTACTTTGCCATCACAAATGTTGTCAGGATTGGTTAAAAATAATTCCACACAAAAGGGGTGGCTTTTTTGGTCTTATAACCAGGCATGACAATGTCCTTCTTATCACTGGCAAGAACTGCTGCCACAGGTGGCTGACTTACTTTGACACTAACAACAACATCTTCTTGAATTTGATCAACTTATTCTTGTCCAACACATTCATCAACATCCTCATTATAGTTGGATACACAATTATCCCTGTCTTCCTATTGCATTTCCAAGGTAGCATCCTCAATTTCTAGGTTATCATCATTACTTTTACAACTACTCATCCTCACATTTGCAGAGGGTTCAGAAATGGTGGAAGGAGACTTCTCTAAGATTAGTGTCAGAAATGTCAAACTCACACACATTACTCGTGAATACCCTTGAACACTCCTCAGGGATTTGTGCAGTTTGTGAACACACAATTAATTAGAGGTGATGTTTTCTTTAAGATTGTGAAATACTCTTTAGATTTGAGGTACCCTTTTTCAAACTTTATTTTCCATTGACCTCCTTTAGTAGATGCTAAAGAAGTAATATGACTGGCAACACTAGTACTTGGCCACTCCTGCTCTTCTATTGACTGATTTATGATATATTTATTTTTTACACCAGGAAAGAAGTAAAGCTACTGTTGAATTTAAATGCCACCAGACCAAGTGAATGCACAATGAGATACTGAAATGAGGGACTGTATAAAAGAAGAAGTTTGTTTATTTGTTTGTTGGTGAATATCTTCCACAGCTCTCAAGGTAAAGCTGCCAAATTTTACATAGTTAATTAGAATAGAAAAAGTAAGCCATCAGACCACATAGCTTTTGTCAGTCCGTCTGGTTATGCATTCGGACACCCCTGCACCAAGTGGGATGAAATCAACACAAGGTGGTCCAGTTGGCTCCTGGCCAGGTTTTAGGGGTGTTAGTGTCTGGTCAGACCTCCTGTTGGTGTACGCTGAGCAGAACTTTGACCCGGGGACAATGGCCAGAACTTTGACCCAGGGAGCCTGTTTGGACCCAGGGAGACTGTTCTGAGCCATCCACTGGATGGTTTTGGACAATTGGATCGAAGAAGACATACTAGGGGGTTGAGGTTCCTGGATGGACTTTCCGTTGATGTACGCTGGGCAGAACTTTGACCTGGGGAGCCTGTTATGGACCTCCCATTGGATGTATTTGGATGAAAATTTCATGGAGGGGTGGCAATTGGTCGGGAATGCCTAGTGGAGTGGCTGTGGTCGGATCTCACAGCGGACTGTGCTGGACAGAACTTTGACCCAGTGAGCCATTTTGGGCTACCACTGGATGAGTTTTTATTACATCATATAGTAAAACTTAATAACTTGAAGATACACCTTTGCACTGATTGGGATGAAACCAGCATGAAGTGGGCCAGTTGAATCCTGCCAAAGTTTTTTTGGGGGGTTAGGGTCCCGGTCGGACCTCACATTGGTGTACGCTAGGCAAAACTTTGACCTGGGGAGTCTGTTCTGGGCCTTCCACTGGATGGATTTGGATGACATCACATAATAAAACTTAATAATTTGAAGATTTAAACCCAGGCAATGCCGGGTACCGCAGCTAGTTTTTTAATAACCGAAAAAGAGGTTTTCTTTCTTTGAGGTACAGCTCATTCAGAGAGACCCAGTACAAACTTTGAATAAATAATTTTGTAGTTGAAATCACACTTTTCAAGCCCTCATACACAAGTGACTGACACAATATATATCATGTACTGCATTGTAGAGATCTGAGATACTGATATTTCCTTGTGAAAAACAAATACAAGTTCACTTTAAGAAGCATACACAAAACAAACACAACAGTCTGTTTGCTGTACATCACTAGATTGCAGGTGCTACTATGTCTGACAAACACACAGTAGCCTGTTTGCATTGCAGTGGTATCACTAGGGCAGTGCAAGCAGCACCGGGTGACACCAAAATGGCACTGTGATGGATGACAAATGTAGGCTAGTGTCATCCATACTGTGCTGGGAGTTTTATGTATATTTGGTGCCTCCTGGTCTTTCTAAACACTACTACATTTTATGTATGAACAGACATCTTTAAGAAGGCAGCCATATTGGAATAGTTTCACTAGATATTGCCACTTAATCATTAATTTTACACTGAATGCAAGGACCATTCCCACTTTATATATACACATATAAATACACACACAAAAAAAATATATATATATATATATATATATATATATATATATATATTTATATTTATACAGTAAAACACAGCTGATCCGGCACTCCCAATAAGTAGTATACGTATACCTGCTCCGGTGCCGTCCTTACAGGGAACAGCGCCCCCGATACATACAGCACATAGAGGCGGCACTCACAGAACTTCAAACGGAATATGCAAAAACAGAAGTTTAATCCATCAACGTTTCGGGACCTCTCGTCCCTTCCTCAGGATGCACAGTACATAATAAAAATAATACATACAAACAACAGCATTAAATAGCTTACCAGTCTGGACGCATGGTGCTCCTCCCGCTCGTTGCGCCGGGGACAAGACCGGAACACGGGCAGCAAGATCCGCCGGAAGTTCTATGCGTGTCACACACCGGAAGTCCACTGCGTGTCAAGCGCCCATGTGATAACCCCAGGCGCGGCGGCTGACTGAGACAGCACAAAGCCCAGCGGTTGCCATGACAACCTGTTGAAGATACACAAACCTGTGTGATATGTGAAAAATACAAACATGTCTACAAAACATGAATAACAGTGAACTCAAATACCTTATAAAAAATGTCAGACCGATAAAGTCTGCTTACTATGCAGGGTGTGACTATACGTGGGCTTAAAATAAAATATATAAAATACAATAATGACATGACACTGTGATGGAATGTGTCAATGCTTAACATTATACAGAAGAAGAATATATGAAAGCATGAGTACTAAAAAAAAATAAAAAATAACAAATAAAAAATAGTGTGGTAAAAATACATAACTAAAAAACAGTGACATCTAGGGATAATAAGTGAAAAAATGAATAAAACAAGTGACCAAAATGGTGAGAAAAAATATGGAAAATGCATGCCTAAGCAAAACCTAGAATAACCAAAAAATATCAAAATAGATCTGAAAGTTATGCGTGAATAGAATAACTGCTAAGACAAAAAAATATGTGTTTGACCTAAACAACGCTTATACCAGCGGAATAGGCATAGAACCTACATTTGGCTTGATGCATAAATCTGTGAGTGCCATAAAACATTGCAAAACACGCTTAATGTAAAGTAGTACAAGTGTCAATATTACTCATGCCTACAAGAACAAAAAAAGGCTAACCAATATTTAATAAACATGAAACTATCTAAGAACAAATATATGATCACACCTACAGATCTCAATGATATATGGACCAAACGAAGAGGCCATAAGGTCAGCAAAAAAGCCAGTAAAAATAACCATAGAAAAAAGGCGACTATCCTTACTTGCAGCAAAATTTACCAAATGATGGCATGTCAATAACCCCTTGGAGAAAACAATTTAGACCCAAAGATTCGTTAAGCCCTCGCGGTGACAAAGTATCCAACCTATGTATCCATGACGATTCGAGTTGCAAAAGCTTTTTAGATCTATTACCACCCCTTAATGAGACTGGCACATGATCAATAGCTTTGCAGTGAACCGTAGCGATACTATGTTTCATTAAGGCAAAATGCCTCGCTACCGGCTGTTCGCTCTGGCCAGAGATTAAGGCTGCTCTGATGGCTGCACGATTCTTTAAATTGGTGCTCTGTCTTGCCCACATAGTATAAACCACATGGGCAAGACAGAATGTATACCACAAAACGGGAGTTGCATGATAAAGACCAGTTGATACTGAAATTTCTACCTGAATAGGGATGTGATATGTAAGAGCCCACCTGCATATAACTGCAGGTGGTGCAGCCAAGGCATTTGAAACAGCCCTTTTTTTTACTGAGAAAATTCGTAACTGGTGTCTTGAATGTTGAAATATCAGACTTCATGACAATGTTCTTGATGTTGGCACTCCGTGTGTAACTAGGCATCAAAGAGGTGTCATGAAGTAAAGATATATCTGGATCTGTAGCAACCATCGGCCACAATCGTTTAACCCTTGGTGCTATAGCTTTACTCTTTACATTGAATTCATTAATCAAAGGTATCCTATGCGAGAGACCTTTCTTGATTTTTGGTTGTAACAATTCAATATTATTATGTGAAAGGGCCTTTGCCTTTGCTCTCATTAATACCTTCAATGGATAAACTTGTTGGTCATAATGTCTAACTGTTTGTGGGTCTCTATCTCATCACTAGTGATCCTACAAACTATCAGATAGTGAGTATGGTAACCCATGTACGGTATCGCGAGGGTGGAAACTATCGTACCGTAAAAGATTATTCCTGTCCATTGGTTTAACATATAATGAAGTAATTATCCATGCATTTTCAATTTTAATGGTGATGTCAAGGAAATTAATCTCCTCGTGACTGTGATGGACTATCAGTTTAACCGGACTAGATGACATGTTCTGGCTCTCTATGATGTTTAACACATTAACATCACCCCGCCAAAAAAGCAATAAATCATCAATGTATCGGTAATAAAGAAATACACACTCAGATATCGTCGTATCAGAAAAAAATATATATTTTCTACCTCACCCATGAAGGCGTTGGTAAAAGACGGGGCCGCAGCAGAGCCCATAGCACATCCCGCCCTTTGAATTATAACTACTTCCTTTTTGATGGTGTATTTTTATAGGCAAAGTAAATTCAAGAAGGGTTAGAAAAAATGTTAAATCTGGACCTTCATACTTAGGGTTATTGACCAATAACCTATCTACAGCCCGAATACCTGCCTCATGCGGGATGCAGGTATATAGGCTGGTCACATCACAGGTGACCAACACATATCAGATGGGAGTGACTCAATCAAAGCAAAGTGTCTTAACAATGCTGTAGAATCTTTCAAGTATGAAGGCATGTTTTGGATACATGGCTGCAAATACGAATCAACATAAATGGCAATGGACTCTCACAGAGACTCCCTGGCATATATGATGGGTCTGTCAGGAGGCCTCTGTGGATCCTTGTGGACCTTAGGGATGACATAAAAAAGTGGTACAACAGGAAACTCTGTCACCAATTTCTTACACAAAGACTTAGAAATAATGTCCTCCATTTCAACCTGAGATAATAAAGTATCAATATGGTCTTTATATTCCACAGTAGGGTCACTAGGCAAAACACAATAAGTATCTACATCCCCCAATAACCTAAGACATTCCTTTCTATAAAATTTGATATCCATCACTACAATGGAGCCCCCCTTATCTGCTCCTCTTATGACGATGTCTTGTTGTTTTCCCAAAGATTTAAGAGCCATTTGTTCATCAGACAAGTTGGCTGGACAAAGGGAAAATTATATGATTCTGTGGAATGTTTTTATAGAGGCATTAACAGAACTCTGTTCAAAAGTGGATCTAGTCCCAATAGTGGAAAATGAGGCTGGACCTGGTGTTGCAGGAATTTTACTGAAAAATTCTTTTAATTTTAAAGTTCTTTGAAATTTATAATTATCAATTTTCCACTTGAAATTGTCCAGGCCTTTCATGGGGATGAACGAGAGACCCTTACTGAGGACACTAATTTCAGCTGGTGATAAAACCGCTGAAGACAAATTGATTATTAGATCTTCCTTCCTCTCGGAGGTCTTCCTGCACTTCTGCCTCCACGTTTGACCACCCCGTCGATTTGGTCTTTTCTTCTTGTGGTCATGCCCCTCGTTGGGCCAACCCCTAAAGGGGATTCTTGTAAATTGGTGGGCCTCTGGGACTGGTGGGAATCCTCAGTTTCACTAACTGAAGTGCTGGAATGCTGTTTGAATGTCTGGAACTGGCGTGAATAATGTCTATGGCCAGTTCTCTGAGTGCTGGTACTAGATCCCAACCAGGAATACACTCTGTGGAATTCATAGTCTTGTTGAACTTTGGTGAGGTTTTGCTTCTTGTACCTCAATACAAATTAGACAAATGGAACAGTATAATACTGTTCCATTTGTCTAATGAGCTTCTCATTCCAATCTACGGCGACATCAGCAATTAGAATAGGTTTGTACTCCATTTCAAATGTTGCGATCTTGTCACGAACAATATTCACCTCTCATGTGGACTCCTCAATGATCAAAAGATTTAAGTCCATCAAGCATTTATTTAGGATAGAAATCAATCGTTTACAAAAAGGAATACTTTGCCTGCCAATAGTTGGAGTATTGTGGATACGTAAACCTCTAGGGATTTGCTTAGCTCTACAGTAGTCCGATAATGTACGTCCATGTAAAGTGTAATCCAATTCTCTTTTTTTCATTTTAAGCAAATCCCTAAAAATGTCACCATTAGAGATATTACAAGAAGCGTCAAAAACCGGTTCCTTAAGTAAGATTCCCTCAGCCTCCGCATCAGAAAAGCTGAAGGTATCAGATGTATCACATTGAAGCATGTAGGATGTGATCTCATTGGGATCAGGTGCTGTAGCCATAATCATATGTCTGAAGAAAAATGTGTTTCAATGTAAATATACTTATACCACAAGTACAATAAAAAACTTTTACACAGTGTCAATCAACAAAAAAATTTAACTGTAGAGAAAAGCGTCCTGGTCTGATGAGCTGAAGAATAGGGTGCCTTGATCTTGTCCCCAATGCCCTATCATGGAGCATACATGGACATTGTATAGTAAAACACAGCTGATCCGGCACTCCCAATTAGTAGTATAAGTATACCTGCTCCGGTGCCCTCCTTACAGGGAACAGCGCCCCCGATGCATATAGTACACAGAGGCGGCACTCAGAGACCTTCAAACGGAATATGCAAAAATAGAAGTTTAATCTATCAACGTTTCGGGACCTCCCGTCCCTTCCTCAGGATGCACAGTACATAATAAAAATAATACATACAAACAACAGCATTAAATAGCTTACCAGTCTGGACGCATGGTGCTCCTCCCGCTCATTGCGCCGGGGACAAGACCAGAACACAGGCAGCAAGATCCGCCGGAAGTTCTATGCGTGTCACACACTGGAAGTCCACTGCGTGTCAAGCGCCCATGTGATCACCCCAGGCGTGGCGGCTGACTGAGACAGCACAAAGCCCAGCGGTTGCCATGACAACCTGCTGAAGATACACAAACCTGTGTGATATGTGAAAAATACAAACATGCCTAAAAACACGAATAACAGTGAACTCAAATACCTTATAAAAAATGTCAGACCGATAAAGTCTGCTTACTATGCATGGTGTGACTATACGTGGGCTTAAAATAAAATATATAAAATACAATAATGACATGACACTGTGATGGAATGTGTCAATGCTTAACATTATACAGAAGAAGACTATATGAAAGCATGAGTACTAAAAACCTCCCGTCCCTTCCTCAGGATGCACAGTACAGAATAAAAATAATACATACAAACAACAGCATTAAATTGCTTACCAGTCTGGACGCATGGTGCTCCTCCCGCTCGTCGCGCTGGGGACAAGACCGGAACACGGGCAGCAAGATCCGCCGGAAGTTCTATGCGTGTCATGCACCGGAAGTCCTCTGCATGTGATCACATGGGCGCTTGACACGCAGTGGACTTCCGGTAAATAAATGCTCGATGGACTTAAATCTTTTGATCATTGAGGAGTCCACATGAGAGGTGAATATTGTTCGTGACAAGATCGCAACATTTGAAAAGTAGTACAAACCTATTCTAACTGCTGATGTCACCGTAGATTGGAATGAGAAGCTCATTAGACAAATGGAACAGTATAAGGTTAAATTATTAAGGTACAAGAAGCAAACCCACACCAAAGTTCAACAAGACTATGAATTCCACAGAGTGTATTCCTGGTTGGGATCTAGTACCAGCACTCAGAGAACTGGCCATAGACATTATTCACGCCAGTTCCAGACATTCAAACAGCATGCCAGCACTTCAGCTAGTGAAACTGAGGATTCCCACCAGTCACAGAGGCCCACCATATTACAAGAATCCCCTTTAGGGGTTGGCCCAACGAGGGGCATGACCACAAGAAGAAAAGACCAAATCGACGGGGTGGTCAAACGTGGAGGCAGAAGTGCAGGAAGACCTCCGAGAGGAAGGAAGATCTAATATTCAATTTGTCTTCAGCGGTTTTCCCACCAGCTGAAATTAGTGTCCTCAGTAAGGGTCTCTCGTTCATCCTCATGAAAGGCCTGGACAATTTCAAATGGAAAATTGATAATTATAAATTTCAAAGAACTTTAAAATTAAAAGAATATTTCAGTAAAAATCCTCCTGTTAAATCTGCAACACCAGGTCCATCCTCTCTTTCCAATATTGGGACTAGATCCACTTTTGAGCCGAGTTCTGTTAATGCCTCTATAAAAACATTCCACAGAATCATATAATTCTTCTCCCTTTGTCCAGCCCAACTTGTCTAAAGATGAACAAATGGCTCTTAAATCTTTGGGAAAACAACAAGACATCGTCATAAGAGGAGCGGATAAGGGGGGCTCCATTGTAGTGATGGACATCACATTTTATAGAGAGGAATGTCTTAGGTTATTGGGGGATGTCGATACTTATTGTGTTTTGTCTAGTGACCCTACTGTGGAATATAAAGACCATATTGATACTTTATTATCTCAGGCTGAAATGGAGGGCATTATTTCTAAGTCTTTGTGTAAGAAATTGGTGACAGAGTTTCCTGTTGTACCACTTTTTTATGTCATCCCTAAGGTCCACAAGGATCCACAGAGGCCTCCTGACAGACCCATCATATCTGCCAGGGGGTCTCTGTGAGAGTCCATCGCCATTTATGTTGATTCGTATTTGCAGCCATGTATCCAAAATATGCCTTCATACTTGAAAGATTCTACAGCATTGTTAAGACACTTTGCTTTGATTGAGTCACTCCCGTCTGATATT
The DNA here is from genome assembly GCA_031769625.1 of Taudactylus pleione. NCBI lineage: Eukaryota > Metazoa > Chordata > Amphibia > Anura > Myobatrachidae > Taudactylus > Taudactylus pleione. Next base: position 4,488,948 of record JAUIMM010000016.1, on the reverse strand, counting down.
GTGTTGGTCACCTGTGATGTGACCAGCCTATAAACCTGCATCCCGCATAAGGCAGGTATTCGGGCTCTAGAAAGGTTATTGGTCAATAACCCCAAGTATGAAGGTCCAGATTTAAAATTTTTTCTAACCCTTCTTGAATTTACTTTGAATTACAACTACTTCCTTTTTGATGGTGTATTTTATAGGCAAAGGGCGGGATGCGCTATGGGCTCTGCTGCAGCCCCGTCTTTTGCCAACGCCTTCATGGGTGAGGTAGAAATTATTTTTTTTTGTCTGATATGACTATATCTGAGTGTGTATTTCTTTATTACCGATACATTGATGATTTATTGCTTTTTTGGTGAAGTGATGTTAATGTGTTGTTAAACATCATCGAGAGCCAGAACATATCATCTAGTCCGGTTAAACTGACAGTCCATCACAGTCACAAGGAGATTAATTTCCTTGACATCACCATTAAAATTGAAAATGCATGGATAATTACTTCATTATATGTTAAACCAATGGACAGGAATAATCTTTTACGGTACGATAGTTTCCACCCTCGCAATACCGTACATGGGTTACCATAGTCTCACTATCTGATAGTTTGTAGGATCACTAGTGATGAGATAGAGACCCGCAAACAGTTAGACATTATGACCAACAAGTTTACCCATTGAAGGTATCAATGAGAGCAAAGGCCCTTTCACATAATAGGATTGAATTGTTACAACCAAAAATCAAGAAAGGTCTCTCGCATAGGATACCTTGGATTAATTAATTCAATGTAAAGAGTAAAGCTATACCACCAAGGGTTAAACGATTGTGGCCGATGGTTGCTACAGATCCGGATATATCTTTACTTCATGACACCTCTTTGATGCCTAGTTACACACGGAGTGCCAACATCAAGAACATTGTCATGAAGTCTGATATTTCAACATTCAAGACACCAGTTACAAATTTTCTCAGTAAAAAAGGGCTGTTTCAAATGCCTTGGCTGCACCACCTGCAGTTATATGCAGGTGGGCTCTTACATATCACATCCCTATTCAGGTTGAAAGTTCAGTATCAATTGGTCTTTATCATGCAACTCCCGTTTTGTGGTATACATTCTGTCTTGCCCATGTGGTTTATACTACGTGGGCAAGACAGAGGGCCAATTTAAAGAACGGATGGCGTAGCATCGTGCAGCCATCAGAGCAGCCTTTATCTCTGGCCAGAGCGAACAGCCGGTAGCGAGGCATTTTGCCTTAATGAAACATAGTATCGCTACGGTTCGCTACAAAGCTATTGATCATGTGCCAGCCTCATTAAGGGGTGGTAATCGATCTAAAAAGCTTTTGCAACTCGAATCGTCATGGATACATAGGTTGGATACTTTGTCACCGTGAGGGCTTAACGAATCTTTGGGTCTAAATTATTTTCTCTAAGGGGTTATTGACATGCCATCATTTGGTAAATTTTGCTGCAAGTAAGGATAGTCGCCTTTTTTCTATGGTTATTTTTACTGGCTTTTTTGTGACCTTATGGCCTGTTCGTTTGGTCCATATATCATTGAGATCTGTAGGTGTGATCATATATTTGTTCTTAGATAGTTTCATGTTAGTTTATTAAATATTGGTTAGCTTTTTTTTTGTTCTTGTAGGCATGAGTACTATTGACACTTGTACTATTTTACAATAAGCGTGTTTTGCAATGTTTTAAGGGACTCATAGATTTATGCATCAAGCCAAATGTAGGTTTTATGCCTATCCCACTGGTATAAGCATTGTTTAGGTCAAACACATATTTTTTGTCTTAGCAGTTATTTTATTTACGCATAACTTTCAGATCTATTTTGATATTTTTTGGTTATTCTAGGTTGTGCTTAGGCGTGCATTTTCCATATTTTTTCTCACCATTTTGGTCACTTGTTTTATTCATTTTTTCACTTATTATTCATAGATGTCACTGTTTTTTAGTCATGTATTTTCACCACACTATTTTTTATTTGTTATTTTTTTTAGTACTCATGCTTTCATAGTCTTCTTCTGTATAATGTTAAGCATTGCCACATTCCAACACAGTGTCATGTCATTATTGTATTTTATATATTTTATTTTAAGCCCACGCTTGACACGCAGAGGACTTCCGGTGCATGACACGCATAAAACTTCCGGCGGATCTTGCTGTCCGTGTTCCGGTCTTGTCCCCAGCGCGACAAGTGGGAGGAGCACCATGCGTCCAGACTGGTAAGCTATTTAATGCTGTTGTTTGTATGTAGGTAGGTGCAGGTGGTAAAATCAAATTGACTGAGGTATTAATTAAGCCACCTGTGGTTAAACATGGATATCTCTAAAACCTGAAGAGTTGGGGAGCCTTGAGGACCGCGTTTGGGAACCTCTTCTCTAATCAAAGACTTCTCTCATGCTGCCCCCCGCTACTGGAACGATTTCCCTCGTTCCATTAGGCTATCCCCTAGCCTGCATACAGTAACTTCAAAAGGGCGCTGAAAACCCACTCGTTCATAAAAGCAAACTCGCCCACTGATTAACCATGTCACCACATAGTCCACCTCCTTCATCCTCTCTCTCTTCCACTCTGGCTTCCTGCCCTCAGCTCCCCTGTGTCATCCATTTGTCTTTCCCTTTAGTATGTAAGCTCCTAACTGTATACGCAATCGCAGCTGCGAATTTGCACGCAACGCAGCAGTAAAAATATGCTAATGCTTGCCAAAGCTCAGCCGGCATAAAGACGCCCACTACTACTTTCCCACATCCTCCCAATGTCGCTCTTTTACATAAACATCGGTACCATCGACGCACAGGTATGCAGCATTTACACCAAGTCTGACCAGCCGCAGACACTGCAAGTCTCCTCGCACAATGGGATCTCAAGCTGCGTATGCAATCGCAGTGGCTAATTTATGTACGCCCAAGCAACTGCGCTCAAATGGACAGACGCACTTGCGTTTTTCTACAACTCCCCTGTCACAACCCCCAAACACTCACATTCTGTCACTCATTATGCGATGGATTCCACTATGCGTCCATAGTCGTAATGTGATCACAGAGCATGCACAGTGTGGCTTATACTAGGGGTGTGCACCGGCCACTTTTCGTGTTTTATGTTTTGGTTTTGGATCTGGATCTTTCTTCGTGTTTTGGATCTTGATTGGTTTTGCCAAAACCACCCTTCCGTGTTTTGGGTTCTGGGTTTTGTGTTTTGGATCCGTATTTTTTTGAAAAAAAGCATAAAAACAGCTTAAATCACAGAATTTGTGGGTTTTTCTGCTCCTATGCAATTATTAACCTTAATAACCTTCATTTCCACTCATTTCCAGTCTATTCTGAACACCTCACAATATTGTTTTTATGGCCAAAACATTGCACTGAGGTAGCTGGATGACTATGCTAAGCGACACGAGTGGGCGGCACAAACACATGGCCCATCTAGGAGTGACACTGCAGTGGCAGACAGGATGGCAGTTTGAAAAACTAGGCCCCAAACAGTACATACTGCAAAGAAAAAAAAGAGGTGCAAGACGGAATTGTCCTTGGGCCCTCCCACCCACCCTTATGTTGTATAAATAGGACATGCACACTTTAACAAACCAATCATTTCAGCGCCAGGGTCTGCCACATGACTGTGGCGGAAATGATTGGTTCGTTTGGGCCCCCACAAGACAAGCTGGCAATTAATGTGTCCCTGCACAAACTGGCTCTACGGAGGCAAGATGTCGTCCTCATCCACCGATTCCTTGGATAAAACAGGAAAAAGGGAATTAGGTGTCCCTGGACTGCTTACGGTCTTAGCCAAAGTTTCTGAACTTGACAGTAACTTTTTATGAACGCGCTGCAGGTGCCGTATAAGGGAAGATGTTCCTAGGTGGTTAACGTCCCTACCCCTACTTATTTCACCTTTACATATGGTACATATGGCAAGACAGTTGTTGTCCGGATTTGGATAGAAATATTGCCAGACCAAAGAGGTGGAATGTTTGGTCTTCTGCCCAGGCATGACCGTGATGGGCTTTTTCATCCCACGGACAACAACTGTCTCCCCCGGAGCCTGATTTAAACAAACCACATCACCTTCAGAATCCTCCTCGCCAACTTCCTCCTCAGTGCCAGCTACACCAGTATCCTCATCCTGTTGTACTTCAACAGTGACATCTTCAATTTGCATATCAGCAAGTGGACTGTGGGTGCTCTTGCAGGGGGCATGCAAATGGTGGAAAGAGCCACCTCTTCCCGTCCAGTGCTGGGAAGGTCAGGCATCGCAACCGCCACCACACTTGGACTCTCCTTGGGGATTTGTGATATCTTCTTAGAACGCACAGTTCTTCGCTGTGCTTTTGCCAGCTTAACTCGTTTGATTTTTTTTAGTGGGAGGAGGGCTTCCATCGTCATGTGAAGCTGAACCACTAGTCATGAACATAGGGAAAGACCTTAGCCGTTCCTTGCCACTCCGTGTCGTAAATGGCATATTGGCAAGTTTACGTTTCTCTTCAGATGATTTAAATGTTTTTTTCAAGGTCATTTTCCTGAACTTTGTCATTTGGGATTGTATGTGCCCTCTAATATGACATTGGGCATCGGCCTTGGCAGACGACGTTGATGGCATGTTATCGTCTATGTCATGACTAGTGGCAGCAGCTTCAGCACTAGGAGGAAGTGGTTCTTGATCTTTCCCTATTTTATTTTTTTTGGAGAAAGTTTGGTCCTCCATTTATGTTATATTGATATATACGTCCGGCTAAGGCGCACACAAACACAGAAAATAATTTTTAATTTTTGTTGGAGACTAGTGCACTTTGTGGGTTACACCACCCTTTAAGAAATGAGCCATCCGGCCCTTTACTTATGGGACACAGGCGCACGCCTGGCGCTGCTCCTTTGTTGATGCACGTGCAGCTACAGCCCACACAATTCACAAACACAGAAAATATTTTTTTATTTTGTTTGGAGTGCCCTTTGGGGGTTACAGCACCCTTTAACGGACAAGCCAGCCGGCCTTTTACTTATGACACAGGCGCACGCTTGGCACTACTTTGTTGGCGCACGTGCAGCCACAGAGCACACAATTCACAAACAAAAAAATGTATTTTTTTATTTTGTTTGGAGTGCCCTTTGGGGGTTACAGCACCCTTTAGTGGTCAATCCAGCCGGCCCTTTATTTATGGGACACAGGCGCACGCTTGGCACTACTTTGTTGATGCACGTGCGGCTACTGCGCACACAATTCACAAACACCAAAAAATATATATTTTTATTTTGTTTGGAGTGCTCTTTGGGGGTTACAGCACCCTTTAACGGACAAGCCAGCCGGCCTTTTACTTATGGGACACAGGCGCACGCTTGGCGCTGCTCCTTTGTTGATGCACGTGCTGCCACAGTGCACACAATTCACAAACACAGAAAATATATTTTTTAGCACTTGGGGGGAGCACCCCTGACGGACAGAGCACCCCCTGGACAACAATACAGCACCCCTTTAGGACTGGGACACTGCACAGGACTTTGGAGTGGACACAGCCCCTATGGACAACTGACTGCACAACACAGTCCAGCCAGCCCCTATGGACTTTGAAGTAGTGGACACAGCCCCTATGGACAACAGCAGCACAGCACTGCACTACACTACACTACATAGCCCAGCCAGCCCTAACTCCCACCCTCCCTCTTCACTGTCCACAGCCGAGTGAGAAAATGGCGCTGACGCGGGTACCTTATATAGGATCCAAAACCTGCGAGACCCAGATGGCGGGATGATGACGTTTTGCCTCGATTTCAGATCAGAGTCAGGCGGGAAAAGTCAAGCCGGCCTCGGATCGGGGGGCTCGGATTTCAGAAATCCGAACCCGCTCACCCCTAGCTTATATGCATGCGCAATGGCTAACAATTGCTCGATCTGCATACTTAGATGCATTTGCGATCCTTGCCCTCTGTACGGTGCTGCAGATCACATATGGTTCCAAATTTTTTTTAATAATAATACATAAAACATACATTGTAATAGTGATGTGGAATGATTTAATGGTAACTACAAAGTAAGCGCATTCCTACTGTAGGTTTTTCATGCAAAGAACACTGTGGTACTGATCAGTACATCCCTTAGCAAGTTTAATCGCCTGAAGCTGTGTATTGCTGTAAAGAAAAACAAATAGTCTCAGAATACATCATCCTACAGTTTTTAAAAAAAAATCCCCATCGTCCTCATACAGTATATTTCTACAAGTTATTAATGGTATGACATGTAGGCTGATACAGGTACACTACATTGCTTACCAGTCTCACTACTATGGATTCACGCGAATTATCAGTAGTTCTGGAAAACGAGAGCTCCAAACAAGCACTGGTGCCACCTGAGATGTAACATTTGTTTTGTACTAGAATACATGAGTGTTTATGCGGGGAGAGCAGCTGGGATTTTGGTGATATTTAGACTGGTATTAGATGGGGTATGTTGGACACAGATAATA